>CM021102.1:765553810-765941488 GCA_007115665.2 Sequoiadendron giganteum
AATCCATTTACCAACAAGTTGATAAAAATATACAATCATAACCCACATGAAATAAATTCATTTGAGGCTCACTATGAACGGAAATATTGATCCTGAAATAACATTTGAGAACCCATATGCACATTCAGTATCTTTCATTTTTTATGACACAAGTATAGACAACTTTGTCTTATAGTGAAAATGGACATAGTTTTAATTTCACTCATTAATCCTTAAAGGAATGAAATGTAGTTATTCAAATCTATTAAAATTTTAGTAGCATAATGATATGTTAATTAACGTTTAAAGAACAGAAGAATAGACATAAGAGAAAGAACACAGATATACGTGGGGAAAACCCTTTCAGGTAAAAAAACCCACACTCCAAAGCATAGAACCATCAGCAAAAAAACCAGTTATAATACAATTGAAATCTCATAGCTTATCATGGAGATTGCATCTCCAATTTTCATTGTAGATTACATCTTGCTCAGATTCTAGAGAAAATCTGACAGCATAACCCTTGCAAAAAACTTAGCTCTCTCATCTCGCAAATGAATGTCATTAAACATTTTATACATCTCTAATATGGGTGTTTATGGTTGTCATGTGTCATCTCCACAATCTTTGCATGCATGCAAACTATAATGGAGAACATGCATTGCTCTCAATTGTCCACAAAAGCATCATGCCAATCATACACTGACATGCATGAACATGCAACCAATATGCACACATGCAACCACATGCAAGATAAAAATCACCATGAATCATGCAACAATAAAGCTAGGTGTCCATCATGAGACAATCATGTCAAACTGCCAAATAGAACTCAACCAAGACTCCTTGTCACTCTGAGTGACAACTCAATCTTCACAAAGCAACTTTCCCTTATGAGCTTTGGTCAACAAGTTCAACTAATGCCACATGGTATCATGGTACACTTTTGAGAGGCTTATCATAATATTCTTTGGTCAAATTTACCTTCTAACAACAAGTGCCACCCTTCCTTGCTCTTTGTGCTCATATAAAGGAATATGCCAACTGTGGTCCTGAAACTCACCACACACTAACACTTAGCATCCAAGCACTCCTCAGAATTTTACAAATTCCTTTGCCCAAAATGAGCACCCAAGTGACAAGTGGCATTCTCCCATGACACAGGTTGACCATTCAACATATGCCCTACAAAATAGGAAACTTCCAAGTGGGTCCCACTTCCTAAAAAGTAGGAGCTGCTCAATTTTTCATCTCTCAACACAAGAAAAACTTCTATAAAATAATAACTCCTAAAAATTAGGACTAAACGTTGAGATACCAATTCCCAACATTCTCCCACTTGTCAAAGACATTAAAGACCCCATTGATCCAGTACAAACTATTAAGAGTCAAGCTAATGAAAAAATACATGCAACCACATGAATCTACAACTATGCTCTCATGCTCCAATAAGACATTTGTACCGACATCCAAGTTGTCCACCATATCAGGCAACAATCCCTATCATCCTCCAATTTTCCACCCATGGAAGAAAAAAAACAAGACAAGGTGTGTATGCACTAGTCCAAAGAACACAAGAATCAGATCCAACTAATAGCAAAGGCTATGAGATACTGCCACAAATCCACTATGATCAAAACACAACCTGGAAGCAAAAGAATCCTCCAGAGAACAAGATAAAACATTAGCCAAAACAATATATCCAAAAAATTGGCTGCTCACATCCAACTTATTAACCCATGTGACTGAAATAGCACCCAAAAAAAATGCTAATCCATCTAGTCAACCATACCTTGAAGGTATCCAACATCAGTAAACTCATGCCAACAACATATCCAACCCATGAACCGCAATCACAAGCTCCAAGTGTTAAATAACCGATGACGACAAACACCTTCAAGAACTCCCACTACATGGGTAATGTTGAATCTAAAAAGATCAAGACATACCAAGTCTACCAATAATAGCACATAGAAAATGCAACCATGTTGTATCAAGGACCATCCACAAAGATATACAAATCCTGCAACACACTGCTACAAAAAACATCTCTCTCAACAAGTCTCCACAACTCTCCCAATTTCTCCACATCCAACAAAAGTAAGAGATAAAAGGAACCCCCATGTCATCACCAAAGTGACAACATGTGACCACAAACTAGTGATCACCATAGCTCCACCCACAATCTTGCATCCAAAGCCATGTGAATTCAAACATCTAGGAAGAACACCAAGACCAAAGAGAGAGACTGAAAACCACAAGCATGTAGCATACCCTTCTACATACACCTCTAAATATCAGTTGTGCCAAGTATGATATCCTCCACAACCCCAAGAAAAAATCCATAACAAACACCCAAAATCGTTTAATCTCAAGATATCAAACACAACATATGTATCACGTAGCCACATGGAGGTAAGTTTCTCAAATAAAGAAGATCAAACTATTCCATTTCCCATTTCAAAAAATCATCCCACTACCATCTCCTCAACTCCTTATAAATGACATCACAATATCAACACATATGCACTCAAGGAGATAACCATGCTAAACATCTCTCAAACTAAATCCTCTAGAGCCATCTAATCATAGCTCAAGATCCATATCTATGAAAGATAAGAAAAACACCTAAAAGGAACAATGGGATATTACTCTCAAGTAACAAAATATCAAGTAGACCAAGAGTGGGGAATGAGAATGCTCCTCCAAGATATCCAAGTAATCATGAATCGTCCAAGAGAAATCTCCCCACAGGTCTATGTTGAACTCATGTTCAACCAAGGTACAGGCTCCTTAGACTTCCAGCTGAGATCTCATCAAGAGTACCCATCTCAACACACATCTCTCATCATAGGAGAACACCAAGCCTCACCTAAGTCTCCATGTATCCATGAGTACCAAAAAAATATCAACCCATGCTAAAATTCAAATGCATCAAAGTATTCTCATGAAGCTATCAAGCATGTGACCAATGCACTCAATACAGAGAGAACTCTCTAGACCATTGTTAAAGCTCCAATCATCTAAAACAACAAAAGGAACCTATCATGACACCATGATCTAAGCATCCCCCTTAGGAGATCACATGCTCCAAGTGAACACAACATGGTCTCAAGAGAAATGTATCATTAAAGTATGTAGTTTTTGGATTCAACTGTGTATTAGTTTTTGGATCAACGTTTCGGATCACACTTAGTGATCCATCATCAAGATGCAAAAAGAGATGGAGTAGAATATGCAGATCCAAGCCATTATAAAGGAGGAGGAAAGGGAAGTTTACACCAGAATCAAGGAGAGAGAGAAAACAAAATTAAAATAGATTAATAAAATAATAATAAAGAAATAACTAGATAACAAGAGAAGCCCCCAATCAAAAAGAGACACTGAACACTAAGAAAAATCAATAAAGTAGATAAAAAGAGAAAAGCCTAAAGATATCAAAGGAAACAAACCATAAAAATAAAAAGATGAGAAAGGAAAGATCACCAAAGCAACAAGAAAACAAAAGAAAAACCAAAGAAATGATATAATTTATTCATATATATCCAAAAACTAATACACAGTTGAATCCATAAACTGCATACTTTAATGACATGGACTGTAGAAATCTAATGTCTTTGAAATGTATCATGTCAACACCCTAATCTAGAATCAAGAGTATATCATGACATAATAAAAAAATACTCTAAACCAACATCACCAACACCTCAAACCAAAGACCACGAGAGTCCACCTCCATGGCTCCAAGGTGTTACACGTCTTCAAAATCATGAAGATGACCCATCTCCAAATAGTGTCCATGCAAATGCAAATGAACCCTTCTACAACAACAAGATCTAAAAGCTCCTCCTAGTAACATCTACATCAAGAAAGAATACCATCCATCACCAAGTGATGAATCCATGGTCATTGTTAAAGCTCCCATTGAACAGTGATACCAAGCTCTCCAAGCATCATGACTTAACCATCTCCTAATCTTAAAATCCTCTAGGTCCACACGCCCACATGTCCATCTAACAACAACATCAAGTGGCACCAAGATCTCCAAGGCAAGGAGATACACCATCACTGTCACAACTCACACAAATGTTACATGCTCTAGTGGATCTTCTATCATGACATCACCCATGATGCCTAAATGTATGCAGGAAGTCTCCTCTATGTTTTGTGTAGGTATTGGTGCAAGGGATGATTCTTCTTTTTGTATTCCCTCATTCTACTCACTTTATTCACCAATATCTTTTAATGCTTCATGTGTCGAGGGGAGAAATATTCCCAGAGTGTCTCATTTCCTTCACATGCAATGGTTGTGACTATTTTAGATTAGTGGTTCCTATGCATTTTTAGTAACTCATGTTTCCATTGATGGCTAAAATATCTATTTACCCTAATACTAAAAATAAAATTTCTAAACTATGAAAACTTAAAAGGAATTGAAAATACACAAGAGAATCTTGAACTTAGCACCATCCTCAGTAACGATGCTAAAAGTGTGGAGCCTCTCTAATTTCTAATTAACTTGGTGCTACTAGGTATACACACAACTCAAAGGACCTGAGAATCCATAATTGAATAATTCATCTTTCACAAGAGGGTTGCATTTAATTATCAACCAGTGATTTGTAAACTTTAGATAGTATTGGAAAATATATTCATTCACAAATTCTAGACACATCCCATATCAATGGAGTATAAGAAAATACACATGTACAAAAGATAGTAAAAACTAAAAAGTGAAGTAAATTGCTAATTCACAAAATAGGGGAAATGAATTAATATAAACTACTATCGTATGCTATGGGTACCTAATGCTTAAGATGGTAACTGTCAACTGTTAAAACTACAATGTCCTAACCTGGCTAATTCCTCCATAGTATGAAACCAAACATGAAGCTACAAAAGTCAATTCAAAACTACATAATTCAATTTATAAATTACAACACATGCATATAATTTGAAACTACTAACTGAATTCAACAATGCATTATCTAATCTAACAATACAAACTGAAGTGGGTTAGCAGTACCCCACGTGGCCCTTTCTTGAGTTACTTTTTCCACAAAATTTTTCAAATAGTCACTTACTCAACAAATCATGATATCAAACCAATTTCCTTTATTGCATTCTAACACTGAACTCTTACATATAAAATCCAACAGGAATCTGTTGAAGATCTTCTATCCAATAAAACACATTCTATTGCTGCAACTACTAAGTAATGATGGAAAAATAGATAAACAACTAACTAAAAACTATCAACTAGATTTCCTCCTCAACAAAAGACCCCACTATATAGGGTCTATGAGGAGTTCCATTATTCATGGACTAAAAAAAAACTCATGAAGCAACCGTCAACTCTCCCTCAAAGATAGTAAGATGACTTAGTCTAAAACAAAAAACAATAACAATATAAAGCAAGAGTGTAGAAACCAAATTCTAATCCTATGCCCAACAATTTAAATGCTTTAACAAAGAGGTGTTCCTGAGAACAATCTTGTCATAAAATAGTCTCGCTGAGATCAGTAGACTCCTTCTCCTAGTTGTCTTATTTCGTGATCAAGAGTGTTAAGTAGTACCTCATGATTGATCAATAAGTGATCACCTTCGTTTCCTTCTAAAAGTATCATGCCTTAGTCATTTGAACTCTTCTCTACAACCATCTACAATCCTTATGTTGCAGGCTAAGAAACCTGTTATTGCAGGTTGATAAGAATTCTTGCTACAAGGTGCTAGTCTTATTCCTAAGGCATCTATGGGAAATTATTAACAATCATATTAAATTTCATAAACATTCATGCATTCATATAGACATATATCAACATAACATATCTACATTTCCACATACTTAAAACTACTTAAAAGTGTCTAAAAGGTATATAAGGTCTTGGGAATGTCTTGAAACTTAGCAGAAGAAATAATAAAAACATAAAAAATTAAAAGGAAAGCTAGTCAATGATTGAGCTCATAAATTTCCTCAACACCAACCTTGAGAAAAGCCTTGAAAACATGAGATTTGATGACCCTTCCCAAACCCTCAACCAATAAAATAAACATATAAGGTGACAAAAAATCTCCCTACCGAAGACCTCTTGAGGAACCAAACAAGATAGAGGGCTTGAACTATTGATAAGCACAAAAAGGGAGGTAGAAGTAACACAACTCATCACCTGATGGGTCCAAGAATTACTGAAACCAAAGGCTATTAACACTTTTTGAAGGAATGACCATTTGACCCAATCATAAGCTTTGGCCATATCAATTTTTAATAAACATAGCCTCCTCCCTTGATGTTTTCATGGCATGGATGACCCCAATAGTAATGATCACTCCATCTATGATTTTTCTATTTATGACAAATCCACCTTGCTCTTATGAAATAATCTCGCTAATCCAAGGCTTAAGCCTCTTCGCAACAACCTTTGATAAAATATTATACACCATATTATAGAGAGCTATGGGTCTAAACAAATTCAGTGAATTATCCCCTTCATGCTTGGGGATAAGGGCTAAAAATCTAGAATTTGTATCTCTCAAAATTAGTTTATCCCTTTAAGATTCTTGAACAACATTCAAGAGGTCAAATTTTATAATTTCCTAAAATTATTGAGAGAATTCCACCAAGAATCCATCATGACTAGGGGCTTTCCCTTTATTCATCTAAAAAACTACTCCCTTTAGCTCCTCTAAAGAAATGGGACTAATAATTCTCTCATTCATTTATATAGATACAATAGAGGGAATACAAGCTAGAATATGATTTTATTTGTCAGACGTAGGGGAGAATATTTCATGAACAAAGTTGAATAATATCAAGATGCCTCCAAGGAAATATCCTTCAAGGAAGTTAATTGGATCCCCAAGGAAGACACGAGAGAGGAAATCATATTCCCATGTCTTTTGGCCTTGATTGAATTAAAAAAGAAAGTTGTATTCCTATCACCCTCTGAAAGCTACTCAACTCTTGCCTTTTGTTTCCAATAAATATCCTCACGCAATTCCCATTCCTTAAGATCCTTAAAGGCTTGTGATTCTTCCTTAAAGGATCTCTTTGTAAGCCCAAAGTCTCTAATATGTCAGGTGATAGAATCTAACCATGACTGAGCAATTGACTTGGCAAGAAAGATGTTTCCAAAACACTACCTATTCCATCTCTTGAGCTAATGCTTCACAAATTGTAATCTTTTGAAAAATGAATATAATGTCGTGCCATAAGTTGGTCTACCTTGACTCCACCAATTTAACATAAGGTAATGCAACTAAGGATCACATAACCACATAAGTTGAAACTTACAAGATGGATTCTTATATCCCCCACCAAAGAGACCAAGAGTTTGATTGGCCAATGATCTGAGCCCCTCCACTCCAGAATCTCAGAGCAAGTAGCCCATTTGTTACCAATCCAAAAGCTTAACACCAAAAACCTATCTAATCTCTCTGAGATAGAGTCTTGGCCACATCTCCTATTATTCCAAGTAAATAGACCATTACTAGATTTCATGTCCAACAGTCTTAAGAAAAGGATATTATCTTTGAGAAGGGTGGAAGAAGGCTCAAGCCTTTCCACACCCCCTCTTTTTTCCTCCAAATTGGTAATGACACTAAAGTCCCCAGCCAAGATCCACATATATATAAGCGAATTAGGGACCAAGCATATCAAATATGAGACCAAAGATGGGATTTTCAAAGGAAATCAGTTGGAGCATAGACATTAAAGAGCAACATAATCTCTCCAAAATCTATACTGAAAGCAGCCACAAAGATTAAATATCTACTACAAATCCACCAAAGTAGAGTAATCCTTAGCGAGTTCCATAGACAAGAAATACCCCCTATATTACCTTGAGCACCAATACACTAACAATAACTTCTCCACCAAATTTTAGAAGCCACATTGTACATGATTTCCATAGATAACTTAGTCTCTTGGATAAAGATAATATTCGATGAATGAACTTTGACCAAATCTTACATAATTTATTGTCTAGGGCTACTATTCAAGCCCCTTACATTTCAAGAAAGGACAATCATTTTTGAGAGTTGGAGAAGTGTGAACCAATGGTTTTAACCAAGCATGATTACAACAAAGTCTCCCCCATCAATTTAATCTTATCTCGATATTTCTTCTGACCCACCTTGAGATTTTTTTTTAAAACACTGTTCTTGAGGTTCTTTTTCTTTTTGAAACACCGTTCTTGAGGTTCTAAAGCCCTAAGGAAGGAGGTGTTCTACTCCCTTTCTTTACCTCCATATTCTCCTTTCAAGTGGAGGAGCAAACATTGCCAAAGCCAATTCATCATAACTCACATTATTTTTAATTAACACCATCATACAAGTATTCTTAGGAACAAGGTCAGTGTAACATGCCCATTTTTCTACACAGTAACTTTCCTAGGTATTAACCTCAAGTAAATAGATTAAGCATCTAACCCTTATGAGCAATAAAATTTCTTTTCAAATCTATAAAGATAGCATGCACATTTGAAATAAATCTCTTTCTAAACTTTTCCATTGCATTATATCAAAGTATTATAACTTTTTAAAGTAATGATTACATAGTACATGATAACATGACATCATTTCTCTTTTTACAATATCTCCATCATAATGGATTCAAAATACATATACAAGGCTTTGCAGAGCTGACTGACAATAGATGTATGAATAGTCTTGGAAATCCCCATCCAAATATTGGTCGCCAACTGATGAGGAGAAGCATCACTCAATCACTTTTTTGCCAACCTTGGACTAACTATGGTCCCCACACAACTATCAAACTGATAGATGGCCCTACCCTTCAATGAGCAGATTGGTTTGTTAACCTCATAATAAATATTGACCTTTTTTATCTTGGTGTTGTGTCCTAAATATTTCAATCTATCATGCAGAGGCTACAACCTACATATATGGCATTCCTCAATCTAGTATTAAACTTGGATCATAGTGACTGGCAATGGCAACTTAAACTACTTTGGCCAAAGTATTCCTACCCCAGTACTTCGAGTAGGTCCATCATATATTTCACCCACCTTCCTAGCTTGATTTGTATTGACCATTCATAATCTATGCATAAGCTATCCCCTTCGTTGGATTATCCTAACCCTAGGAATAACCTATTTCCCTCTTATACATTTACTATGACACTTATACTTAAGTAATTCAAAGTAACTCTTACTTACAAATTAACCATATGGAATAGCATAATGTCACATCATTAAATGACTCTCATACCAAAAGGTACAATCCCAACTATAAAAGTCTCAATTCAAGGGTTTATCTCAACATTAAATGTCTCCGTTCAAATGTATAAACTTATCAATAAATGACCTCAATTCAAAAGTATAACCTTCAACAATAAATGACTTCAATCAAAGTATAATCTCATCAATAAATAACCTCAATCAAAGGATACTCGTATCAATAAAGGACACACTCAAAATTATGGTCTCAATCATAAATCATCTCCAATTGAAAGTATAATCAATAATCCAGTGATCAATTACGTCATATAGGTTAATCCTGACTTATTTGCTTCAATCAATAATCAAATAAACAACCCTATAAAATAGGATATTCCCAACCTAGGGTTTCAATCAAAGTAAAGTAACGTTCAAGTGATCATGAACCAATCATAAGACTTCTCTTTCAAATACCTCAAATATTCTCATGTTTACTACAATTGTATATCATTTGGAGGACATAATCAACTTGTGAGGAGTTGGTCCTCTCACATTACAATTTTGGGCTACTGAAACATGTGTCCTCTTTTAAAATTTCATGAACAAAATAGACCCCAATACAAAATAAGATAACGACATGACCATATAATACAACTCTCAACCCTATCATTGAATATTGATATAACCTTCTAGTTTATACCCTATCCCCAAGGAAAGATTGTCTTCCTACTTTTTAGAAGAAATAAGCAATCCATCAAGTAAAGCTTATTCATCAAGGTTTGCATAACCTTTCTACCTAGCAATGAGAACATTTCTATCAAGCCATATTTCCCCTTGTATTACCAACCTTATTTTCCATTAAGGTTTACCTAACTATATTAAAGCACATTAAAGTAACACAATATAGTATATGCATATAACCCTCCATTGAGGTTTTCTAACAACTAGACTTATCAAACATCTTTCATACTTCTCCAAAGAAGATGATAATCAATTCATGATAGAATAACTTACTTTTAAAATGAGACAAACATAGTTATAAAAACTTTACAAAAACTTAAAATGATTAAAAGAGTAGAATTCAACATGCCTATTTGTGCAAAGCTCTGATCGACTGAACTAGATTCCTAGCTCAGTCTTCTCCTAAAATAAGTTTATATCTTAGAAACTGTCACTTCTTCCTTCCAAAATTTTCTTCACTAATCCCTCACAAATCCTCTCAAAAGTTCTCTCATAAGCTCAAAATAAACTAACAACTTAGAAATAAGTAGCAGGTATGCAAGTATGCATCCCCATTGAGGTAGATAGCTCCTCTATTTATACACAAGGATCAACAACTAAATGCTAGAAACATGACATCAAGAATGACACTTCTCAGCTCAAGGGGTTCGACTCAACAATCAAAAGAAAAGGTGGAAACTAAATTTGTTGCACAACAACACATATGCAACCAGGATGAATGAGTCACACTTCTCAAATGAACAACAAGTAAGACAATTAGAAATGCAAGGTATTTGCATCCTATAGGTCGACTTACATAGGCAATTACACTCTTGACCATTTCCACATATTTCAAATGCTTCACATTCTATAAATTCATATTGAGAAATATACTTCTAATTGATTCATTTCATACTTAGTTGGTGCCATATTATGCCATTCGTGCCTTACATGGGTCGATGTTTGTTGTTTGACTTGGTCGACTTACTTCCTATACATGAGCATTTACTATGGTTTTTCTTTTGACAAAGTCTTGGCAGCTTGACTTACACATTGGTTGGCAAATGACACTATGCACTAGCTATTTGCTTGGTCTTTCTTTGTTTAGAATGTCGTAGCTAACACTCCATATACATGCTTTATATTCTAAATGCATTCAAAGCTATTCCTTAAACTATGTGCAGCCCAAACTCAATACCATGTATTTGGTCAAAGACAAAGTATGCTAACTTTACACATGGGTTTCCAAACTATCCCGAAGGCTGTGCCAAGATTATCTTATGTGCCCTTATTTACTTCCAAGGTATTTCATATTTCAAGCAGAGTCTATTGCCACCACATGGCTCACCCAAATCAGCCTTTCAAACATAGTATAATATCGATATAACTTCATTGATTCATATTAATCGATTTCTATCATTCGATTCTCATTATAATAATCGGTTCACAATATAAACCGACATATATAATATGATATATTTGTATATTATACATATAATTCTTCAAATGTATATATATATATTATATTATATTCATAAGTCATTCAAATAGATATATAGATTATCAAAGTAATTATATACATACATACATATATATATATATATATATATATATATATATATATTGAATTTATGTTAACATAATTATATACACACACACACATATATATTATATATATCGCTATTTTAATAATCATATCAAATCACATATTATCACGTACTCATAAATTAATGATTATACACGAGGTATATATATCTCATCGACTAAACACAAAAGAAAGAACTCACACATATCAAAGAGACTCAATCATGTAACCCGAATCAAAAAATTCATAGACAAGATCATAAAGTCTTCTAAATCATACTCAAACTAAGCTACAAATAACTTGCCATTTTCCAAGTTTTTATCCTAACTTGACCAAACGAGAAGTGCATGTGTGGAAGCTTAGTTTAGGTCTTATCAAAGGTTACCAGACCAAGCCCCTCTCCTGAGTGATACTTCCCCTCTCTTTTGGAGGCTCGATATGTTCCCGTGTTCAACTTAGCACAACACCAAGGTAGTTAGACATTCACATTAAATCCTTTTGCATCATAAAACAAAGCATTAGAATGTTCACATTGCAATACATATTCTTTCATTGCATTTCATTAATACAAAACATATTCATTCCTTTGAAATCAATAACATCTTATTGCATATTTTAGTATTTCTTTCACCTGGTAAACATATTAAAGTCACAAATTGCATTTATCAACACTTTCACTCATGAAGGTAAAAGTAACTTAGTAATGATGAAATAGGGTGTAATATACTTTCTTCCCTCGTGAATCATTGCCCCCGATGATTTAAAGCACTAATCATAAAGTCAATTAAAGTTATGCCTTCCATTTTCTCATCATGTAAGAAATAATCATATTTTATTAATAACATAACACTCTTCCCTTAGAGCATGACCTTTTGCAATCTCGTCCACGTTGGACCTTGCACTGAGGGTCTAAACTAACATATAGGAAGAATTTATGTGCTTCGCACATGCCTTCCCTTTAAGATCTATGCTTCATAGTCATATTAACTCCCTTGTACTTCGTAAGCACAATAGTGACCATATCCTATATGACACCTATACCCTAGAGACTGGAAAACACGTTCTTATTGCATAATGAATTTATCCTTAGTGTAACCCATATAGATAAGGAATGTCTGTGTATTGTACACTACACATGGGTCCCATCCTTTCTTTTGGTGTTTAAACCATCAGACAACTCAAAATTTGAGACCATCCATCACTGACACATCCCTCTACCTTAAGCATAATTATTTTGCTTCATAATTTTAAGCTTGTATCAATAAGTTTTCCTTGATCCTTTTGATCTACTATTTCATTTTACAACCTTTCTGGTCTATGGTTAATCCTTTTTCTTGGCTTATCTTAACTTTATAGAGATTCAATCCTTCTTCCCATATAATGGATCAAACCTTAATGATAGAATTTTATTATTTTCTAAAAATATTCCTCAAATCCTCCAAGATTGGATTTTTCCCCTTTTCCTAATTGGCTAACTTAAATTAATAATTTAAGCATTAATTTAATTGAATTATTCATAAGATGATCATGGTTTACTCAAAACCTTAACAGTACTTGCTTGTTTCCATCTGAGATAACTTTCTCAGAAACATTAACCAACTGTTTCACACAATATGTTGTTTAGGACTAATATCCTATAAATCAAATTTCCCAATCTATATTGGTTACCTTGGTGAGTCTATCCACCATAACATTATGTCAATTCCATTGACATGGAAAGATCAAATTGTTCTAATAATCTACCACTTCCTCATTGGAATTTCATAAGAGTATACAAGTCCTATCGATGATGGTATATCGTCTTCATCCACTAGCATACTGGATGACAACTTGCTACATACCTTGCAACATCTTACTCTATCCCTTTCCAGATTATAGTGGTTTCCTATTCCTTAAATAATTTTGTCATAACTATGTGTCCTAAGTACAACATCATTTCACCTCATTCATTCTTTAATCTCCAAAATCTTGGGTACATAGGTTCTTTTTGATTCATAATAGTCCATTTTGACTAAGTGAAACCTCTTCCTTGGACTTATGCCATATTTGATTTTCAAAATATAATGATTAGATATTTTGCGGAGATAAAACTCCTTCATCCTAGGTCATCCATACCATGGATTCCTTTTGTCCTTTATTCATTTCCAAAATTGTAATATGATTTTCAGCTCAATTTATCTCTTTTGATGAACATTTATACTAGTTCAAGTGAAAATTATCATCTAATCATGTTGACTTGACATTGTCTTCCAAAAGATGTCAGCAATTATTACTTTCCTAGTTTCCAATCATGAACATTTCTTGATAACTCATAATCATGAGTACACAATTCTTCACTTTTCTATTGCATAGGCAATATTCTTGCCTTACATGATTAAGCATACTGCCTATCCTTCTCCAAAGTATCAATGATATTAACAATTTGTTTTTTTGAAACAATTTCATATAAATTTTGTGTTGCAAATATTTCTTTCTCATCGGTCATAAACCTTAACCTTCCCTCTACCTTTCTCATTAATTCCCAATACCTTATCCTTTCAACTTTACCAACCTTGTTGCGGTCATATAAGACTTCGGTTGTAGGTATTTGAATCATGACTTTCAGAGAAGTCAAAAGTTCTTCCAAATTGAGAATATATTAATAAACTTTGTTGTATGGGGTGCTTTTTTTTGAGTTTATCTACTCTCCTTCTTCCCCCCTTAGTATTTCCATGATATAAGATCAAATCCTAAATTTTAACACTTAGCAAACATTCACTTTTGCTAAATTGAATTGATTTATCATTCCTCATTGTTGCCTTTTGATAGTTGATCGACCATTACTTGCCTTTCTTACCCTCCATGGAATTCCTTGAAAATAATTTTTCATTCCCAAAATTGGATTCATCATCGCCCTTTAATCCTCTCAGATTTCAATAGTTGGATCCCTATATCAATTGTGTCCTCACCTTTGTGAGTTGTTTCCAAATTATTCGTTCGATTCAACACATAGTCTCCCTCCATATCCAAATTTCTTTTGGAACATCTAAACATAAGTTTACTTTCATTAACAAGTTGGTAAGTTTATTTTTCACTTCAACCAAACTATGTTCTATCAAAGCCTTTGTCCAAAATTTCCATTTCACCTTTCAGGCTTTTACCTTGCAATCATCCTTCCAAGTGATTTTGTCCTAATTCTTGGTAACTTTATTTTCTCATAACCTTAGACACTTTAAATTTGCTTGGTTTTTTTCTCCCATCTCAAACATAACTCCGATTGACCTTGCGTATTTCAATTGATGGAATCATGTTGGCTTTCATCTTCTCCTTTTTAAATTTGTTTCCCTTTGTTGACCAATTTGGTCTCTAACCTTATTCTAAAAATGCCAACTCTTGAGTCTAATTATCATTGAAAGATTTTTAACCTTATTCTGCATCAAATTTTCATGGGTTATCCAACCTCTTGGATACATTTCCAGTTGATTTTGATTCTCAAATGTTGACTTCCTACTTCAACCGAAGTTTCCAATTTATGTTATCAATTAGTTATATTCCAATATAGCATACTCAAATATTCATAGTATCCTTAATCCAAATTTATTGACTCCTTGTATCTAAGGTTGCTATCAATAAGGGAGATTACTTCAATCCTTTCTATCCCTCCGAGTCATTTAAACTATTCCGTAGGGTGAAGATACACATTGTTAATCCTCGATAGCCTTCCTACCAAACCTGGTTGCATAGTCTTCCACAATCCAAAGGTGTATCCTAATAACTTATTTCATTTAGGAGTTTTGACTCTAGAGACGTCTCTTTCCTAGTCCCAAACTTAAAACAAGTTTTCAAGAATCTTAACTTCCCTTCTTGTTTTTGTTTTGTTCTTTTCTTCTTGCCATCTTGGCATAAGAACTTTTCAAACTTTAACTTCCAATAAGGTTTAAATTTTACTTATGTAATGAGCTCATAGGATCTAGAGCTGAACCTGGTAGCTTTGATACCATGTGTAACATGCCCATTGTTCTACATAGTAACTTTCCTAGGTTTTAACCTGAAGTAAATAGATTAAGCATCTAACCCTTATGAGCAATAAAAATTTTCTTTTCAAATCCATAAAGATAACATGCACAAATTTGAATAAATATCTTTCCAAACATTTCCATTGCATTATATCAAAGTATTATAACTTCCCAAAGTAATGATTACATAGTACATGATAACATTACATCATTTATCTTTTTACAATCCTTCCATCATAATGGATTCAAAATACATATACAAGGCTCCGCAAAACTTACTGGCAATAGATGTACAAATAGTACTGGAAATCCCCATCCAAATCTTGGTTGCCAAAGCATCACTAAAGCACTTTTCTGCCAACCTTGGACTAATTGTGATCTCCACACAACTATCAAACTGATAGATGGCCCTACCCTTCAATGAGGAGATTGCTTTGGTAACCTCATAATAAATATTGACCTTTTTTGAGCTTGGTGTTGTGTCCTACATATCTAGATCTATCACACAGTGGCTACAACCTACATATATTCCATTCCTCAGCCTAGTAGGTAAACCTAGATAACAGTGACTAACAGTGTAAATAGTGGCAACTTACACTACTTTGGCCAAAGTATTCCTCCCCCAGTACTTCGAGTGGATGTTATATATTTCACCCACCTTCCTAGCTCAATTTTTATTGACCATTCATAATCTATGCATAGGCTATCCCTTTCATTGGATTATCCTAACCCAGAAATAACCTAGATTTCCCTCTTATATATTTACTATGACACTTCTACTTAAGTAATTCAAAGTAACTCCTACTTACCAATTAACCATACGAAATAGCATAACACCACATAATTTAATGAATCTATTACCAAAGGTACAATTCCAACTATAAAAGTCTCAATTCAAGGGTTTATCTCAACATTAAATGACTCCCTTCAAAAGTATAAACTTATCAATAAATGACCTCAATTCAAAAGTATAACCTTCAACAATAAATAAATTCAATCAAAGTATAATCTCATCCATAAATGAACTCAATCAAAGGATAATCATATCAATAAAGGACTCACTCAAAATTATGGTCTCAACAATAAATCAACTACAATTGAAAGTAAAATCAATAATCCAATGATCAATTAGGTCATATAGGTTAATCCCGACTTATTTGCTTCAATTATTAATCAAATAGACAACCTTACAAAATAAGTTATTCCCAACCTAGGGTTTCAATTAAATTAAAGTAACATTCAAGTGATCGTGAACCAATCATAAGACATCTCTTTTAAATACCTAAAATATTCTCATGTTTACTATATTTGTATATCATCTAGAGGACATAATCAACTTGCGAGGAGTTGGTGCATCTACACCCATAGTCCTCTCATAGTATGGTTTTGGGTTATCGAAACATGTGTCCTCTTTTAGAATTCCATGAACAAAATAGAATCTAATTCAAAATAAGATAATAAAATAACCATAGAATGTAACTCCCAACCCTATCGTTGAATATTGATATAACTTTATAGTTTATACCCTATCCCTAGGGAAAGATTATCTTCCTACTTTTTAGAAGAATTAAGTAATCCATCTAGTAATGCTTATTCATCAAGGTTTTCATAACCTTGCTAGCTAGCAATGATAACATTTATATCAAGCCATCTTTCCCCTTATATTACCAACCTTATTGTCTATGAAGGTTTACCTAGTATTAAATCACATTAAAGTAACACAATATCGTATATGCATATAACCCTCTATCAAGGTTTTCTAACAACTAGACTTATCAAACATCTTTCATACTTCTCCAAAGAAGATGATAATTAGTTCATGATAGAATAACTAAATTACTTTTTCAAACGAGACAAACATAGTTATACAATCCTTACAAAAGCCTAAAATGCATAAAAGAGTAAAATTCAACATGCCTGTTTGTGCAAAACTCCAATTGAATGAACTAGATTCCTAGCTTAGTCTTCTCCTAAAATCAACTTGCATCTTAGCAACTGTCACTTCTTCCTTCCAAAATGTTCTTCACTAATCCCTCACAAAACCTCTCACAAATCCTCTCACAAGTTCTCTCACAAACTCAAAATAAACTAACAAATTAGAAATAAGCAATAGGTATGCAAGTATGTGCCCCCATTGAGGTAGATAGCTCCTTTATTTATACACAAGGATCAACAAATAAAGGCTAGAAACATGGAATCAAGAATGACACTTCTTAGCTCAAGGGGCTTGACTTAGCAATCAAAAGAAAAGGTGGCAACTAAATTTATTGCACAACAACACATGCAACAAGGGTGAATGAGTCGCACTTCTCAAATGAAAAACAAGTAAGACAATAAAAATGAAAGGTATTTTCCTCCTACAAGTCGACTTACATAAACAATTGCACTCTTGACCATTTCCACATATTTCAAATGCTTCACATTTTGGATATTTATTTTGAGAAATAGACTTCTAATCGATTCATATCATTCTCAACTAGCGCCATATTATGCCATTCACGCCATACAACATGGATTGATGTTTGTTGTTTGAATTGTTCAGCTTACTTCCTATACATGAGCATTTACTATGGTTTTGCTTTTGACACTCTTGGCAGCTTGAATTACACGTTGGTTGGAAAATGACACTATGTGCTAGCTATTTGCTTGGTCTTTATTTGTTTAGAATGGCGTAACTAACACTCCATCTACATGCTTTATATTCTAAATGCATTCAAAGCTATTCCTTAAACTATGAGCAGCCCAAACTCAATACCATGTATTTGGTCAAAGGCAAAGTATGCCAACTTTACACGTGGGTTTCCAAAGTCTCCCAAAGGCTATGCCAATATTATCTTATGCACCCTTATTTACTTCCAACATATTTCATATTTCAAGCAGAGTTTATTGCCACCACGTGGCTCACCCAAATTAGCCTTCAAACATAATATAATAATCGATATCACTTCATTGGTTCATATTAATCAATTTCTATCAATTGATTCTTATTATAATAATTGGTTCACAATATAAACCGACATATATATAATATGATATATTTGTATATTATATATATAATTCCTTGAATGTATATATCTAATATTATATTTATAATTCATTCAAATAGATGTATATAGATATTTATCGAAATAATCATATGCATATATATAATGTATATATAATTTACGGTAACATAATTATATACACATATTATATTTATATCTCCCTATTTTAATAATCATATTAAATCACCTCTTTTTTTGTGCCAGAGGTATCCCTACGCCCTAGCCTAGCGCCCAACCAGCCTTGCCTCGGTCTTACTTTTTACCAAGTTGGGGACTAGGAGGGGCAAGCTGAGGAAAGACTAATCCTCTGGGGATGCACACAATCACATACAAACCACATGCATCAGGTAAGCCGGAGCCTCATAGTCAAACCTGAAACCTATGGGGAGAAAACCCATAGCCTTAGCCAACTTTACTACCTGTGTGGGTTCATATTAATCACATATTATCACATACTCATCAATTGATGAATATACACGAGGTATATATCTCATCGACTAAACATAAAAGAAAGAACTCACACATATCAAAGAGACTCAATCACGTAACCCAAATCTAAACATTCACAAACAAGATCATAACATCTTCTAAATCATATTCAAACTAAGCTACATATAACTTACCATTTCCCAAATTTTTATCCTGACTCTTCCAAACTAGATGTGTGTGTGTGAAAGCTCAGTTTAGGTCTTATCAAAGGTTACCAGACCAAGCCCCTCTCCTGAGTGATACTTCCCCTCTCTTCCGAAGGCTCAACATGTTCCTGTATTTAGCTTAGTACAACACCAAGGTAGTTAGACGTTCACATTAAATCCTTTTGCATCATAAAGAAAATAATTAGAATTTTCACATTGCAATACATATTCTTTCATTGCATTTTATCAATACATTTAACATATTCATTCCTTTGAAAAAAAAATATCTTATTGCATATATCAATATTTCTTTCACTTGGTAAGCATATTAAAGTCACAAATTAAATTTATCAACACTTTCACTCATGAAGGTAAAAGTAACTTAGTAATGATGAAACATGGTGTAACAGTCGATATCCATCTGTGCATGCAAAGGCCCCCCTGTAGTACAACTTGATTATCAACCTTCCTACTTACTTCCTAATCATCTTCAAAAGTATCACCTTCGAGGTGAAAATCACTTGGATTCACCTCGTGTTGGTCTCAATCATCCAGCACATCAAAATGATTAGACAACCCATCCATTTCACTATCTTTAAGAGTTCTTTTTAGACCTTTGCCCTTATTGTGAGGCTTAACCAGAATAAAACCATCCTTGTCTGCTTCCTCCCCTAATATGGGAGATTTTCCTTTGTTTGTCTTAGGAGATTGTTGAGGAGGATCTTTATGGGGAGGTCCGATATGGATAATTCTAGGACATCTTCTATGCAAGTGACCATATTCATGGAAAATTCAACTCCAAAATAGGAGAGATTCATAATCCAACTGTTGGATCCACGTGGATCCAAGGTGGATTTCCAAAGAATCTAGCAAAGGATTATTTAAACCAATTTCAATACATATATAGGTATAGGAAATCACCTTTTTGTCCAATGTTTGTTGAGATGGCCCGACCAACCTGCCCAACAACAAAGCTATCATATGTAGAATATTATTTCTCTAGAATTCTAAAGGGAACCAAGGAAGCCTCACCCAACTAGGGACACATGACAAATATCCTCTGTAGGATTAAAGCAAGCATGCCATGGCTTTATAAATAAGCCTACCGATTATAGAAGTAGGGCCCTCCTTCAAAGGCTTTATGTTACACCCCGTCTCTTAGTTATTGGGTTGCTTTTAGCTTGTAAGTAAATATGATGATAAATGTTTATCAGAACTTTAATGTGTCCAATGGGAGAAGGAAATAATGAAGTATGCATTAGGATGTTATTGATTTTGAAGGTATGATTATGTTTTATACTGATGGAAAATGTGAGGAATGAATACGTATTGCAATGCGAATGCTTTGATGATGCAAATACATATGTGAACGACTAACTACCTTTGTGTTGTACTAAGCTGAATGTAGGAATAGGCCGAACCTCCAAAAGAGATGGGAAATATCACTCAAGAGAAGAGCTTGGTTTGGTAACCCTTAATCAACCTAACTGAGCATACACACACTCACACCTAGTATTGGTCAAGTTAAGTCGAGTCAGTTTGGGTAAATGAAAAGTAACCATTAGTCTTGTTTGTGCATGATCTGTGAGTGGTTATGATCTTATTCTACGGATGTTCTTGACTAGGGTTATGAGATTAAGTCTTTATATCATGTGAAAGCCCTTCATATATTTATATTTTGATGATAAGTATAAACATGGAATGAGTATATGTAATTCATACATGTGATTACATGTTATGTATAAGGATATCAATTATACATTTATGACATAAATACATATTTACAAATTTCATGTATGTACTCATCAATGAAGATGAATATATAAATATGTGTTTAAGATCAGATATATACTAATATGTATGTATATAGTTACAGGAGTGTGTATGTATGTATAACTATTTTGTTAAATGTATATATATATATGTATTTGATTAACAAATGATTTTTATTATTATATTACTATATATGTGTGTATGAGGAAATAATTGACAATCATATATATATAATATAACAATGGATGTTATATCATATATATATTAATGATATATATGTTAATGTATAATTTAAAAGTATTTTTAAATAAGTATATTTCAGCGCATAAAGGTAATGCATAGTCATTGAATAAATGTGGAAGTATACATAGTTGTTGCGCATAAATGTAATGAGTCCAAGATAAAGCAAAAAGGAGAGATAACAATGCATGAATGATTATTAACCAACACAACCTTGGACAATAGAAAAGACCAATGCATAAGCAACATAAGCATAGAAAATATATTAAAGTATATGCCAAAGTAAATGCAATGCTATTTCTAAGTGTAGCGTTGAAATGAGTAAAGTGCATAAGTAATACTTGGCGCAACCTTTAAAGGCAAGGTAAAACAACACATACAATATGAGAGACTAAGTCAAACCAAAGGATGAATCACGTATGAGTTCATGCATTGTTGTGAACATTTGAAGGGATGTGTAAACTGTTTTAAATGCCTTGAGAATTAGTCAAAGCCCATGTTATAAACTTGGGTGCCAACATTTGAAGGTGGTGCCATATTATCAAGAGTTTGGAATGCTTAAGAGGTCTTCAAATTATGCATAAGCCTGTATATAGAATAGAGACTCAATCAAGTGCAAACTAGGAAACTTATTTTAAGCTTGTTGTCCCATATATCAAGTTGACTCAACCATTTAAATGGTGAGGATTGTTATGTGTTAAAAACTTGTGAGTTAGCTTGGTGAGTCATTGCATGAGGATAGAAAGGTGGCAAAAATATTAACTTGTTTGTAGCTTTGGTTTCTCACAAATTAGTCTAAATAGAGGTGCTCATTCTACCAATTGGAATACTTATCAGTATGATTATCTTGATGTTATTTTGGTTGTGATTTATGAGTTAGTGAGTTGAGAGTTGTTTCACTATTATGTATTTGTGATTATTGTGAGAGTTAGTGAGAAGTTAGAAGAGGGAAATCAAGTTGATCTTAGAGGAAGTAGGAAGCAGGCTTGAGGTATTGATCTGGGAAGGGAGATTAATCAATTGGAGCTTTTATATAGGCATGCTAGTTTCTATACCTTTGTCATTTATTTTGAAAAGGTTAAATAGTTTTGATTACTATGTTGTAAAGGAATGGTTTTGAGTATGTTGTGCTACTTGTACATGCTTTCATGCTTCTTGGTTGTTTATTATGTTGGAGAAACTTATAATATTGGGTTAATACTTTTAGATACCCTATATGGGAATTTAGATGATGATGTTTCTATTTAGATTATAAGTAGTCAGTTTATACTATACGTATATAGAATGAAATGTGAAATGTGGTTTACATTGATGTCTTGAGATAACTTGAATTTGTTAGCTTATAATGCTAGGTAAACCTTGAGAATAGAGAGGTAATCAATACAATAGTAATGATGGTATGATAAACATGTTGTCGTTGATAGGATGTGACATCATGCAAACCATATTGTTAATCTATACTTGATTAATCACTTGATCATTACTTTACTTTCAAATGAAACCCTAGGTTGGGAATAACCTACTAGGTTGGGATGTTTACTTGATTATTGATTAAAGCACATAGGTTGGGATTAACATATATAATCAGATTGATCATTTGATTGTTGATTTTATCTTTGATTGAAGTCATTTATTGTTGAAGGTTATACTTTTGATTGAGGTCATTTATTTGATGAGATTATACTTTTGATGGGATTCATTTATTATTGAAGAATATATCTTTGATTGAGTTCATTTATCGACGATATTATACTTTTGATGAAAGTTATTTATTGTTGAGATTACACTCTTAAATGGAGACTTTAATTGTTGAGATTGCACTTTTGAAATAGAGTCATTTAATGATGTGACGTTAAGTTATCTGTATGGTTAATTGGTAAGATAAAGTTGCTTTGAGATACTTATAGCAATTCCATTTAGATATGAGTTAATGGGAAGGTCGTTCCTGGGATTAGGATAATCCTCGTGAAAGGGAATAACCTAGAACAAAATACTAATGGTCAAATACAAATCGAGCAATTGTAGTGGTGAATATAGATGACCCTCACTCGAAGTATTGGGTGTTGAATCTTTGTCCAAAGTAGTGTAAGTAGCCAATATCTACACTATCAATTCACTGTGATCCAAGTACATACTAGGTTGATAATATCATAAAAATAGAGGTAGAATTTATGGTAAGCTCTAGATACGTAGGACACATCACTATGCTCAGGAAAGGCTATATGAAGGATGAAGTTACCAAACTAATCTCTTCGTCGAAGGGAGGGCCATCTTACCAAGTTTGGTAGATGTGTGGGGGATCACAATAAGTCCATGGTTGGTAGAAAAAAACTTGAGTGATGCTTCTCCTCATGTAGTTGGTGGCTGATTTGGAAGGAGGCCATTCTGGACCATTGATATTTCTAGTCCAAGAATTGAAGATGTACGTGCCAGTATTGGGGACAACTAGAATGTATGTATTGAGGAAAGGGGACATCTAGAATATATGCACCAATGCTGGGACATCTGTAATAGTTTGTATTTCTAGTTCATGTCAAATTGTTGAAGCTATGTATATAACCATGAATCCATCTATATGGAATTTGTAAATGAGAAATGTTATCTTGAATATATTTATGTAAAGTGAAATCATACTTATATTAATTAAAAGATTCTTTGAATATGCAATGGAAAAGTTTGGATAGGTTATATTTCAAATAGTGCATATATATTATGGAAAAGAAAAGAAAAATTCTATTGCTCGTAATGTTAGTAGCATAACTGTCCACTTGTGGGTAAAACATATAAATTTTTTTGGGTAGAATAATGGACATGTTACAGTTTATTCTGATCATCCGAGCAATTGAAAACCATTGTAAAATAATTATTGGCTGCTAACATTACTTCCATCTCACCTTTAGGATTCCATGCCTGATGAGCCCAAGATTCTAGAAATGAGAGAAAAATATGAATCCCCATAAATTAAAGCATGATTCATCAAGTAGTTGATATCCTCTGCTACTAAATTTGGTTGAATCACCAAAATCAAATGATCTTGGCTTTGCTCCAGACACCCATTTACTTTCAAATTTTGAGAACCACTATTCTTTGCCTGGCCCTCCTTGCTCAAAGATTTGCTCAAGAGATCAATAACACTCACATGCACATGCATGGATGAAGAAGGATTTTTTTTGGCTGAAACCTCCTGATAAGGCATATTAAGCTTGGGATTAAAGCCTCCACTTGAGGCCATACTTTGAAAAGAGAGGATAAACTCGAACCAAGAGAGACCCACACATGATCTTATTGTTGTTGCCTATCCTCAAAAACCCCTAGAAAAGACAAAAAGATGCCCACAAAATCCCCCCAAAAACTGAGAAAACACTCCCCCCAAACACCCTACTCACTACACATACCCCAACAAGCCTCTCCCACCCACAAAAAGCAAAACAAGGAGAATAGGAAGCCATGACTAGGGCATGGAAACCCTAACCCATGCGACTTTGCGCAAATTCCTTCTGAATACCATCCAACATACAATTTTCTTCAACAGTCTTATTAATATGAGAATGATTTTATTTGCATTTGTTTACTTTATTTTTATTTAAAGAACTTGTTTTATTTAGTTATGAGTTATTTCATTGAGTGAAGACTTATTTTACCTTTTAGAATTATTATTATTTTTTAATTGGTGAATGTGGTCTAGGGGGCATACCCATATATTAATTTGACAAAAAATATGGTAATGATTGCTCCAACATGAAGGACTTGATTACAAAATTCCCACGGGGTATTGATCTTCCTAAAACTTGGATTGTCAATTATGCTAAATATTTTTACAAGCAAACTATGGGGGTTTGACTATACTACTTACCCCTTTATATTATGTAAAGTAACATATATCAACTTTCTTATGGTTCCTAGTCCTCCTCTCCATTGTCTAAGTTGTCATTCTTTAGTGAAAATGTCTAGTTTATCTCTAGTGATGAACTACTCCTATTGCATATTGAGGAATTTGATCCCCTATTTTGCTTGATGTGTACGAAGAGCCTTGTTCTATCCAGTGGTAGGTATCACAAAAGGAATCCACATACTTATGGGAGTAGCTTTAAGAGTTGGCCATATTCATATTTATAAATGAATCTAAATTTTGTAATAACATCATCCATAAGAGCTTGAAGACCACATCTCCATTGTGGTATGATTAATGATTTGTCAACCCCATGAATTGTCTCTTTGGCCTCCCTTACTTCCATAATATTTTTTGAAATGGAATGATAAAGAGTCATTTATGAACTATTTGTTATAATGTCTTGCATGCTTGGAAATCTACAATATGAGTATTCCTTCTTTGCCATCGCATGTGCCAACAATCACCAACACCACCTCCTTGTGATTTAGCCTTGCAAGTTGCAAATGGTGACTTAATGAATATGTAAGGATTAATAGCTTGCCATATTTTCTCCGAATTGTCAATGAGACATTTTCTCTTCACGTCAATCACAAATTTGGCAAGAGAGTTCACTTGGCAATTTAATTCTCTATAGACATCTTTTATTGTGAAGCTTGAGAGGGATTCTAGGAGGGGTCAACATTGCCTTAATATATTGTTTATTTTCTAGTTTGGGGATCCTCTCATTCTGATATAATTTACAATGACTATTGAATCACCTTTAATTCGTGCTTGTTTGATATTGTATAGTTCATAGATTTACAAACTGAGGTGTGCTCAAGCTTCCACTTCGTTATTAGTTCTAGGCACTAATCTCTTTAGAAGCTATTCCAATCAACTTCTTGCCATGACCCCCAATTATGTAACTAGCTCACGAGTTTTCAACATTTTCCTTTGAAGTTGAGTTTGAACCATCCCTCAAAAATAGTTCAACTTATCGAATTTATTTGAAATGAATTTCTCCCACCCCATAAGTAAAAGAAAAAAATAAAAATTATTTACTTAAAAATTATTTTATAATTTTAGTTTTTTAAATATATATGAAATATTTTTTAATTTTTATAATACATACATATTATACTAGCCTACCCAAGGCCATGCAGATTTTCTTCTTGCCAGCCAAAAAAAATTCACAAATAAATTTGTACATATAATTTTTAAGCTGAGAGGCTTCCTACAGTGACAACCACGAACCTGTGTAAACAAAAACTCCTCAGATTAAAATTGACGTCAATTCCATAACATCTGTCGACTCTATTCGTAGGGAACATGAATAGTTACAACCTCCAAATAGGCATGCAGGCGTTAAAAAATTAAGGCGCATAAGGAGAGAAATTGTCTATCTTTGGAGCACTCTGTAACGGCTAGTAGAAAACCGTTTCTCTTTTCGGAATAGGTTTTAATCACATTTTTCACTTATTTTCATTGGTAAAGATAGCAAAGGTAGGCACACTTACAAACATTGTTTCAGGTTTTTTTGTAGTGTATGCGATCCATCTGTATGTGCCAATATATTCATGAGCACTATCTCCGATTTGATGCCCGCAAGATAAAACCCACATTTTTTTGTTATTCGTAGCTTTGCCCACATATTTTAGCCGTACAGAGATTAATTTTGGTTGTCTCATTTAACAAAAAATTTGCTGTGTAAAGGTTTCATAATCTTTTATGCAAACTCTACCCATTTTTCTCATCGACATCGTTGACAGCACGACACAATTTGTGCACAATCTTGAGGTAAGTCACTTGCCATGGTTTCAGTGAGTTTTATTATATATTTATTTTTAAATTTGTACGTAGTTACAATCTCTAAGTAAGTCACTTGCCATGAATTTTGATAGTAGGTGCAGCGATTTGGTCAAGGGCGTGGGCAGCTTCATAAAATATTAAGTGCATTCCTCTCAAAAGACCATGGCATTATTATATAAAGTTAGAAACCCGCTAGGTTTATTCATCATAAATTCTATGGAACGTACAATGCCCACAAAATGTCTCTGTATTGTATTCCTTACGACACTGGCACCATGTTCACTAAGATCTTGTGATATGGTGATGGCATTATCTTATATGGACCACAGCTTCGTGGTAGAAACTTGGTATTGACTGCAATTTTTTAAATTTTACTTACTATTATTGTGAGGAGTGCAACGACTTACCATTGGATTTTCATGGTTTGTGCTCTTGTATGGATGATTCCATGGTGAAAATCAATGTTAGTTTTAAGGTTACAGTTAAAGTTGGAGTTATAATTAGTGTTAGTTGTTAAAAAAAAAATCTCTTATTAAGAATATCTAACTTGATATTTGCAAGAATGGATGTATGAATCTACTCTTTATTCTTTGCTATGCATTGTACAACAATATCAACACAACTGCTCCACAGGATGACTCAACAACCCCACAGCCACTGCAAAAGTTATAAGTCAGTTGAATAGTGTATACACACTTTTTATAAACTGATTTTTGACATTCTTCCAGCAATTTGCTGCATTGCTGCCTATGCATACAGAGCATGCTCATGCATACTGGTTTCAAAAGTAAGGTTTCATTATGAAATCTCTTCAAGTGTAGAGTGGTATGTTTTATGGTATTTAATAAGACTTAAATCTCTATTTGAGAGAGATTACAATAAATACAAATATTGTAACTTCTTCACTGAAGGTCCTGGTTTGGCCTTTTGATGTGGATTAATGTTTAATTTGAATTGAATAAATGATCTTTTTTTTTTTAAATTCTTCTTGAAGGTAAGACATTTACAATTTTTACATTGGAATGCATATAAGTTTATAAACAACAACCTCTTGATAAACAATCATCAGCAATTAAGAAGAAAACTCTTCAAATCATCAACAATTAAGGGGAAAAATACCTCTCAAAAATAAATTGCTTGATAAAAAATGTAAAGAGTGATCAAAGGTGTAGAAGATCAAAAATTACTTTATTTGGGAAATCATATAGTGTAATTAAACTATCATTCAACAATATTTATTTATATATACAATGTTCATTATGAAATTATGAAAATTAAGTTTAAAAGAAATATTCTAAATTTACCATTACATATAAAATTAAGTTTTCTAAATTAGCATAAGCTAAAATTAATTAGGATTAGGGAAGGGTTCAATTACGGTTAGGGTTATATGATAAAACTTGGGGTAAAGGTTAGTGTTAGGGTTAGGACACAACTAGGGTTAGGATTCAATAAGGGTTCAATTAGGGTAAAAGTAGGTTAGAGTTAGGCTTCAATTACGATAAGGGTTGAGGTTAGGGTAAGGGCCCAATTAGGATAAAAGTTAGTGAACTACGGTTTAGTTAGGATTAGGATTCAATAAAAAATTAATTAGGGTTAAGTTAGGTTATAGTTAGGGTATAATTAGGGTTAGGATACATTAGCATTCAATTAGAGTTAGACATCAATTAGAACTAGGGTTAGGATTAGAGTTCAATTAGGGTTAGAATTAGGGTTAAGATTATGGTTCAATAAGGGTTAGGGTTAGATTTAGGGTTGAGTTAGGGTTAGGGTTAGAGTATAATATTTGGGTAAGTGTTTAATTAGGATTAGAGTTAGAGTTCAATTAGGGTTAAAGTTCTTTGATAAAGATTGGGGTTAGGGTTGGGGTTCAAATATGGTTAGCATCAAGAGTCATGTTAGGGTTTAATTAGGGTTAGGATTTAATAAGGGTTTAATTAGGGTTAGTGTT
Source organism: Sequoiadendron giganteum (assembly GCA_007115665.2). Taxonomy (NCBI): domain Eukaryota; kingdom Viridiplantae; phylum Streptophyta; class Pinopsida; order Cupressales; family Cupressaceae; genus Sequoiadendron; species Sequoiadendron giganteum. Next base: position 765,582,589 of record CM021102.1, read on the forward strand.
AAGCTTAGGATTCAATTTGGGTCAAGGTTTAATTATATAGTTGAGCCGAGAGGCTTCCTATAGTGACAACCAACAATCTATGTAAACAAAAATGAATCACATTGTTATAGTTAAGCCGAGACGCTTCCTACAATGACAACCAATGCTCAGTGTAAACAAAAATGAATCACATTGAAATTGACAGGAAATTGATAGTAATGGAAGAGGAGGAGGCACAAAAGTAACTGAAATTGGTGACAACAAAGCATTCCATCAGCTTGCATGTGAATTGGTGTTGGTAGCCGTTTTAGATGATCGGCTTAAAAATAGTAGTGGAGACCACATAAATTCGTATTTGATATGTGGAGCACTATCTCTACAATGTTTCAGGAATGATGCCATTGCAATGCTAGAGGTAGGTATGAATTTATTAATACATAACATTTTCCTATTGATCTGAAATCTAATACAAATGAAATTTAGTTTATATGGTGATTTATTCATGATTTTTTGCAGGTGAAGGAGATGAAGAATATGAGAAGCTTCGAGTAGAGATTGTTGCTTTCTCAGTCTCATCATCGGAGAAAATATCATATTCAATTATATTTTAGCATAGACTAAAGCCATATTCAGAACCATTCCCTCCATCCCAATCCATAGAAGATTCAACATCCTCTGCAATTCAAGTGAATGTTGAAGGTGTCAAATATGAGAGGACAGATCCCAAGTTGATGATGAAACCTCCACTTCCATCTTCTTGTATAGCAATGTCTGATGTAACGGCAGTGGAAAACCAAATAGAGCGTTGTTTATTTTAGTTTATGCTTTAACTAAGTTTTAACCAAAATCTTCTTTGACGTGCATAATTCAGATGCATCTATAGTGTCAATTGGTGCCCACTATTGCATCAGATCCAATATTTTATTGGTTTTTATCAATATTCATTCGATGTACATGTCAAAGGGTGCTTTAATATCTTTGGTACTTCTGCCACATTTGGTGTACCCTCTTTTTATTGATCCAGTCCTCCGTCCATGTCATTGGTACATATTTGAAAATACCAAAGCAATACTCTGTCCAAAACCTCTCTTTAGTACAAGCTCAAAAGAGACTTGTGATGGATGGTGAATTTGGATTTTTTAATTATTTGTTTGAAAGAATCTAAAGCCTTTCCAATAAATCAATTTTACATATATCCAATCAATGACAAATTTTTGAGTTAATATGTCAGACAATTCAGGTTTTGTCTTGATTTCACATTTCACATTATGTCTTGTCAATGTTGCTATATAAACAACTCATCCATCCTATATACAAATCGCTGCTCTTTTATTTCTTCTTCCACAATGCTCCATATCATGTATCTTTAAAGCAATCCTCTTCTTACTGGAAAGGTCATAATATGCATCCATGCCTTATGGAAGACTTGATATAAGCGCAATGTTGCATAGACAAATTGCAAGAGTAGAGCCCGAATTGAATATTTCTAAATTCAAAATCAAAAGTTTGGAGAGCCTCACATAATGCATGACAAACTGGCCAAATTCTAAAGCTCAACATAATGCCGCTCATGATACTCATAGCGCTTACACTGTTGGAACCTCCATCATTTCCAAGAATTTCCCAACATAGATATTCTCAAATAAGGTATCCCTATGAGTGCTCAAATTATTGTTCTGCTAGGTTTCCAAATTAAAATATTCCCTTCTGGATGCAAAATCCATAAGTTCAAATGCAATAGAAAAGGGATTGATGTCCAACACAAGAGACAATGCATTTATCTCTTGGCATGTATATGATATTTTTGAGATACTACTCGAATATTTTGAATGGATATCCATCAAAACAATGTAAAATATAAGATTCAAATAGGGTCAAATGGTGTATAGCAAAGGGGACCCAATGGCACATCCAAGCACAATGTAGCTCTTATAAACACCTTGAATCATCCTTGTAAATCATAGCATTCTACGAGATGGCATCTCATTCCTTCATATTGTTAAAGAGGTAGTGAGCATCAAGAATGCTACCACATCTAGAAAACATGGTAATGAAAGAGTCCATATAAAATTAGGGTATTTATATAAAATTATAACTATTTATCTACATATTACTTATAAAATTTTGTTTTCATCAAATAAATCACATTTTAATTAACATAAATTAATAAAATTTAACTTATAATTATAATGAGAATTCAATTAATGGCTTACATGTTAGGGTTTGGGCAAGGGCTAGGGGTAGGGTTCAACTAGGTTTAGAGTTAGGGTTAGGGTAGGGTTAGGTTCAAGATTAGAGATAGGGTGCAATTATTGTTAGGGTTAGGATTAGTGTTCTAAGATAAAGATTTTTGTTAGGATTAGGTTTAATTACCTGGTTAGATTTACTATTTAGTTAGAAATACATTTCAATTAAGGTTAGCATTCAAATAAGGTTACGATTTAATTACGGTTTAGAGTTAGGGCTATCATTCAACTAGGGTTAGGGTTTATAAAATCAAGGTTCAATTAGGATTAGGATTATAATTAGAGTTTAATTATGGTTAAGGTTATGATTAAGGTTCATATATGTTTAGAATTACTCTTAGGTTTATGGTTAGGATTAAATTAGGGTCATAATTATGTATAGGGTTAGGGTTAGGGTTCAACTACGATTGTAATCATGTTTATGGTTAATATTATAGTTCAATTAGGGTTACAGTCAGGTTAGGGTTAAGGTTACAATTTCATTAGGGTTCAATTTAGGTTAGGTTTCAATTAAGTTATGATTGAATTAAGGTTATAATTATGTATAGAGTTAAGGCTAGGCTTATTCGATACTATGAATAATTTGTAGGAATATAAAATAAAAATATTTTTCAATTTGAATCTACTCTAAAATATTAATTCTTGACTTTCAATAAGAAGTGAACCCAATTCAAAAATATGAAATTTGTACCTTGCAATCTAGAATAAGACATGCAAAGTGCATATTAGTAACATGCTACTTGATTATAGGGTTTCTATTGCACTTTTATGTGACCCATTAACCCTATACCTTAATTGAACAAACCCTATTACTAACACTGAATAGTATGACAAACCCTACCCTTCGTTTGCTTGCTTCTCAGAATTGCAGGCCCTTGCGTTGGTCAATCGATCGGAGCAGTGGAAAAAAATGGGGTTCAAGGGTACTAAGGCCGAGAAGAAAGTACTCTACGACAAGAAAATATGCGATTTACTGGAAGACTATACTCAGGTGTTGGTGTGCCTTGCAGACAATGTGGGATCCACTCAGTTGCAGTCCATTCGACAGGGTTTGAGGCCTGATTCAATCGTCCTAATGGGAAAGAATACCATGATGAAAAGATCCATTAGGATATATGCCGAGAAGTCTGGGAATACGGCTTATCTGAACTTGATTCCGTTGCTCGTGGTGAGTTGGGTTTTGTTGAAGACGTTTAGTGCTTTAAGGCATTTGAGAAAAAAATACAGTCATCTGAATTATTGGAGTCGAATTTGGTTTTATTATTGATTTTTTTAGGGTTGCAAGGCGTTTAGATGTTTTTTTCTGTTATCTGAAAATACTGGCAGCGGCTGGGTTTTATTCAATAGTTGTTAGGGTTTTAAGGCTTCTGGGTTGGTTTTTGATGGCATCTGAATTCTTGGGATTCTATACATTGTTTGGATTTTCGGTTGTAGAGTCTGAAGTTTTGAGATTTTTTTAGTTGTGATATCTGATTTTGTAGGGTTTCTTATAATATCTGAAATTCTTGGGTTTATTGCTGTATGCGAATGTTATAGGTTTTTAAATTGAGGTATAGAAATTTCTATAATTTGTTTTGATAATTTAAAATCTCTTTTCTGCTCAGATAATCCTGACCATGAATTGCGAAATTGCCCGGCGTGGATTGTCTAATGCTGTGGTTGACAAAACTCTCTGCAATTTTTACATTTTACGGGCTGGTCGAACATAGTAGGGTTTATGATACGTATAGTTGAAGTTTTTTAATTCTGATTTATATGGCCATTCTTTTCATAGTTGCAAATGACAAAAAACATTCCCACACAATGCATTTGCCTTGGTAAGAAAGAAGATAAATATGAAAGTTTTTTCCAGCTTGCTGACATAATCCCAATCTTTAGAGCTTCAAAATTTCATGAATTTGACACGCATTACAAGGCTTGGTTCAGGCTATTTAACACCTTCCACTTAGAAACTAGAACACCACTAAAATCATCTCTGAAAAATCAAGATTTTAAGGTCCTCACAGTTCATAAGGTAACTGCACTTAAGTTGTGCCTAATTACTATGATTTTTTATATTTCTTTTACTGATCGGTGATTTTATTCTGGTAGATGAATTTTAAGGAGTTTAAAAAATTTATTATGTTATAAAATCCTGCTCTCAATAGATGATCCCCATTATGAGCATACAATATTAAAAAGTGACTATTGTCATGAATGTACTTACAGTATTTGTGGCTCTCGGAAAGTTTTCTTTCATACAGTCTGACTGTGGGTGTAGAGAGGATGCTATGTGTAGGAATTGAGCTTTGGTTCTAAACCTTTGTTATTATAAATTCTGGTACCTCGGCTAACTTTGTGAAGTAGAGCATGCTATATCTAGTAAGTGAGTTTTGGTTATGCATATTATCAGAAGTTTCCTTTGGCTGTAAATTACAAATATTTGCCCCTTAAAACTAAGGATTTGGTTTTGGTTAGTAGGTGTTGCCCAATGGTCAATGTGAAGGTTTGCAACTTTTCAGTTTTGTAGGTTTTAAAGTTTTTCTACTTTGGTTTAGAGGCCAGAAGGGATGAAGTATTAGATCTTACCAGCTACTTTGTAATCCTTTTTAGTCTGCCATTTTTTTAACCTAATTTGTTTTAACTCATCTTCTGAAGGGCATGATTTCTACAGAGATTTGGTTTACCAAAATTTGGATTCATTACAGCATGTTTAAGCTCTTGAAAAGGGAGGGCTTGCTTTTATCCCTATTTTCCCCCGAATATAACTTGGAGGCTGAAGAATTAATTGAACTAATTACCTCTTTCTGTCCCTAACTATCATTTTCTCTTGATAGAGTCTGAGATGGTTGAATCAGTAAGCCTCCTTTATGCCATTTAACTGTGATATATCTGTTCTCCAATTTGATCATAGAGACAGTGTATTTGTTTATATTTGGAGGTATATACCAAGAGTCAGTATGTTTATTCATAGTAAACAGCAAAGTTTATCTCTGCTATACTCATGATCAAATGATGTTTTGTAGATGTAATAGTTAATGTCCTAATCAGGTAATGTTTTATAGATGTAGTTGTCAGAATCAAATAAAACCAGTGCTTCCTGGGGACACATCCCCTGCCCTTTAACCCCTGTCGTCTATAAGGGACGTTTCATGGATGCTGGACTCTGTGAGGGGTGCTGCCCCTCACACTGTTGGGAGTGTTGCCCCCAAATCCCCATCAAACTATAAGTCTAACCAAGTAATAGATCGATGATGAATCATGATCACAAAATCTACAAAATACATATCCTATTGCAAATCTCAACATCTTCACAATCAAAGTCACAATCAAGGATTATTTTGTTTCATACATTGGACAACTTATTTAGCACACAAGGATTGCCATAGATAAAGTGTGCATGCTGCAGTCATTATACTGCTGAATAAGAGTTAAGTCATAATTGGCAGGAAATGCCGTTTTCATAATGCAAAAATGTATTGGCACACACAACTCAAAACCATCCAATCTATTAGTATCCCATCTGAGGTCAAACTGGAACATAACCAGTTATCTTTTTACTTATCCATTCCCCTTTGTTAATGAGTTTGACAACAAAACATGTAGTCTTGAAGGCTGCAGGAAAACTTAATAATAAATGCCTCTCTTGAATATACACACGAGTCAGGCATGTCTTTACTAACTCATGCTCATGTGTATATATAAAGAAGATCATAATTCCGATTCAATTACCCATGCTCACAAAGGTTCTATAATGCCAATGATGAATGCTTTACCAACATTATTCTATAAATATTTGAAATCTCCTTATTTTTAATAGCTGTCCCCTGCTGTTCCCTAAAAGTTGGCCTGAAAAAATCCTTATATTGGAAACACGTCTCGCTGTCCCATGCTGTCCCGGAAACTTGGAGGAGCATAGAATAAAACCAATGTAGATTCACAAAATGTTACTGGTAATATATTTTTAAGTATTCTTAGAATCTAATAGCATTAGTCTAGAGCATTACTTGCTACTCATGATTGTGAATTGCTTTGGAGGTTTTTTTCTTTCATCCTTTTAGTTGTAATTTTTGCTAGCTTCTGGGTTCACGTTTGCTGTGGCAAAATTGGTCCATTTTATTAGAAGAATTTAGAAGCATGCGTATCAGAATAATGTCTCAATGCTTAATATGTACTCCCAAGTTTCAATTCCGAGTTGCTTTATTGTTATATCTGTACTGTGCTTAGCTACCAGGTAGTAGTATACATAGATAATTTTCCTTGAATGAACTGATCTAGTTTGAAAATAAATATTAATGTGCAAAAGTCTAATTTAGAATTTTTATTAGGGAAATGTTGGGCTTATTTTCACGAAAGGTGACTTGAAAGAGGTGCGCGAGGAAGTCGCAAAATATAAGGTATACTTGCCTGTGTATTTGATTTTGTAGCACAACTAGACACTTTTATTGCCAGAACTTCTCTGACTCATCATGGCCTATTTGCAGGTTGGAGCTCCAGCACGTGTTGGTTTGGTTGCTCCAGTTGATGTGGTTGTACCCCCAGGAAACACTGGTCTAGATCCATCCCAGACTTCTTTCTTCCAGGTTTGAATATTCACTAAATTCTTTACTGGTCCCTTTGATGGGTGCGGATGTATTTCAATAATTGCTTTTGTTGCTGGTTCACTGGCCTCAGTCCCAGTCTGATTTGAACCAGATACGAGTATCCAGTTGGGTTCCTTGTGGGTCTCTGGATTTGTCTGGGTGTGCATCCAAGGATGTACCCTGGGCAAATCCAGGTGCATAACACAAAATCAGAATAAACCTGCAGCAAATCAGATGAGAGCTTTAATTTAATATTTTTAAAAGCTCTCTACGGTGTGACGGCTGTGCTACAAAACCAGATAGAAGCCAGTCATACTCGTTGTTCTCTCCTGTTTCTGAGCTTGTGTTGCTGCTTTTGATTGGCTTCCCCCCAAATTTTTTTGAAGGATTGTATTGAACCAGCTGAATAGCATTGGATCGCAGTAAATATTTAGAAATTGCTCGCCACACAAGTGTAAAGGTTCCTCTTAGTATTTAAAGGCACCCATTAGTCCACTGGTAGGGGATCCTTCTCCTCCGGTCAATAGATGCCCAGAAACGTTTTTGTAAAATGGTTTTTTTAATTTTTTTGCATCTGTATTTTGTAGAATTAGTTTTTTGTTTGGGTTCTTTATTTGATATTTTTTAATTAATAAAATGTTTGTCTATTTTGGCTTTCCTTAATTAATAATATTATAGTAGGCTTTTTGAGGAAGGCACATCATTTATTTATTTATTACTTTAATGAAAGGACTTTTTTGGTTAAAATATTATATATATATATTTTGTTTTTGTTAAATAAACTTGGGTTAGGTACCTAGTAGCTGCAAATAAAGAAGCATTAAAGCCTGGATTCTGATAATGTGAAGTTTACCAGATCCATCTATGAACCACAGATTATCCTTTCAATATTTCCCATACATAGATAAACAGGTCTGAATATATAACTCAGCCTTCTATATTTGATATAAACAATTTTTACATTGCCATCCAGACTATTCATTCCTCTTGTGGTCAATCCCATAAGACAAAAAGGAGATTGCTTATAACAGGTTAAATCAAGGAAACATAGACATTTCCTTAGTACTGACCATCCTACCTGGACTCGGACACCTTACATATAGTAATAGACTCTGCCATATAAAAGATTTGACGGCAGTTGAAGGCACCCCCAGCTTCTCCTCACAACATTTGACTTCAATCCACCTTCACCTTTAAGGAACTTTTCACAGTACATTGCTCAGCATACGCCTGAATGATTTACCTTGGATATTCACTATTGTGTGGAGGTGCTCAATGGCACAATCAACATGAACTTCAGCTTGATCATTGAGACCCTCACAGGCCTCATGCAACATGTAGGAACTGGCTGCCATTGATAGTACAGTTGCACAGGATAAAGATTGTGCAATGTCGAAGACATTTCTTCTTCCAATGGATTTTCTTGGGTCAATAATCATCTTCGGCAAATTGCTAAGCTGTCATCTCCACTAACTTCTTTAGCTAGACCCCAGAGTCTTAGCATCCAAATATGCCACTTAAGGTTTGTTAGCTTATTTGTGATAAAATTTGCAGAACGTTCAGCACTCTCCTAACATAGACAACATATGTAGCTTCCACCCCAAAAATTGACATACTGGTGTATTGTATCCATGCGCCCTTACCTGGCCCTTACCTGTCCAATTCGGTTACTAAGTTTTTTTCTGTATGGATGAACCCAACCCCCCAATTCTTTTTTTTTGCCATGTCTGCATACTGAACACCTGTATTCCAAACCTGAACTAGTAACTAAGAATAATTGTGATGTTTTAAGCTTTAAAACATGTAGGATCTACAATCAAAGGAGATAGGTTGAGGTTATTATCAAGATGCATAGGGGCAAAGCTTATTGGTATTTTTGTATATATACCTTATTTTTACTCTCAATTACAGGTGCTGAACATCCCCACAAAAATTAACAAGGGTACTGTTGAAATTATCACACCTGTAGACCTCATTAAGAAGGGAGATAAAGTGGGTTCTTCTGAGGCAGCTTTGCTTGCTAAGCTTGGTATTCGTCCATTTTCATACGGACTCATTGTGCAGACTGTTTATGACAATGGATCGGTATTTGATCCTGCAGTTCTTGATCTCACAGAAGATGATTTAATTGAAAAAATTGCTGGCGGTATCTCTAATGTGGCAGCTCTTTCACTGGCTCTTAGCTATCCTACATTAGCAGCTGCTCCTCACGCATTCATCAATGGTTACAAGAATGTTTTGGCTATTGCTATTGCTACAGACTATTCATTCCCACAGGCAGAGAAAGTCAAAGAGTACTTGGAGGTGAGTTTGGAAGCTGATTATTTTGAAGTTTTTTATGAGTTCCCATAGCGACCCTCAAAATTTCCATCATAATATCTTGTTGTTGAACAAGTTGATTTGATTCCTTATGCAGGATCCAAGCAAGTTTGCAGTTGCTGTTGTTGCAGTTTCTACAGAAGCTGCTGCTGCACCTGCTGCAGCTGCTCCAAAGGAAGAGGAAAAGAAGGCTGAACCTGAAGAGGAGTCTGATGATGACATGGGTTTCAGTCTATTTGATTAGAGTGATGTGTTGGTTTGTTTGAGAGACTGGATGTCAATAGGGTCAAGTCAAAAGAGAATTCTGATTAACAGAACTTCTAATGTTTTTCCATTATCTCTTCATTGTAGTTCATATTCATTTCAGTTGGCATTAGTTGCTAAGCAGGGATGAAGTATAAGCTCCATATTCAGAATGCTAGGCAAAATGATTTCTTCCCATCTCATAAATTTTGAAGCCTTATCAATATAAACGTGTATGGAAAAACAGGGCATTGTTTAAATGAGTACCAAGAGTTTCTTCAATTTTGAATTTTCATCAATATAACCTCTGAGCACTATTTAAGTGGGTTCCCAAGAGCTAGTTTGAATTTTGTTGAAGCCTTATAAATTATCTGTTTGGGAAACTAGCACCATTTAAGTGACAATCAAGAATTTGTAGATAAATTTCATTTCTCATGTTGCGTAGCCTATTATGCTGAAACCAATGCTATTTATTTTTAAATTGAGATTAAGTTTGCTGTATTATGGCTTGCATAGTTGACGGACTGCAGGCATCAACCATGTCACCTGGATTACTCAATATTGTTAAGGATTTGTTTGCTTTCGTTTTTACCTTTCACTGTTTTGATTACTGGATAAATAATAAGTTTATTTTTACATTTAAAAAAATTAGCTCATCAATTTGTACCTTGGCATGCCAGTTCTATTTAAAATAAAGACAAAACTATAACACTGAATTTAGCTGTTCCTGTTCTAATATGTTTAAACTTGAAGCAAAATATCCTTCCATAGAAGTAATATAAAATTTTATTTAGTTTTTGATAACTATATATATGGCTTATGAAACCAAGAAGCCTAGTTTTAAATGAATATTAACTTCTGTCCTCTGAAACCAAGAGGCCACAACCCCAGCCTGCATATAAGCTCCAGATAACCATCAATTAAATTCTTCTCCTTGAGTGTTGTTTAGTGTGCTTTGGGCAGTTTTATTGTTAATTTTACAGAAGTGGCTGTCTGGTGGGTGGCTGTGCTCCTCTCATTTTTTTATACCTTCGCATGCTTTGAGCTTATTGGCGAGGCTTTTTCTTATCTAATTACTCTCTTGACAATTAGCAATCAAAATGGACAGGAAAGGCCCGGGAATTACCTGCACGTTTTTATTATTTAAGAAACTAAAGATTAAGATGATGGTAGGCGAACTTTGTTATGGTTGAAATTGAAGTTTTATTCATTATTAATTCACCATCTTTATATGTCAGCAGGGGAGGAGGCAGATTTACTTTTTTATTTGATAGGTGAAATAAGGTTTTAGATGGGGCCCTTATCCACCATAACAAATTTACCATAATAGACCGAAACTTAGAAAAGAACATACTCCAGCTACAATAGGAAAAGCCAAAAAGAACTTACTCCAGCTACGATGGGAAAAGCTGAGCATCTAGAAATAACCAACTAAAAAGCCCTTGGAGCCCCAACTTGAAGCAAAATATATTTTTCTTCAATTGCAATCTAATGTAAGAAATCGAGATAAGAGTCGAAAGTGTTCTGTCCCCTGCACGAGAATAGAGCTTATTGTACGTTGAGATCAATTCCTGATAAGTTCCTGTGCGTCTATATAAGTCTTTTCATCTTGGCTTAGTTCCCCTTTTCATTTTCATAGGTAATGACAACCATCTCATTTAGCAAATACCACCTGTAAGGGGAAAGATTTCCAATGGCACTAAGTCTTGCAAAAGAGGCTCTCCCATTTGTGTTTCCGAGCCATCATCCCTGCCTTGGATCTGAAAGGGGGAATCCCAAATAGTAACTCGTTAGGGGCATTATCCAAAACCGAACTGTCCCTGAGTACTCTCTCCAATGGTCTTTGAAGTCTTGTGGCTCCCACCACTACCGCTGCCTAAAGAAACAGAGGGAGCATGTTTGGAAAAAAATTCTTGGTTTCTCCATAAGAAGCCCCTGTTAGGCTGTTTATTCTATGGCTTCCAGATCTTATTATGTCTAAACTTGTACTGTGGGATACCCGTGGATTTTATGTCCCAGATGTAAACATCTTTAATGGTTGCCCTATATAATCAGTGCATTGATTCCACGAGGCCAGAGATGAACTGACATGTGAATTAAAGTTCTTCTATCCCTTCGCAACCAAAAATCTGTTATGAACTTCAACATAAATCTAGCAATTTGTCTGAGCAAGGTGTGCCTCCACCGGAACAGACCCAAGGCTGCCTGTTTTCTTTTGAAATCTGCTGCTTGCAAAAAACCACAGAACAGATTTATTAGTAAGTTTTTTCCATTCCCCTTATAAATCTTGTCCTTATCAAAATCCCTTCCAGTCTCGGTGTAATGCCCCCTGTTTGGGGATATACCTGATTTGGCCCAAAAATAACAATTTCAACAAATGCAATTCGTTTGCCCATATAATTTTATAAAATCACATTATTGCAATACAATTTAGAGAAAATTTTAATTAATTAATATCGAAGCATTAATATCAAGGATCTATGATCATATACAAATAATCTCTATTAAATCAAAATATCCTAAATTCATTTATATCTAATTTTATAGCTTATTGCTAATAGCCAATCACATTAGGAATCTGATGGAAAAGCCTGATAGGATGTCATGAGACTGTCCTCCTCAACCAAGCCCAAGGGCACGGAATGGGCCTCCAAGTCATTCGGACCCTTGGCCCACAAGTATGGCAGGACCTCTAGTCCATCCATCTTGGGGTTGGCATACTTGATGAAGGAACAAGTGCTACTGCATCTTCTTATCAAACATTTCACATCGATTCCAAATATAATCGCTGATGAAATTTTATTATATTAACTGTAATTCAAATATCATTTTATTATGTCATTATAATATATATTTCTCTATATATTATTACTACTAATTATATTTAAACTTACTTTCCAATAATATCCTTGCTAAAAATAATATTTATTCACAGATCTTTTCTGATTTTCAATTTTTTTTTGATGCCCTTCCCCACACATTTGTTCTCCATTTTATATCTCCCATGGTGGGGAGGATCACATCCATTCATTAATCAAGGGACATAACCTTTCTATAACCAAGCGTTGCACCTCAAGTTCTTTTAATTATTAATTATTAATTTCTTGTGGGGTTGTGGTCTTATCTTCCTTAACTAATTCTCATCAAGTCCTCTCTTGAAGATTCGTTATTTTCCATCTTCTTGGTTGCCGCTTCCTTATTTCCTTGTTCAGCGATTAATTTAGGACAGGCTGTGTGGGGGGGTTTTGTGATGTATGCGGGGCCTTTCTGAAGGAGAGTGGGTTGCAAGAACACTTTGGATTGCTAGAATCTTGAACAGTTGCAGGAGCACTATGATAACCACAGATCTGTTGGCTCTCCAAGGACACTTCTTCAAACTCTTCGGAGTTGCAGAACCACCATTTCCAACCAACACTTCTTGCCAAAGCCTGCTAGCACTAAAAATAACTCTGAAAAGCTGTGCTTTTATGCTTTGTGTCATCCTCTGCATTGCAATCATCCTCAGTGTGTCATTTCCTACACCACACCGATTTTTGTTTGCCAACACCAAAAATTATAGAGATTTGAGGTAGATTTACTTAAACAATTTAAAACAAAGCTAACAACTGGTTGCCTGTTTTTATATGTTCGTATATAACCTAAGCTTAAAAAGATACTTCTAGATTATTTTGTCTATACAATTAACTGTAATATGTGGAACTATAATGTAATGTAGTTTGCATGATAGGAATATTCTTGATTGCTTTTGTTTATATTTATATTTGTGTGCAACAAAATAATTGTATTCTTGAAAGAGACCATTTTGTGAGATAGGCTGTTTATTTAGTGAAGAATGGAAACGAACAAAATTGTTATGAAGTAACATTTTATTTATATGATATTGATTGTTAGTGACTGTGACATGTAAGATTTAGCTATGGAGATAGTCAATCAAGATCAATGAGCTTCAATGAAAACACAAATCAGATTCAAATGAAAGAATAATTTTATTTTTTAAAATGATGGAAAAGATACAATTATTTTAGATTGGATTGCTCACATGAGAGTTACAAGTTGGTATGTATGGGATATATCATCAAAAGATGTAAGCGAACAACCAATGTGGGCTGATTGGAGGTGGAGTCACACGTTAAATATGGCTATCAAATTAGTAAAGTACAAGGCACATGATGCAAATACATATCACTTGAGAATGTTTATTCTATTCTAAGTGTATAATATGTAATCACTTAAGTATGTTTACTCTATTCTAAGTGCATAATATGTAAAAGTAATTAACTAAATGTAATAAACAAAATAATGCACCAATAGTCCACCATAAGCATAGCTTGAGGAGGAAAGGGTTACTAGGATTAGAAAAATATATGAATGGATTTGGACAAATGTGTAGTTATGTTAGATACTCCAAATTGATTCTATTCTAAATAATATGTAAAAGTAATTAACTAAATGCAAAAATAAAATAGTGCATAACACTCCACCATAAGCATATCTCAAAGGGGGAAGAGTGAGGGGTAAGAAAGATAAATGAGTGGGTCTTGGCCAATATGTAGTTATGTTAGGTATTGGTACAAAATGTCTCTTAACTAAGAAGGATAAAACTTCATACAAGGGAAAGCACTCCTTGGAAAGAAGCCCACTTCAAAGAAAAGAGAGGGAACTTGCCACCCACTTTCCTTGCCCCCCTCGTTGCCCAAAATATAGAGAAACAAGAAGAGAGACCATGAATCTTCCTTTCAAGATTTAATATTATGCTTAGTTGTGAATGAAGGGAACTCTTGATCTTTGAACTTTTCTTCTTTAAACACAAAGGTCTATACAATGATATCTTTCCATTCTAAAAATGAATATAAGGGAAGAAAGATTATAATGTATCTTTGGCAATTGCTTAGTTGGTGTCATGTCGATGCCAAGAGGTGACACTCAAATTAGGAGTCCTAGGTCTAGTTGAACATAAATAACCTAGAACCTTATGGAAATAGATGTAGAACAAAATCCAAAGATGAAGTGATAATAAATGCGGTGGACCTATCATTGAAGAGTGATATATATGTCTTCATTGGAGTCCTCTATATTTGCAAGAAGGAACTCACAAAACAAACTTGACAAGATCTATCAAGTACTCATCCCAAGAAGTTGTTTTTGGAAGATGTTGAATATGACTTTGTTGCAAAGACTGATTGGAAGCCATGGATGTGGGAACATTAGACTCAACAAAAGCAATAGGAGATGTAGAAGATGGAATGTTAGCACATCTCTAAAACTTCAATTGATGAAAGAATTTGAATTCAAATGACATTTCAAAAGTGTAAACATTAGCCCTTTTGATTACGATAATTGTGCTTTGTAAATTTTAAATGAACATGGACTCAAGTGTGAACTCAATAATTTTTCTTCTCCCACTGTGTGTGATTTGATAGATAGAAATGATATTAATAAGCAATGCAAGTACACAAAAGATGTCATTGAAAGATCTCTCCCCCATGTCAATAGACCCTCTTTGTTATCCATCAAGATATGTTGTGTGGAACAAGTCTTAAATGAATAGAACATATGCTATGATGAAACATATGATATGAAGCTCTTGAATCAAGGAGCCATTTCCTAATTCAAAAATTGCAATAGTGATAAGTACTTAGCCCTTTTGTCTCTCTAATTGTGAATGAGAAGAAGACAATGAAAATTCTAACATAGTTGAAGGCAATTTGATTTGGTTTTTCATTAGAAGATGCTTCAACCTATCAATTTGTTTTGCATAACATTGATATTTCCTGTGCTTGGGTATCTTCCAATAGGATTATTTAGGTTTTTCATTTTTAGATGATTCCCCTTGTGAGGTATAATTATAATTAGATTGTACTCTAATCTTTGTGTGGCTTGTTCTTTTCCTTCTTTTGTTTCTTTTTAGAATTTCTTGATTCTTTCCATTCTTTAAGCTCGGTAGGCATTAATGTCCGAGTTAGAAGACTTGATGAGACCTATTTGAATTAACTTCCCTTGTTCTTGAATTAGAATTTTAGAAAATTCATCAAATATGGACATTGCATAAGCCTTTCCCATAGAAAGCTAATGGGAGTGAAAGTTAGAAACAAAAACTGCATATTTTGTAGGAAGTTTGAAAAGAAAATTAAGAACTAATTATGTGTCCTTTTTATCAATATAAAATTATTTGAGTTGTATTCTTAGATAATTGACCTTAGTGACATAATTTTAGATTTTGTCAAAACTATTTGGATCAAGGTTCATGAATTAATTATCAATTTGATAACCTATAATCTCATCAGTTTGACTATACAAATTAACAAGTTTTCCCATGCACTCTTATGTATTGAACTTTTGCATTCAAAATTGGTGACCAAATGAAACAAATGTACATAAATAGCTAAGATCTTCGTCACTTCATTAAGCTATATCCTATTTTTCTTAGTATTTGTTGGTTTACAATCAAGTTTTAATATAGGCTTTAGTATGACCTTCACTACTTAAGTGATTATATATCAATGTTTTCCATGATGAATAAGTGTATGGAGTTACATGAGGGATCTTAGGATTCCCCATGACAACATTGGAAGAACATGATAAATTGAAAACAAACACAATAATTAGTGTGATACTTGTCAAAACACTCAATCAACAAACCCCTCAAAATATGATTATGCCACTTTATAATTAGTGTGACCATAGTTGCCATTTGCCAAATTGGTGAACTAGTCTTGGTCTCAACCTATTACAAAAGACAAATTAGACCATAGTGTAGAAAGTACACTTTTGTGAGAAAATGAGATAAATCAGATTGCACTAATTAAAAGCACAAGAAAAATTATATATAAAAAAATTACACCAAAAAATATTGCTAGAGCTTTGGAAGTTTCTAAAATGAAAACTATTCAATGTGATTTGTGAGCATTTATACTTTTTGAAAAACCTAGACATTTAAATAAAAAACCATTTGTACCATTGTGAAACTCTAAAAAATTTAGCCACCCACAACCCCCCAAAATTAATATGATTCATACCAAAACCTTTGAAGATCAAGTACAAAAGATAAAACACCAGTTATGCAACCTCCAAAAATAAATTTTAATAGAATTGCTAGATAAATTTATAAGACCTCTAGATTTGCATGAATTGCTAAATATAGGGAAACTACCAAAACCATTGCTCGATTTGAAGCCTATTTTTTCATAAATAGACAACACCATGGAGTTCATATATTAGCTCATCAATCCTAGGGAGGGTACCTATTTTTAAGTCTTTCTGTTCAGTGCTATCTAGTCAATGCATATTTTGATTGTGCCATCCTTCCTTTTTACTACAAAGGAAGCAAACATGCTTGAGTTGGGTCGAATGTGTCCCATTTCTAACAATTCCTTATTAATTTTTCAATGTCCTCATGTTGTCTAGGGTGGCGATAAGGAATGGTAATAATAAGCTTGGAGTCTTCCTCCACACTCAATGACATGCTTGAAGCCTTTGTTAGTCTCCTAGGAGGGATGCTGCTAAATACATTATAACTCTTGTTCATGACCTTTGACGCCTCCTTAGGGTATGGTCCCTTGCTTTGGGTTGAGTTTGTCATTAACACCTAACACTTCATCACCCAATCCACTTGTCAAAGACTACAAATTATTTTCGTCCTTTTTGTTGATACCATCCTTGGTATTCCATTTGACATCCCATAGAGTACCACTTCCTTTCCTTTGGATTGGAATTTTAGTTACACGGTTTGAAAATTTTGTACGATTTCCTCCAATAAGTGCAGCTATTGAATTACCAAAACCATATCCTTGTTTTCAATACTAATGACATAGGATTGATCCTTCATGTCATAGTCCCTTAGCGTTAGGTTCATTTGGGAGATTTTTTGGGTGCACTAAATGGAGAAGCCATCAACGACCACCACATTGAAACCCTCAAAACCTTCTAGTTTGAGGTTTCGTTTGGCCATTGGTCCCTCATTTATAAAATTATGAGTGGTACCAATATTAATGAGTACAATGACCTTATGCCCAGTCAAAACTTCTCAGACTCTAAATGGGTTGTATCTTGTTGTCCTCAAAAGATTGAAAAGAGTACTTCCAAAAAATTCACCTTGATCCTTTATTTTATCTTCTTCTTCTTCAACCCTCAATTTTGGTTCTTCCTCTTCACTTGGTGGCTCAAGTTCTTCAACTCCTATCTCATCTTCAAAGACTACCTCAATGTAGTGCACTTTCCCTTTTCCCAGGTATCTATGATTCAATTACCAAGGTTCCTTGTAGGAGAAGCATACTTTCTTTCTTCTTAATTCGTTTCTTGCTTCCAATTCTTATTTTGAGGGGTAGCCTTTGATTGTTAAGCATTTTTGCAAAAGATCTTCTTAGAATGAAAAGTATTTTTCTAGAAACTATTCCTTGGAGTAATTATCTACAGGGATAAGGCCCTCTTGATTTCTCCTTGGAGAGAAGGTGGTTTGAAGTCCCTAATCAAACCTTTGAGAGATTTAGGAAGTCCCTCAATGAAGAGAATCATTAACAATTTATTTAAAACATCAAGCACCACCATAACCATTTTTTGGAATTTGGTCACATAATTCTCCATTAAACCAAGCCACTTGAGGTGAGCTACATCCCAAAAGAGAACCTTAGGTCCATTCTATCAAATCTTTTGATTAATAATCTACATAACTCATTATATAAGTTGATAAATCTATGACATTGAGTGACTAGTCCATGGTGCACCATTCATATGCAATACCCTCTAGATGCAATATAAATTTTTTTATGGCCTCTTTCTCAGTCATAGGTTTGAGAGAAGCAAACGCCCAACTTTTGAACCCATGCATAGGCTGTGGATTTGTTGGATCCATCAAAGGTGGGGAATGTCAACTTTCCTAGAACATGTTGCACATCTCTAGGGCGGTTGATAGTCTTGGTTTAGGCCTAAAGCCATTCCTACTTAATTTCTTCAATTTTATTAAGTTATTAAGAGATTTTTAGCCTTGATACCTTTTAGGAGATATTTATATTCAACATAACAAGCTATAATGACATCTAAAATTGGTATTTGAGCTTTGGCCTCTAGAACCCTTGTTTTTGCCTCTTCTTCTCTTAGAAGGAATCTAGGTTAGAAAGGTTCGGTTGATGAAACAAAGATAATATTTTGAGCATCATTGGGAGTGGAATTATGATTATTAGCTCCTAACATGCTCACTTCACCATGTTGGTGTTGAGGTACATGTAATTTTCCATTTTGTGGAGCATCTGTGCCAACATACCTAAAATCAAGTCAAGATTCCTTTGTACCCTTGCCTCAAGGCTTTCATTATTTTCCATTTCTACCATACTACTGTGTTATGTGATTGTTCTTTACTAGAGGTCTTCACCCTCTAGAACCCATGAAAGGGTTTTTTGCTTTCTGATTCCCCATAAAAGATACCTACTTGCTTTGTCACTAGAATGCATAAAGTTCAACATGTAGAGAAATACTTTCACAAATAAATCAAGTTGGTAGGAAAACCAACTTTGATACCACAATAATGTCCTGTGCTAAATTTATGGAAAATAATTTAACATACTTGAAAATATTTAAATGGGAACCATACAAACCTTAAATCACTTCAATATTTACCCACAACATTAACTCAAAAATATATAAGGAAATGCATAGACATTAAAAATCCTAAATTATATTAAGTTTTTGTAGAATATCTCACTAATCATTATTAATATTAACATTCATTACTTAACCCTAAAGTAACAAATCCTAGCCTATTTTTTTCTACTTTATTAAACCCAAAAGTTCTACATTATATTCACATGAATAATAGTAAACTTGCATGTCTCCTCTCCATTATTATAATTATAAAGAAAAAACAAATCTTAAAGTAGACTCATAGTGGAAGATAATCAAAGAATAGTATTTCTATTAAGTAGGCTTGATATTCCATTACAAAATGCTATTATCAAAATTCAAACATATTATAAACATCATTTGGAATGATATCAAACCTTGAGTATAGGTGATATTTGAACATAGATAACCTCTTAAAAGAAATGAAACTGTACGATATTATAATGTTCAACTATTGTGTTATTAGTGCTTGGAATACAAGCTTACATTCATGACAACTTAAAGTATCCTGTAGAATCATTGTCACAATTATTGGCACCATGGAACCTTGACACAATCTCTATGTAAGTTTTCCCTATTAGTCGAAGGAATTATGTCCTTTGATGCAAGATCTATGGGATTATTGTACACATATATGGATGCTAGAACAAGTGCTCACAATAATTTTATATTAGGTTTTGTGTTGGGTTGTTCAAAGATACCCTCACCTATCCATCTCTATAATCTTAAGATGCCTAGAGAGAGTGTAAAAAATTGCACAATGGCCTTTGTCCTGACTCTAGTACACAAGAATGGCTTCTTGTACCTATAGATTACTATTTCTATTTTCCTTGATCTAGCCATGGAATATTCCTATGCATAAACAGGCTTGGAAGGTGTGGATGAGGGTCTCTTGCAACCTACAACTATCCTTAATAAGAATGGAGAGGAGCCCCTTTGGATTCAAAATCCTATCTATTGTATTAATGACGGTCATTCGCTCCCTTGTAGCATGCCCTACATAGTTTGGTTTCAATTATAATGGGATGAATGTGAGTGCTAGGTGAAAACCCATGGGGAGTCACATTGGTATTATGTGCACTAATGGTGTCCTTAATGTGTAGGGTGGTAGGTGGAGAGGAGTAATGAAAAATGGTGAGAACACTTAAGTTTGAAGGTTGGGGTTGGCAATTGAAGATGGTTGCTTGCAAAAAATTCAAGTTCCAATAAGGATAAAATTGGAAGAGAGGGATGGTTGGAATGTGTAGAAGTAAAGAGAAGTTTGAAAACATTATGGGGATAGAAAGATAAGTAGAATTTAGAAGGGAGGCATGCCAAGATAGGTAACTTCACCACTCCAACCACTTACACAAACTTATGAGCTTTCCCATCCCTTCACACTTAAGATTCAAGGGTGACTTAGATTGGTGCTTGGGATATGAAGGTGAAGGATCCACATGCAAAATGGGATCATAGAAAGAATGAGGGTCAATAACTAGGTATTTCAATCCATTGCATGAGTTACATGGAAAAGGGACATGACAACACCCTTGACAATATTTAATTTTTTGGTATTATTTTTTAAAATAAAAATTGTGAAAAGAAGAAAACATATGTACATAACAATGTACATGGAATGGATTATTCGCGCAGCATCTGCTTAGATCCATTTGAAATGTGCACAGGCGGGAAGAATAACAACTCTCTGCGTCGACCCGCAGGATTTGTTCCGCTTGTTCGCGCAACATCCGCTTTCGTGGCTGGGGGGGAGGATGTTGCTGGTGTGCGACTGTCTGTGGGTTCCAGAGAGGGCTCTCTCTTCTCTGGCATCGGGGATGGCGTCCCTTCTTTGTTACCTTTGGCTGGCTCTCCGTCTTGTGGTGCTGCCGACAGTTTTCCTGGTACGGTAGTGGGTGCTGTTCCCTCTGCTGGGGGCTCTCGTCTCTCCCTTGCCTCGGTGCTTGCTGGTGGTGCTCCTCCTACTACTGGGTGTTTTACGGGAAAGGCTAAGTCCTTTTCTGATGCTGCTAGAGTTGGTGCCCGGCCTCCTCAGAGGTCTATTCCTTGTGCCCGCGACTCCCCGGTGGTGGTTTGTGGGCCTGAGATTGTAGAGAATGAGGAGTACTACCTGAAAACAGGTGTGGTTTGTAGGTTTAATGGTCTTTGGCCTTCCCTTCCTGACCTCCATGCTTGGGTGCAGGCTTCTTGGAAACCTTTGGTTGCTGGGGAAATCGAGCTCTACCCTAGCGCTAGGGGCTTCTTTATTGCAACTTTTGGCTCACCTCGTGAGAGAAGCTGTGTTTTGGATAGAGGATGGATGTGGGGCATTCATTCCCTGTCCATCAGGCCTTGGGCTCGCTCTTTCAACCCCCTTATAGAACCGTTGAATACCAGACCTATTTGGGTCCGGTTGCCTAACCTTCCTCTCCAGTTTTGGGAGGAATCTTGCTTCGAAGCCATCGACAATACCATTGGCCATTTCTTGTTGGTGGATTCTACAACTAGGGAGTTTGGACACACCACAGTCGCTCGAATGCTTGTTGATCTGGATATCTCTAAACCTCTCCATGGGGGTGTGGTTTTGCTGGTGGAGGATAAACCTTGGAAGCAACTCTTAGACTATGAGGGCCTCCCCTTTCGGTGTAGGAGATGCTTTCGGTGGGTCACTTGGCCTCTGCTTGCCCTCATGCCTAGTGCAAGGGCGTTGCAACTTGGTGGACTGATGCTCTCCTTGATCACCTCACGATGGGTCCTTCTTTGGTGGTTGCTGCTCCTGAGGACCGTTCTGCTGACACTGCTGTGCTAGACCCATCTGCTGACACTTTTGCTGACCCTTCTAGGCTTGTCCCTGCTCCTACTGTCGTTGCTCTGTCCGAACCTGCACCTGCTGATGGTGCCCTGTTTGACCTTGTTTGCCCTTTGTTGGGTACCTCTCCTGAGTCACTTGTTGATCCATTCTCAGCTGCCTTGTCACCGCTACTCGATGGTCTTGTGGTGGCTGAGGTGGAGTCGATCCTCTCACCATTCTCCTCGTTACTTGTTTTTGAGCCTCCTTGGTCAGTTGTTCTTCAGAAGAAGTTTGTGTCTGCTTCTAGGTCTCGGGCTCGTGGAGCCAGCTCTGAACCCTCTTTTTCGAGGGTCGCTTAACCTCTTTGGTTTTCCATAGCTGTCTGTCAGTTGTTTTTGGTTTCCTATAGTTCAATCTCTGTTTTGAACTATGCTTTTCTTTGGCCCCTTGGGCTCGTTGTGAAGGGTACAACACCCTGCAAATGCTGCTTATCTTTTCAAAAACAATGTACATGGAATATTCCATGTACCTTTAGTAATCAAAAAAATGAAAAACTAAAAAGATAGATTATTTAATCATACAACAATTTTTGCAGAGATGGCACAAAAAAATTGAAGGTGGAATTTGCAAAGATGCTAATGGAATATTTTTCAAGAGGGATGATTTTTTCTCTTAAGGCTTTTGATAAGTGTTTCAATTTTGATTATTTGATAGTTGATCTATGGGTTTTTGTATCTTTTGGATGTGATGACAAAGTTAGATTAGACCCAAAATGCTCTAAAATGATGACTACTTGCTTGATATGACAAACACTTCCTAAGTAAAAAAATTGATAGATACAACCTCCAATGCTTGATTTGGATGCAAAAAAAGATAAAAATAACTTTCTTAAATGCTTTGGATTAAATGGTGAACTCATATTTTCTTCATCAACCTCTAAATTGCACTTGCAATATAAAGACACAAAAAGGAACCCCCTAGAATCTAATAATAAGATTGAGTTTTTCATTAACATCATTTGATACAAGATAAGAGAATATTCATTAAAAAAAAAGAAAGATATATAACCTATATTTCTATAAACACTAACAAAAAACCATCCCACAATTTTTGATACTATGTAAGATTTGACAATAGAGATATCTACCTAAAATCAAGGAACTTCAATGAAAACACAAAGATACACAAAATGAAAGTAATTTTATCCTATCAAAGGATGCAAATATATAATAATTCTAGATTATATTTTTATATAACTATAAGTAGTTATATATAAGATATATTACAAAGAGACATGAATATACAACGAATATGTGATGATAGAATATGGAGTTGCATGGATGCACATATCCATCAAACTAGGAAAGTAGATGCAAATACATTCTACCCAAGCAAGCTTATCCTTGCATAGGTGTATAATATGTAATAAAATATTTTTTTTTGAATTTTAAATTTAATTGTATTTTTTTGCATCAATATTTTAGACCACGTAAATAAAAAATATAGTTAAATTTAAAAATAAAACAGTTAATCTTCATGAAATGTAAAAACTTCTATTTATCATATAATAGAATAATAAACTAAATACAAAATAAAATGATACACCAAATAATAAAAATATAAATAGAATTCAATGATTCAAATTTAAAATGAGAAAAACTTATAAAAAATAGAAAAAACAAAAAAAACGAAATTAAATAAAAAATTGTTATTTCATATTAACTATAATCATCATAATAAAATTGTGAATAGAATTCAATGATTAAAATTTAACATGATTTTTTTTTTTTTTTTCAAAATAAGAAATAAATTCTTATAGTAGAACAACACATGACTTAAAAAATATTTTTATTATGATATGTTTCTAAGTTATTAACTTTTACTTTCATGAAATTTTTAGAACGGTCTAAATATTTATGAAGAAATAATTAAAATAAATCTAAGAACCATAATTTTAGTTTAAATTTTTATTCAAATAAATCTTTATTAATTATTCTTTTTGTTTTAAATTAAATATTCAAGATAAAATTTAAAATCATATATTTTAAATGCTTTGACACAGAAATATAGTGGTTCATGACTATATAAGATAATCATAATTTTTTTAGATATAATGTTATTTATGTTTATTATAATATCTAAATTCTTCTCACAATTTATTTATTCTTTAAAAAAAAATTATATCTAAGTTAAATTATTTGTTCTTATTACGATAGAAAATTAAAATTTCATTTTAGACTATTGGGTTAGCTTTCATACTTCCCAAATAAGTCATGTACATGAAGACTTGCCACATGATTGATTTATATATTAGATTTGGGAAAATATTTATAAGTTTAGTTATTATTAAATTTATGTTTTTAATATAATATTTTTTGATTGGTAAAATAAAAGATCTATTGAAGTCTTATCAATTTTAATAAAAAAATAGAAAACACTTAATTTTTTTTCAATAGACAAAGCTATACCAAGTAAGAAGAAGATCTATTATTAGCTAACAATTTGTAGACAAAAGTCTTAAAAATCCATCTTCTTGTGGGACTTTTGTTATATATAGTAGGAGCCCTAAGTTGAGAAGGATATATTGCCCAAAAAATATGACCACCCAAAAAATACTACTCCTAATTGAAGGCAAGAGATGTAATAACCAAGGGAGTTGAATTAGGGGCCATAAACCTAAGAATTAGGGAAGTAATACCTTGAGGCACCTAAAATTGACACATCATCAATTACCTAATTACTCGACCGTTTCCTTTTTAATTGGTTGAATAAATATTTATTTATCTAATTAACTATCTAATTTGTATTTCTTTATTAATTAAATAATATTTTATTATTTAAGTAAATAAAATCATTATTCATCCACTATTCATCTGATTCCATTTCTAGCCTAAAATCACTCAATCATCCTTCTTCTAGTGTCCACCTTAGATAAATAAATCTAAATATTTATTAACCTAAATATCCTATCCCTTTTTTAAAATTAAATAAATAAACCTATTTATTTAATTACCTTTTCAATTCACTTTTCATTGATTTAAAACTAATTAACCCATTAATCCCTCACTTGCACACATTAACCCAAGTCAAATTCCCTCAAATATTGTACATCCTCACAAGTGCACATAAGTATGATCTTTGTAAATAAGGCATGGTCCCTTTGCACATGTGACATGGGCCTAATTAGTACCATGTCACATGAGACAAAGGATTTTCCCACCCCCTAGGGTACTCCAAATTACCCCTTTTCCATCTCATCCCTCTTTTTTCTTCAAGGGAATTGTTCACCAAAATTTCTCCTTTAATCTTGGGCTCTTCCCCATCCACTAACCAAGTGAAGACACTTTTCCTCTTCTCATCCCTCTAAGGGTCTAAATCAATTTGAACCCTTGATCTCTAATTTTAATCCCATCCATCCAATCCTTGAGAAAAAAAACTATAAATTGACCTTAATTTAAGCCATTTTCAAAAAGAGTACTTGGAATGCATTATTATGTTGCAGATAGGAGCACTCACATATCATCAAATCAACCATATTTGAGCATAACTACCATGTATTGGTGCTATAAGGGTTGGTATTGGTGAGAATTTGTATTTATTTTTATCATGTTTTGCTAACCTTTATGCTTAATCTGAGTGCTACATATATGTGAGTATAATATGTTAATATTGTTTTAATTTGTTCTTTTATGCTTCGATTTTTATGTACCTAATACCCATAGCATTAGAAGAGGAATCAAGGAGAGAGACTTTAGAAGAAACATGAATTAAAGCACTAGAAAAAGAAATGTCCACAACATGAAAGAGGAAAGAAAAATGGGAAAGGCCTTAGAATAAAGATGAATTCATGATTTTAAGGCCTTGTAGATGGAATTTGAGGATGTTAAAGGAGTACTAGAATAAACTAAGCTAATCTAATGATGGTACTCACCTCCAATCTACCATGAAACATGATTTTTTTTTTTACTTCTAGAGATTATAGAGGCACTCTTTTGTATATGGAAAATATCTACCAAAATAAGATCTACACCTTAAAGCTAATCACTTAATAGTCCAAAATTTGTTTCCAAATGTCATCATTAACCTTGAACCAAATCTCCTCTAGAAGCTACACTAAAAAATCTATTTTGAAAGGTTTCCAAACCCAAAAGTGAAAGCTTCAAGGTTTCCCTTTCCCTCCATTTCAATAGGTAAATAAATTCACATGAGAAAATTGTATTCTAGGACTTCAAGATCCAAGCATGAATCCATAAGGCATAGGCTAATTAGAGTTCAATTACACAAGCCTTAGTGACCCTTATGTACATGCCTATAGTACTTTATTGAACATGCAATTTTCAATAGCATTTTGTGCCAATGCACAAATTTCTTTAGTCCTTTATGTTATTATACAAAACTCTATGCTACAATATTGTGAAAGCAATTATGATATTGCACACCATTGCACATGATCTTGTAGTCTTTCAGGTGTACATGTAATAATAGAAGGTTTTCCACTTGATTTAAATTCTAAATTTCTAAACAAATATCTTGAGAATAGAAAAAAATTTATGGTTTAAAGTACACACCTAAGATGTTCCCAAATGTGTAAAAATGACTCAAGATTCTCTTGAGACATAACAATAAGATCTCTCCAAGAATTTTTTAGTGAACTTGTGGTTCAACATGGAATGATGTAGGGCTTATTCATAGTATACTTTGTCTCTTCAAAGGAAAGGGAATTGGTTCCTGGTGTCAAGCTTTGGATGTGGGGATTACCCTCCTTCTCGATCAAGCCTTGGTTCATCTTATTCAATCCCTTCTTTGAACTTCTCAATATCAGACTAGTTTGGATTAGGCTACCAAATATTCCTCTCTAGTCCTAGGAAGAATCTTGCTATGAGGCCATTAGAAATATAATTGGTTGCTTCCTAAAGATTGATTCTACTAATTCATAGGCCACTCTATATTTTCTCGTATTCTAGTAGAAATCCCTTTTCTCTAAGGTTCTCATGGGTATATTATTTTGATGGTGAAGGATAGACCTTGGATTCAATTTCTTGAATATGAGGGTCTCCCCTTTATATGTAGATGCTATTTTTCCATTGGAAACCTAGCTTCATATTTTTTACTCTCTTGATGCAAGGGCATGACTACGTGGTGGTGAAATTATCACACCAATCACTTATGATAAGTATTCTCAAGATATTTTTTACTCTTGATGCGAGGGCATGACTACGTGGTGGTGAAATTATGTTTCTTATGATAAGTATTCTCAGGATATTGGTTCTTCTCCTCATATTCCCCCTACAACGAATCACATTCATAAGGGGATTAATCATATGGTTGGTGTGAATCTAATGAGTCATACTCTTAAAACTCCTTTGAATCCTATTGGTGAATCCCACCCAACTCCTAATTCAATTTCTCAACCTTATATTTCCATTGTTTCTATTATACCATCAAATTTAGTATGATGCTTGTTTTCTCTTGAGCTCGTTGATCAATGGTTGGCATATCCTAATAGAAATTTCTCTATTTAATTTTCACTCATAGATAGGCCCTTTGAGGGGGTGTCCCCCACTTCTCCTAGGTTAGAGGATGTAGAAGATACCATTTTTTGGAGGATTGCTCAAAGGTGGAAGAAATGTCTTCCCAAATTAGTCTCCCAATCACACATGAAAGTTAAGGATGTGAGATTGAATAGGGTAGGGTTTGACATTGTTTAGGCTAGATCCTTGGGTAATTTTTTATTCTTGGAAACTTGGTTGCACTTGTATTTGTTCTTACTTGGAATATTGGTTGCAGTTGCTTGGTTTATGTCTCATATGGGAATTTTTTATGTTGGAATATTTGAGCTATTCTATTTAATGTATAGAGTTTGTGGTCCCTTAAAAAATAAAATTATCTTAATCAAAACATGGACTGATGCTAAATAAACCTTCAAATATTATTCCTATGCAAGACCAAAGACCTTCCAAAGTGAAAGTCAACTCGAATAGTACAAAATTTGAAGAAAGATTGACACCATAGTGTTGGATAGTTAGATTCAAAAATTTGAAGCATGCTTCTCTATCAAAAACTTTAATTATGTGGAGTTGATTTCTTTAATGGGTGGGTTGTGAGTGTCTTTATTTTTTCATCACATATTTTTCAAGTGAGTGATCCTTCCACAACTACATAGGAGTTTATGGTGAACTCCTCAAACACCATGTTAGGTACCCATGTACAAATGCAAATGAAATATCTCAAAAATAGAGAAAAGGAGAAAACCAAGTGGGACTCCTCCCCAAAAGAGAGATGAAATCCAATAATGAAATCCATCACAAATACAATCAATCTATATCCACACAAAGGATGATAAGAGATACCATATAGCCCCCCCATAATGAGATAACCTACTACAAAGAGAAGCACTGGAAGCACACCGGAATCCTCAATTCGACAAGCAAAGAAAAGATAATTTTGTTTACTATAAACCATATTAGAGTCACTCAAAGACTCAAGTCAGAATCATGATAAAGCAACATCAAACCCGATGCCAAGGAACACTAGAATTTTTTCAAATTGGTATAACTCTGGAATCTATGAAGTAACAATAGATTGACAAATGATCCAGAATTGAAATGAAGTGCAGAGAAAATGCAAACCTAATGCATACAAAAAAAGAAATAGTGCATGCACTAATGAATGTTCACATCTGCCTCCATGATGAAAAATAACCTCAGATATGTGTAGAGGATGGAATCAACTTTCCAAGGATATAAAGTTTTCGAAAAAATGGACATCGTATGCTCAAGTTATGAATATTTGAAAAAAGCTAACTTAGCCTGCAGGAAATGAGTTTTCTAGCAAAAAAAGTTTACTTCTGATTTGATTTCTGAATTATCTATTCACTATGTGTACAAAATATTAGAAACCCAAAAATATTTTGATGCTAAGAATAAAACCTAAAAATATTTTTTTGATCCAACAAGCAGAAGATAAAAAAATAAATTTCTTTTTGTTAGTTTTAGGATTAGAAATTCAATAAGCATAAATTGCAACACATAAGACAATGAACACAACAAGATACCCTGGGAAAACCCTCCTACTCGAGGGAGAAAAACCCAACAAATATATCGCTTATATATTCAAGGAATAAGAGCAGAAATTTGCTTACAACTCAGGCACAACACAATGCCGAATTTGATACAATGAATAATAGCACCTCTCCTAGATGCGAAGATACAAAGTGAATATGTGTCTCCTTGAAATTGAACTTCTGTAACAAGATGATGATCTGCTGCTCAAGTGTGAACTTCTTCTAGGAATGTGAATATGAATGAATGAACTTGATGATCAAATGAGATCATCATTACCTTGTATTTATACAAAACAATGTGACTCTTCATGAGGTTGGCCTCATTAAGAAATAGCAATAATTAAATAGGTTGGCCAAGAATAAATAATAAATATTATTTCTTTAATGAAGTGAAGTGCCCCTTCTCTTAAATTCGATCTATAATAAATTAAATAGCCAAATGCTATTATTTAATTTATTCCTCTTTTATTTATTATAACCGCTAGAAGTAAGAGACCCAACGCTGTAACATCAACACTCCCTCTTAGCTAGGGAGGATTACTTCCAAATACAAAAGGTCATGGATTCTCTCAACATGACACTCACAATGGCTACACCCATATGTGAGAAGAGAACACATCACGGAGTCACTCAACATGATATCGTCCATCATGGCTACTCCCATGTATGGAAAGAACATGTGCACATGTTCCCATCACGGAGTCACTCGACATGATGTCATCATCTCAACATGATGTCCACCATGGCTACTCCCAGAGGGTGGATGAACACAAGTACAAAGAAATCATCAGAGAGTCTCTCAACGTGATGACATCCATCATGGCTACTCCCAGAGGGTGGAACCAAGGGATTTCACCTCAAATTTATCTCATAGAGAAAGATGCTTTAATAAGGGCTTGCACCTCAAATTCCCTTGTCTCAGAGGAAAATGCACTAACAAGGGCTTACACCTCAAATTTCTCTCACAAAGAAAGATGCATTAAAGGAAAATCACAGAATATCACTGAAGCTGAGTCTCCCTCTCATCTAGGGCTTCATTCTCCATAATTCCAAACTTATCTCAAAATTTCACAAAACTTTACTCTGGAGAGAGGCTTGGTAAGAATATCAACCGTCTTCTCATCAGTGCTAATGTATCTCAACTGGATAGCTTTCCTCAATACCATATCTCTGATATAGTGGTATTTGATCTCAACATGTTTAGTTCTGTCAAGAAACACTGGATTGACAGAAAGCTTCACACAACTTTGATTGTCACAATGAATGACAATTGGCTCCAATGATTGTCCAAACAATCCTGCAAGGAGCTTCTGAAGCCACATTGCTTCTCGAGCTGCTACACAAGATGCAATATACTCAGTCTCTATGGTGCTTAGTGCCACTGAAGACTGCTTCCTACTACACCAGGAGATCATCGTAGAACCCAAGTTGAAACAACATCTAGAGGTGCTCTTCCAATCAGCAACACACCCTGCCTAATCAGAATTAGAACATCCATGTAGCTTCAAGTTCACACTAGAATAATGTCTCAAGCCATACCCAACTGTGCCACACAAGTATCTTAGGATATGCTTTGCTGCAACTAGATGTATTTTCCTTGGTTCACACATGGAATAACTAAGTTCACTCACTGGATAGCAAATATCTGGTCTAGTATTGACTAGATACATCAATGATCCAATCAACTTCCTGTACATAGTAGGGACTTCTAAAAATTGGTTTCCATAGGTGTAGACATGGATTTGCAATCCATCATACCAAATCTCTTCAAGATGTCTATTGTATACTTCCCTTGACTCAGAATGATCTCATTAGGCCTCTGCCATACTAAATGCATGTACTTAAGATCCTTCATTTCAAATTCAGAAGCCAAATCCTTCTTTCATTTGATAATTATGAGGTGTTCTTCTCCAGTAAGAAATAGATCATCAACATAGAGAGCCAAGATCAAAGCCTCACCATTATTACCTTGAAGTATAGGTTTGAATCAAAATCATTCTTGGAGAAGCCCAAGCTCATAAGGTATCGATCAATCCTCTCATACCAAGCATGATGGGCTTGCTTAAGGCCATACAAAGCCTTCTTCAATTTGCAAACATGAGACTCCTTCTGAATCTCCAAGTTCTTGCATCAACCTCCTGACCTCCTCGTCCAAGGTTGCCTCTGTTGGTTTGTCAAACTCCCTTTGAAGGTTAATTCCTCCTCTTTGAAGAAACTGATCACAATGACAACCTGAATAGGTTCTTCCTCTTCGAGAGATGTCTTCAGCTACCAACTCAGTCCCATAGCTGCAAGCTATGAATCCATGTTTGATCATTTCTCCAATCGACATGGCTTCCTCACAGGATGCCTCAAGCTCTTCCTTTCTATGTGATCTCTCATCACCCTCTTGCTCCTCGATTTGTC
The DNA here is from genome assembly GCA_007115665.2 of Sequoiadendron giganteum. Lineage (NCBI taxonomy): Eukaryota > Viridiplantae > Streptophyta > Pinopsida > Cupressales > Cupressaceae > Sequoiadendron > Sequoiadendron giganteum. The sequence goes on from CM021102.1 coordinate 765,613,786, forward strand.
CTGGAAGCATTATAGAGAGAGATTACTAAAAGTTCATAAAACTCAACTATCTTGAAGAGAATACCAATGCTAGAAGCATACATGATTCATTATCCCAATGTTATAGCATGAATTAATAACTACATAAAAATTCATGAACACTATACAACATGAAATACTTATCTCATTGAAATCAAAATCTCCTTAAGTGCTACACTTAGATGCTTTTCAGGTCTGCACTTATCTTTCCTGGGATCTGCTTATTATCTCTCAATAATTTTCAGATCTTCTTCACATGATTCTTCACAAGAGTAAACTCAGAAACAACACTTCGATTCTAACAACTCATGCAAATACGTCTCTCACAACACCTCCATATACAACATGACACCAGACTTGGAAAACATATAGTATCACAACAAAATTTGACTTAACACTGCTTCTACAAATGATTAGACTCAACAATGTACATTGTCAACACTTACGACTCAGAAATAATACATAAAATAATCACCATGGCATAGAGTATATATGGCTCAAATGAACAAGGCAACTCCCACACTCTAAGGCATACAATAACTTTAGGACTTCAATATATTTCAACTCATCTCAACCCATGACCAACAAAATGAAGTGAATTTTGAATCTCACACCCTCATACAGTCCGACTCATCACATTATTTCCATGGCACTTACAAAAAATCAGTAGCATTACCCATGCCTTCTAACATGTCAAAGTTTGACACCCTCAGAAGCCTTGAAAACTATCTGTATACTGCTCACAACAAATATGATGAAGTTCATCTCAAGGTCTGTATTTGAATCTTCTTAGACAAATCTAATCAGATCTAAACCTGGCTTTGATACTATGCTAGTTTTAGGATCAAAAATTCAATAAGTAGAAATTGCAACACATAAGACAATGAACACAACAAGATACCCTGGGAAAACCCTCCTACTTGAGGGAGAAAAACCCATCAAATATATCGCTTATATATTCAAAGAATAAGAGTAGAAATCTGCTTACAACTCAGGCACAACACAATGCCAAATTTGATACAATGAATAATAAAACCTCTCCTAGATGCAAAGATACAAAGTGAATATGTTTCTCCTTGAAATCGAAATACTATAACAAGATGATGATCTGCTGCTCAAGTGTGAACTTCTTCTAGGAATGCGAATATGAATAAATGAACTTGATGATCAAATGAGATGATCATCACCTTGTATTTATACAAAACAATGTGACTCTTCATGAGGTTGACCTCATTAAGAAATAACAATAATTAAATAGGTTAGCCAAGAATAAATAATAAATATTATTTCTTTAATGAAGTGAAGCACCCCTTCACTTAAATTTGACCTATAATAAATTAAATAGCCAAAGACTATTATTTAATTTATTCCTCTTTTATTTATTACAGCCACTGGAAGTAAGAGACCCAACACTATAACATCAACACTTTTGACCTTCAACTTGTAGAAAAATGATGCGTGACTCTTTTTGGATAGCAATTTTCTTCATATTTTCTCAAGATATACAAAATCTAAAAGATACCGAGATGATATTTTGACCCTGGCTACAAAACCCATAAATCGTTTTTCCTACAAATGAGTGGAAGTAAGATTTCTGAAGCAAAAAATGAAAACGACTCCAATAAAAATGGCTTGCATCAAACCCTTGTAGATCTGACAAAATATGTCAGATTTTGATGAGACGAAAGTTGATCTTGAGTTTCTCTGATGCCTTGGATTCAATAGCGAGGCTCTTAAGACCCCAACTTGCACCCAACAAAACTTTCACATCAAGATTTGTCCCTCAGATCTGGGAAGAAGTTTGTAGCATTGAAGCTTTGATACGATGTAGGAGTTTATGGTGAACTCCTCAAACACCCCAGGATCACCTGCAAGACAAAATAACTTCCACAAGAGATAAATGACAAAAATATTATGCTATCATTAAGCATGCAAAAATTCCAAACTGAATATGGAAAAGTACATATGATGCCTTGCTTATATAGGCAAGAAGTGGGATAAACACAACAACACAACAGGCAATTAGCATCGAATTTTGCACCAGATTTTAGTGTATTTGAGTGCATGAATTGAACAATTTGGTTGGCACCCAACTCAGCGCAAACAAGCATGGTCAGCTCGGCGTCGGATTTGGCACTGATTTTTACGTCGGATTTAGTGCTGGCTTTAGCGTCGGGAAATCATAGCACCTTCGTTAGCGCCGAAAAGTAATGTCAAAAATTGCACTGAAATGGGTGCCCAATTTGGCTTCCGGTTTATTTCCATGTCTACTCCCATTTTTGCTTCTAGTTTTTCTTCCAATTTTACGTCTAGTTTTGCCTCCAGGTTTGCTTCTAGTTTTGTTTCCAATTTTACATCTAGTTTTGCCTCCAGGTTTGCTTCCAATTTTGCTTCTAGGTTTGCTTCTGGTTTTGCTTCTGATTTTCCTTCCAATTTTGCTTCCGATTTTGCTTCCGGTTTTGCTTCCAATTTTGCTTCTAGGTTTGCTTCCAAGTTTTCTTCTGGGTTTGCTTCCAGTTTTGCTTCCAATTTTGCTTCTAGTTTTTCTTCCAATTTTGCTTTCGATTTTGCTTCCATGTTTGCTTCTGATTTTGCTTCCAAGTTTGCTTCCGGTTTTGCTTCTAGCTTTGCTTCCAATTTTGCTTCCAGTTTTGCTTCCAATTTTGCTTCCGATTTTGCTTCCAATTTTGCTTTCAAGATTTCTTCTTATTTGCTTCTAGTTTGGCTTCCATTGTTGCTTCCTTTTTTTCTTCTAAAAATGCTTCTTGTTTTGCTTCTATTTATTAATTTAATATGTTCTATTTCAATTTGATTATTTAAATATATCGTGCCTCTTAAATAACTCATATGATTATAGAGTAAGTAATTTAATTATTTAACTCATATGATTAAATAATAATATAATTATTGTAACATGATCATCATCTATAATTTAATTGAATTTGACAACATCCATCTTGAGCAGTAAATAAAAATCATCATACTTAATAAATATCCATCCAAAAATCATCGACCAATTTTAATATATATAAATTGACAAGTCAATACTGATAAGATCATAATCATATATAACTAAAACAAGTGAAAGTCAAATATGCCAGTACATCAAAAACATGTCAAAATGATACATGTCCAATAGTCGACATAAGTGAAAATGATATAAATAAAATTGATAAATTATGTAACTCAAATTGATACAAGTCAAGATGATACATGTCCAAATGATACAGTGAAAATGATACATGTCAATATGATACAACTCAACAATATAGTACTGTAGGTCATGAAAATGATACATATGATAGTAACCATGAAAAGAGTCATCATAATGATATATCAGCAATGATCCATGATGCAGTCTATATGATCATGAATGTCACTGGTTACTATCACCAACTGTCTCATCATCATTTTCATCGGCCTCGGTGTCTTCCGTATCTACATCATCATCATCCTCTGCCATGTGATCTATACCGATAGAACCAATATTTTGTGGATCTATATCATGTTGAGGATCATCTTGATCTTCCGGAAGACCCGTGTTCTGCAAAAAAAATAATTTAAAATGAAGAGTTATTATTTATTTCATGCAATAATTTATTTTTCTGTTATATATCTAATATTACAACATATAAGACAAAAACTTAATCATATTACATCATATCAAAGTGCACATACCATAAAAAAATTTCAAAAAAGTTACAGCTAATACTGGTGAGTCAAGAGAAACTTCAGCTTTCAAAAACAAAGCCAATTAGGCTGGCAGACTTGTGGATTAGGCCAACATTTGGTGAAAGAGGAAGAAAGATGACTGGAACTCTGGAGGCCCACCATAATAGATTTTGGTATTCAACCACGAGAGAAGAAGAGAGAGCTAATATCACGTATCTAAAAATTAAGCATGCATTCTTCCAGCTAGCGGAGAAGGAGATGATTACTTTGCTTCATTTTCATTTGCATAATCGACATATCATGGCATGGGAACCAAGAAGACCAAGGATGTCTAGTTTTATGTTGAGGTAATTGATGTGGTCCAAACTTTAGGAGGGGAAAGAAGGTCAATGTATGATCCTGATGAAATTGAGGAAGAACGGTTATAAGACATAATAACCTAGCCAAAATAACTTTGGACATAATAACCTGGTCACAATAATCCAAGGACAAAATAACCCAGGGTCATAATAACCCATGGAAAAAATTACCCGTGGTCAAAATAACCCATGGACAGAATAACCCGTGGTCATTTTAGATCAAGCTAGTAAATTTTGTTTTCCTTTCTCTATATTTTGATGGGGATATTCTATCCATGGGTTAGTTTGACCACAGGTTATTTTGACTTGGGTTATTATGACCCTGGGTTATTCTGACTGGGTTATTTTATCCAGGGTTATTATGTATGGATACCAGGAAGAACAACGAGAGAGGGACAAGAAAAATAAAATCAATACAGAGTTTCAAGGATTTGTCAAGCGAGTAAGAGAGCTATGGGAGCAACCTCATCTAAAATATTTTGAACTAGAGTTTGATATACTATTTAAAGAGCTTGGTCTCATGGAGTTCCTTTCAAAGCCTCTGCTTTTATTGTTCCTATGGTAAACTGTTTGGTAGAGTTGGTGGAATTACCTTTCTTAGCAATCACTATTAGTGAGATTGAGATTGTTAACCTTGAGAGAGTAGGACTTGGGCAAAAGGAATTTGATATGGCTATTTTTTTCAAAGAGTTCAAGTGGGATGTACTCTGCATGACGCCATTCCTCAATCTTCACTTGATGGCATCAAGGAATGGCTGAACTCCATGGATATAAAGTATTATGAAAGCAAAATGAACTTGAACTGGCGGCCAATTTTGAAGAGTATTACTGATGATCCAGATAAATTTATTGAAGATGGTGGTTGGGAATTTTTGAATATGGAAGCTAGTGATTCTGATTCTGATAATTTAGAAGAGTCAAATTAAGGATATGACCCCTCTGATGTAGAAGAGGAATCAAAATCAGATTTTATGTAGCCACCATCAAGAGTGTTACAAGCCAACAAGATAGAGGGAATTCTTATGTAAGGATAATTTTCAATGTTGCAGGTATCGACTTTAATGCCAACTACAATGGCAACATTGAAATTCCCTAGCAGTATTTATGTTAAGGAAATTTCCTTTAGATGCAAGGATTCAAAGCACATCAGCCATGTGGTACAAGTGATTAAATCCCAAAGATGATCTATAGCAATGAAAGAGTTTGAAAAGATAGAGAGAGCTACACTGGTGACTCAAGAGAAACTTCAGCTTTCAAAAACAAAGCCAATTAGGCTAGCAGACGTGTGGATCCGGCCAACATTTGGTGGAAGAGGATGAAAGATGTCTGGAACTCTAGAGGCCCACCATAATGGATTTCGGTATTCAACCATGAGAGCAAAAGAGAGAGATGATATCATGTGTCAAAACATTAAGCATGCATTCTTCCAGCCAACGGAGAAGGAGATGATTACTTTGCTTCATTTTCATTTGCATAACCATATCATGGCGTGGGAACCAAGAAAACCAAGGATGTCCAGTTTTATGTGGAGGTAATGGATGTGGTCCAAAATTTAGGAGGGGAGATCTTGATGTCTACCAAGAGGCATAAATTCAGATGAATTAAGTTCACCCACATTTCTGCCAAAGTCTACTTCCAATTTTTATGACTGTTTTTCTTGACTGTCAGAGTTTACTTACAAATTTGGAATTTCTTTCCAGGGTCATTTTGATGAGGATATATTCAGCCAATGTGTAAGCACCTTTTGTTTGTATCACAAGAAAATGTTCATTGCAATAATTCTGATTATCTATGGTCTACAACTATGCCGTATCACTTATTGGATCTTCTATTTCAATGTTTTCTATGGCCTTCTCTGTTTGAGGTAGCACCTGACAATCCTACCTCCTTTCCTTAGCTAAGAAGTGGATTTGAATTTGGAAATACTGCACTTTAAAACTAGCTATGGTTTAAGGAGAGCTATTCTAGCTTTTTTGTTGACACCCTCAATCTTCAACAAGGACTTAGATGCATGGACTAAAATGCAAGCTTTCAAACTTAGATTTGAATGTGCATAATTAGATTGATAATGGTTTTCATAGGAAGTTTTCTTTACATGAATATTCTGGATTTTCAATATGTGTAATAGTGATTGCATCCTTATCAAGTCTGACTACCCTTATTCAGAATGCCTTGGTCTTTGGACTCGATACAAAGTTGTGCATTGTTATTCCATATTTGTAACATGTAGGACATTTAAGGAGTACAACATATAGAAATTCAGTACTATCATCCAATGAAAACTTACAGATGGTGTATCAAGAACAACAAAAAATTATTTTATTAGGGTTAATGCTTTCTTCCCCCACGCTACTGATATTTTCCCCAAAATTTTTTTTTTTAATTATTTCAACGCATCTCAAAATTCAATGTATTAATTAACATTTGTTACGCATTTCATCTGTTTATGAAAATGATACATATATGTTAACTCGATCAGTGTTTTTACTTCAGTAGTTTGACTTATATGATAACTAGCCATTAGGCCATTGTGTGCGGGAGCACGTTTGTGTTTTTAGTTAGTTTTTTTGGATAGCTTTACTGGGTGTTGAGGACATTCCATTTATCTTTTGAATGTTAAGAAGTCAGAGTTTCAAGGATTTTTCAAGTGAGTAAGAGAGCTATGGGAGCAACCTCATATAAAAGATTTTGAACTAGAGTTTGATATACCATTTAGAGAGCTTGGTTTTCATGGAGTTCCTTTCAAAGCCTCTGCTTTTATTGTTCCTACGGTAAACTATTTGGTAGAGTTGGTGGAATTACCTTTCTTAGTAATTGCTATTAGTGAGATTGAGAATTGTTAACCTTGAGAGAGTAGGACTTGGGCAAAAGGCATTTGATATGGCTATTGCTTTCAAAGACTTCAAGCGGGATGTACTCTACATGTACACCATTCCTCAATATTCGCTTGATGGCATCAAGGAATGGCTGAAATCCATGGATATAAAGTATTATGAAAGAAGAATGAACTTGAACTGGTGGCCAATTTTGAAGACTATTATCGATGATCCAGATAAATTTATTGAAGATGGTGGTTGGGAATTTTTGAATATGGAAGCTAGTGATTCTAATTCTGATAATTCAGAAGAGTCAGATCAAGGATACAAATGCTTTGATGTAGGAGAGGAATCAGAATCAGATGAGAAAGGTTCAAAAGATGAATCTCTTGTGGAGTCAGAGGAGGATGAAGAAGAAGAAGATTCTAAAGAGGAGGAAGGTAAAACATGGGATGAATTAGAAGCCGAAGACAAAAATGCAGATAAGGAAAAAGGAGATGAGTTTGACAGTGAAGAGGAAAGGTGACAACGAAAGGTAAAAGCTACTGGGAAGACTCAGGCACTCGATATTAGAGATTCAAGAGGAATTCATGCCAAGCGGCGTAAATTCAGATGAATTGAGTTCATCTACATCCTTCTACTATTTATTCATGCACATAAATGATCATCTTGTAATCATAAGATTTGAGCTCTATTCACTCATCCTACGCATCAATAAACAACTCAACACAAGAGATGCAAATTGACATATTAACACAACAATATCCAACTAAGTTATTGAAACTCAATTATTGATACCTCATTCTCCATCTAGATTACAAAATCATTCCACTTTTTGTTTTGTAACATATTCTTTTCAAATTGCTTTGGATGGCGGCCATATTTCTCCTCCTGTCAAAACATGTCACATGGAATAGTTAAACTAATTAATATGCAATCATTTACTTTTTCCAAGGAAATAAAAAAAAAATATCATTTAACATATTAAATATACTTACAAATGTACAAATCAAGGCTTGTAAACCCTTCTGGCCACTGCGATGCGTGGCACGAAGTTTCTCAAGCCTAGCCTTGGAGGCCTTATCCTGAAACATATACTAATTCAATTTAACTATGCACAAATAAAATTTAAATATTGTTTAATAAATTTGATATAATCTTATGAGAAAATTCAAATACCTGCGTACTCTCCTCACCGGACTTCCTCTGTGCATCGGACTTCTGTGGTAGCACACGAGTCTTCCTTCTATTCCTAGCGGTGTTGCAGTGACTCTCGCAAGTCTTCTACCAATGGTGTGTGGTAGTGCGGTGACCACCGTTGTCCTGCGGCTCCTTCATCAGCTCGGTGTGGTAGAGCAGTTTTTACCGCGGTCTCGCAAGTTGCTTCTTCCTTCTCGGCGATAGTGCGGTGAAAGCTTCTGTGGCAACATTTTTATTCATAGAGGAGGCCATGGAGAGAGGACATGGATGATGTAGAAATACTAAATTGATGAGAGGAAAGTGGGTGGACATTGTAGTAGACAATAATGTTAATGCCCAAGACTTCTAAATTTTTAGAATTATTTGTAATCCATGTTTAAAAAAGGATGATTCTTATGGCCTAAACTTTGAAATGCTTCAATAATATTATGTTGTACTTGGACAATTGAAAACCTGTTTTATTCTCCTAGCAAGCTTTTTTATTTTCCATTATAATTCTAGACCAAACAACATTTGCGGGGATGGCCTTTTACACCAATGTTAATTTGTATGAAGTTCACGAACCTGTTGTCAAGCAGTAAATTCCTTTCATAGACAGGAAATGTAAAGGCTTCATTTAAGAAAAGATAAGTAGTCTCTTTTTGAGGGTAATCCACATGCAAAAATTAAAAATCACATAAAAAAACAATTGTAAAGTAGAAAATTAGATTCAATCAGTTATGTCTTATTTCAATGCACACTTATCTGAAAGACATAGGGTATTCACCATACATTTCCCTTGACAAGGAAAACACATGCTTTCATTTATTTTTATTGTATATCTTAGAAGTGAAATTATTGTTTCATAATGATGCACTAAGAAAATAATATATACAAAAAAATGCAAAGAAAATGTTTGAAATTTAACATGCAACCTACTGTGTTTTTTTTTTGATCGGTGATAATATTTGATTTTATTAATAATAATGCAAAATTTACATCAACTTCAAAAATTAAGTCCATCCAACAACTTCTAAAATATGTCTGTTTAACCAGCACAGTTCCCAATAAACTAGAAAAAAACTACTGAATCCGCCTGTAAAAAACTCTATCTACTATTACCCATACCCCATACTGTTTAAATTTTCAAATAAAAAATAGGGCTTAACCCCAGAAAACATACAATAAAAACTAAGATATAAACTGTATTTTAACGAAAATTGAGCTTCAGTTTATGTGGAAGTGCCCGACGTGCTACCCAGTTGCATTGGGCATATTTCCTTGATTGGCTTCATCTTCTTCCTTGGGTGTAAACCTTTCTTCTCTCGCAGCTCCTCTCTAGTGACATCTTTGAGTCCCTCAATGATTGTCTTGACCTCCATTATTTCTACACAAATTTTTAGGGCTTTCCATCCTAGCTCTGCTCCTCCTCTCCACATAGCTTTGGTGATTCCTTATGGCCACCTAATGAAGGGAAATTTTATCTCTGCTACTTCAGGGTCCACATGATCTTCCATGCCTTCGCTCACATCAAAGCCTTCTCCTGGTATAGCCCATTCCAAGATACTTTCCATATTCACTAAGAAATCCTTGTGTACCAACGCCTTCATTACTTTTCTCACTTCCTCCACTGACTCTCCTAAGTCCAACCCCCATGCCATGATCGGTGAGTATATATCCATATTAATACGAAATGTGTGCTTCAAATATTTGAAGCCATTACCTAGGATTTTTTGCACAGATTGCGCCACCTTCACATCCTTAGAGAGGAACAATCCTCTCAGCCTCTTCATAGTTGATTTGCCAACAAAAGGGTCCAATTTTCTCCTCGAATGTAGAGTGAAATTGGCCTCCATTTCTTCTCTGGTATGCTATCTTCCAAACTACCTCACACCGCAGACCTGTTACATTCCTTGCCACCGCAAACTGAGAAGCATCAGACAAAATGCCTTGTGTGTCTCTAAAAAAAATCCTATAGTCAGCCCTCATCATTAATGTTGAACGTACTTCCAACACCGACAATAATACCTTCATCAATGCTTCAATTCCTTCGAGAATTTAAAGCACATTCCTCTACTTGCTAGCGGTAACTTCTTCCTACATTAATTACAACGAACAAATTTCCTCCATAGGAATTCCACTAAAATATTCTATTCTTATTTCCTCCACCTCTACAAAAGATAGAGCCCATTTCAATAGGGTATCTGTTTCCATGTTCCTAGTTCTCCTAACATGACTAACCTTAAAGTCCTCAAAAAAATCTATTTCTTAAATAATTTTCCTAATCACACCCTGCAAATGCCAAGCATCAATTCCTCCTTTTATTATTGCTTGGATTACTTGGATGAATTGTTGGAAAAAAAAAAAGGATTACTTGGATGCTTCTTCCATTCATTTTGTATCAACATATGTTTGTAAAGACACAAAAGTTAATAACTCAATCAGGTAGAGCTTTTGTGATTTTCAAATGAAGAGTAAGGTACATTTTTATTTGTGCTACATTACATTCATGTGCATAAACAAAATCAAAAGATTACATTACTAGATTGCACTTATGCAGATGCATATAATATAGGAAAGATTACACAATTCTTTCAAAAATGTAGTCTTTATTGATAATGTAAATGTATGTTGTTCCACACAAGCCGTGGAACTGACTATTTGAAAGCATATAATTGAAAAACTATGCATTTATAGATACAAAAGAGAAAAATGCACATGAAGAGAAAGGGGACCCATCATTGCCTCAATGATGAATCCCGACTGCTTTGTTCTACATCATCTTCAGTCTACCTCCAAGTTGATGTCTTCCTTGCTACTCCTAGGTTCCCTGCATTTGAGTGAGAAGAGTATTGTTAGAGCAATGAAGGATCACCGGTCAAAATATGTGCATACATCTATAAACATATAATTTGATCATCATGTGCATTCAAATAAATTGCATACCATAGATGTCCAGGAAAACAAGAAAGTTATCAAACATATCTATCATATTCTCGGTTTTATCTAACATGTTTTCTCATTGTGCAGGTATAGATAAAATTAGGTTGTTGTTTTGTTTATCTGGTTACAACATGTGGGGTGAAATATGGCTCCCATAAGGGTTGAGCCCAACCTACTGCCCTATTGTTTCATTTGAGAACGATAATCACAAGTAAACCATCCATGAAGCATTAAAGATCAATCTTTGCAAGGATAGTGGAGTATGTTGGTAAGGGGTAATCTCCTTATTGATAAAGATTTATCCTTATTAATAAGAACATTCCACTATCAACATAGCCATGATTCTGACAAAAATGATCATAAAGGATTCCAAGATAGTCTTCATTAACAGTCTGGTTAAAAGTAAGCAGCCCCAAGCATCATAACAGTCACAAGTATTGAACATGAGGGGCAGTCATATAGATTAAAAGCTTACACAATAGTCATCACTTGAAAAGACAGAGACAACATGTTTCCACATAACAAATTAAATCGAATGCATGAAATGTACAATGATGAAGTCCATAATAGTGAATGTTGCTTAAGAGGGATTGAAGGACAAATTTTTGTATCAAGGAGAACAAGGTAACCTCAAACTCTTTTGTACCTGAGTATGACAGTACCTGAGATTCTGGTGTTTCTAGATGGAACCTATAGCGGAAAAGTGTAGTCTCCATCTTCAGAGCTCTTCCCTAAAATGAGGGTTGAAAACATTAGAAGAAAAGAAATACCATGATTCTAAAGTAACAGTTTGTATCAAGAAAAATGTTAGAAAGTATAATTAAAAAGACAAATCCTTACAATTGCACCTCAAATTGGACCAAACAACAACAACAAATGTGCCTTGATAAATCTTGTAGATTTAAACAACTTGAAAATACCACTTTGGAGACAACAAAGCAATAAATAAGCATGGAAATCGACACAACAATTGAACACTAAAGATGGATTACGAGTTATAATGTATTTTCTCCATTAGATTGCTCAAAGTATGAACATACATAACATGAGTTCTTTTGATATGAATAAGTGGATGAGATAGTCTAGTATTTATTCTAATGGATTGAAATGATGATGATATGATGATCAAAATCGGGCCTTGGTTTCCCTATTTGTATGGGAAGCAACAAGCTTCAGGTCCGTTCACAAAAGTTACATCATTTCTTAACTAAAGCATACTTAACATAACATAGAAAATTAAAAACATAGGTCCGTTCCAATTGTTTCCAAACATTAAATAATGCTTGCGTTGTTGATAGGTAGAAGATTTTGATGAAACACATACTAATACCCAAGATCCAACTGGGTTATTAAGATTTGGACGGGATGATCCAAACCATCCTTTAAACCATACTAGGGCGAAAAGAGCAAGATTAAAGAGAACATCCGGAAGTGTTTCACACTGGCTCAAGGTACAATCCAACCTGGTTTTGACACTAATAGCAATCCAATTTTCCTGAACTATCCATACTCGAACGTTGCATCACAATCTATTCTTCCTACTCATAAAAATGCCACATGTCAACCCTTTCTAAATAAAACTTAAAATACCATGAAACAATGAGTCCCCTATATTAGTAAGTAAGTAGGCAGTCTATAGGGCATAATTTGATTTTATACAAGGATACTCATGAAAAGAATCTTCAAGTGATAGTGAGTGAGCTATTTGATATTGCAGCTAATGGTGCAATATCCAGTCTTACAGGCAGTTAGCAAAGCAGTAAATGTGCAAGAAAATCAAATTGTACACAAAGAACAATTCACAATGTTATCTTGCATAATGCCTTAAGTTTGAAGACAAAAATCTCATTGTATCTTGATGAAAGTAGTGACCTTAATGGTCAATCACTGACAACCATGATTTTAAAACATGGTATTGTGCTTATGGAGGCAACATTTTAAGCAAGGCAGTGAGTGGTGGTTTGGAACAATGGTAGGTATGAAGGACTTGCTTTATATGCATACTATGTAGTCTAGCTTAAGACATCATTCTTAGAAGAGATTGAAGGTGGATTAGGGAACTCAAGGGTTACCATGATAAAGATTAAAGCAAAGACTGAGATCTATTTAAAAGCCAATATCATGAAGATATTAAAGATGTCAAATGCAAAACCCTAGCAACTGGAGTAATGAACATAGTGTGAAAGAGGACAGTGTGCTAGGGAAAATTTAGGAGATCTCCACATTATCTAATCACAGGAAAATACATCATTTTAAAAAAAAATTAAAATAAATTATTGTTAACCCTATATAGGACACATTGATACTTCAAAAGCATCTGATTTATTTTTTAAAATTAAAATAAGTCATTCTAAACCCTATATAGGATACATTGATACTTCAAAAGTATCTGAAGGAATTTGGGATTATGCAAACATATGCCAATTAAATACCTGGATTACAAACAATAGTGTGAACATTGTAACCCTTGTTGATCAGAGCTGGAATTGATAAACAACAATGAATCCCATGCCTCCTATCATGCACATATCCTTACCATTTTTTGTCATTCTTTACTGAAACACTTCTCCATTTTGGCGGGCTATGCTTGAAAATAAGGTTTCAACAAAGGTTTTATTGTATGTTTATTAAAATGAAAAATCCATTCTGGCGAGCTATGCTTGAAAATAAGATTTTGACGAATTTTTTAGAGTATGTTTATTAGAGTTTTAGAGTATTTTGGCGGGCTATATTCTTGATTCCTTAAATGATTTATTCAAATGGATTGTGACTGACACGATTTGTTGCATTTAGTGTTATAAATTGTAATGATGCCACAATTACCATACTACTGCCATCTCTTATTATACCCTCTATGGTATGGTGGTGTTTTCCCCTTCCCTTCTGCTATTTACCGCACTACCGCCTTGCTCAAGGCTTCTTGCTGCGGGGTTGTGGTGTATACCACTCTACCTTCTATGTTGCTCACCTTCCCAGTGGTATACTTGTGTATGCTTTTGATAATTACCTGAAGAGTGTCAATGAGATAATCTTCTTTGTCTTACCAATATCTCAATTTATCATCAACATTAGATCTTATGTTCCTCTAATGTTGGTTGCCGGTGTCGATGAGACAAATTAATATCTCTCACCAATATGCCACTGTATCATTGATATTTTCCTTCGGCGATATTTATTTATATATCGGTGTAACTCTACCATGTCAGGGAGACTCGTGATTATCGCCATGGTATGGCAGTGTTTTTCCCTTCCCTTTAGTTGTTTACCGCACTACCGCCTTGCTCAAGACTTCTTGCTGCGGTGTTGCGCTGTATACCGCTCTACTGCATATGTTGCTCACCCTATTGACGGTCTAGTGGTGTATGATTTTGAACATTACTTGAAGAGTTTCGATGAGACAATCTTATTTGTCTTACCGATATCTCAATGTATCATCGACATTACTTCGTTATATACAAGAGTTGTGTTTCATTGAGCACTTGTAGATATACCTTGTCGATGTGACGTAAGTGATTCTCTCCTCTATATGCCTGTATCTTGTTGACATTTCACTATTTTACATTGTCGATGAGACATATAAATAAGTCTCTTCGACATAGGGGTGTCTAAACCAGCGCTAAACCTGAAGCTAAACTTGAAGCTAAAGTCGGGAGCTCAAAGTGGCGCTAAACTCGCAGCTAAACTCGGAGCCAAAGGCGGTGCTAACGGCGACACCACACTCGAAGCCAATATTGGCACTAAAGGTGGTGCTAATTTCGGCGCAAATTAGTGCCTAAATTAGTGCATCTTGATTGACGCAAATAAATGCCAAAAATAGCGCCGAAGTTTTCAAAAAATTGGCAAAAAATACATTAAAACATTGGGTGGAAGCAAAAAATGGAGCAAATCACACAGATTTGTTGTAGTGAAAATGCAATAGGATTGTGACATGTGTCTTAATCCTATAACATGTGACAACCAACTAACTACCTAAGAAATGATGCAAAGATAAGTTCTAGATAAGACTTCTAGAAGAATCTTATACCCTAAGTAAACTTAGCATGTGAATATGTCCCCTAATTACCTAGTGAATGAATTAACTAGGTACAAGAAATTTATTCACACCAACAAAAACTTCGAATCTTGGTGATTCTTACCTCATGCGTGTGTGTTATGGTTTGCACACTCATTTTATTTACAAGTAAATTTAGTTGCACATTCAAATGTTAAATTGGTTCTCCTACATAAACTTATTGGTTTTACATAGCTTCAATGTACCTGTCTTGCCTCTCCCTTTACACATTATAGGGGGTTACTAATTTTGGTGCTAATTATTCCTTGGTTTTTTTTGGAGTGATCTATGTATCTAGTTCTTGTTCATATGTACTAGGCAGATGTAGTGGCTAGTTACCCATACATTTCAGTGAGATTAAGAATTTATCATATAGACACTCTTGCATTCCTATTTCTGGAGGTGACCTTCCATCTTCATTTGATCAATATTCTTCAGACTATTGGTATCTATATCTTCAACTTGCAACTTGCATCTTGCATGTTGAGTAGTGTTGTTGGGGTCACTTAGGTAGATTCATGTGCCATTTGTATCTTCGAGCTCCAAATGTTTTCCTTTTTTTTCCATTTGATTCAAGTAGTGTCATTGGGGACACTCATGTAGATTATTGTCTTCTTGATCTTGATCATCATCTATTTCAGAGGAGGTTATTCATTTCAACACTTTATCAACCATATTTCGATAGTTGTCAGCAACTTCTTCGTGCTTCAACGATGTTCTTCATGTTCCTCTTTTTTAGGACATTGTTTTGGTTGGAGGATTCTTAGTCCTTCACATTGGTTTGGAGGATTTTCAGTCCTTATTTTTCCTTTCTCTCTTTTGGATAAGAGTTTTTCCCTTGAGGTTTTCTCATTTTTCTCCAATTGTGAGAGATTATATTGTTTGTACATGGGTACCTCATCAGTCCTTGTTTGTTGGGATCAATTGTGCATTCTCTTTTTAGGATTTTTTAGCTATTCCCTAAGTTCATCTTAAGGGGGGGTGTTAGAGTAATAATGCATTAACTAATAATTAATTAATCTTTAATTGATTATTAGTCTAATTCATTTCATGAACTTAAGGTAAACTTGGGAGTTATTTTTGTGTCTCATGTCATAGGATGAAGACACATGTCATAATCTTGTTTTATCATCACCTAGGGTTTCTAGGTTTATTATCATTTTGTGAGGATTCTTTATTATATAATAATTAATATGCACATTCATAATGATTCATGATTTTTTGGATCAATAGCTCTTGGCCTCCATTTCTTTTCTATTCTCTCTTTCTGTGACAAGTGTTTGATTGTAGGTGATCTTTGGGAGTTGAGTTGATTTTTCCAACTTCAACAATCTTGATCCTATTAAAACTTGGAGTTCATTTGTTAGTGTTTTGGAGCATTATTACCCCCTTCAACACTATGATGATGAGTACATGAAGTTTTAATAATTGTAATGGGGCAAGGAGAAATTATTTAAGAGCACACCAATGAGGTTCATGACTAATTTTTTAACCAACATGAGAACACCCTAGAGTAACATATTCACTTGAAAATATAGTTCCCAACTTTAGACATGAGGTAAATTTTTTTAAAATGAATCCAAGATTGAAGTGAAGGTTGAGGTAAAACATAAAATTTATTTATACAAGAACAACCCATATATGAATCAAATCCATTTATGCATAACCAATATTCCCATATGTAGAGCGAATAATAGAATTCAGAATTATTTGCACCAATCACTAAACTATCAACATTTTTATCACCAAACAAGGGAAAGGAAAAAAAGAAGCAACATAGTGATATATTGTGTTATTGTCATTGCATTAATTCCCACAATGAAATTGAATATCCCTTACAACAATCATTGATTTCACAAGCCACATTAGAGGCTACACGAGCTAGAAAAACTTATCCAATGATAACACATCTTAATTCTAGCATAGCACTTATTGACACTTCAAAGAATGTGAGTGTCTCTTTCGCCCAAAGTGCTAGGAAATTTCATAATATCTCCATATCACCATAAAAAATAAAATATATAAGATCATTTCTCACAACAAATTTAAGTTTTGAGTTATTTCCATTGAAACACACCTATAACCATACTCTTTGGGATGACTACAATAAGACAATGAAATTTTGGGAAAAAAAAATGTAATTTCAAGTATGTACTCAAACCCATTCTTGACCCTACCACTCATGATGTTTCCTTTCTATAATTTTACAACACACTACTTGCAAGGTCATATGTTTATGATAGAGACGATGTTTATTAGGAAAATAAACAACCATGGATGGTGTGATGAACACACACTTATATTGAGAGGGGGGTGAATTAATATAACCAAACTTTTTCCAATTCAAAAATTTAATCAAACAACAACAATCATGCAAAATATGATAATTAAGAACACAATGAGAATAGAAAATTTATGTGGAAAACCTTACAAGAAAAAACCACGACAAAATAATGTAATATGTATATATATAAAACTTCTTACAATCTTTGTAGGCACCAATCGACAAGAGACACCAATCCCCTCTTATACAACTTGTGAGCACCAACCCACTGGAGACATCAATCCCCACAATTCGTAGGCACCAACCTACTATGCAATATAATTACCATCTTCTTACGATTATCCTCCTCAATGGATAATGAACAATCTCATTTGAATTTGCAAGTTTTTCTCTTTAGAAATATCTTATATTCTTCTCTATAGATCTGTCATTATTTCTTCACAAAAATCTGCCTTGAAATATCTTCTATATTTCCTTAAATCTATTAGTGCTTATATGTTTTGTCTTTTATTCCACACATGCTTCAAATCTCAAAATGCAATAAATATTTATATCTTTATACCTTATCGAGAAGACATAGGTCTCTTCAAACTATGATGTCCTTATGAAGTGACATATCTCTTTGTTTACCAAACTGATTGCTGCCTATTCTTTAAGATATATGGGCACTCCTTTTATTTATTAATCACTGCCTTTTATCAACACATAATTGCTGCTACTTTCTTAGATGGAATCACTGCTTTTCGTATCTTATATTAACTGCTCAAACAATTCTTCCTTATATATTATACGTTGCCCTTAACCACCCCATTATTTATATGTAATTTTGGGTGAACCAAATAGGGAAGTCAGCCCCTCTAATAATAAATTAATTTAAATTGATTTTTATTTTATTTTTGGGCGCCATGATAAGTGGGTCGGACCTATGATTTAAATATTAATTTAATTCAAATTTTATTTTTAAATGTGGGCACAAGGAAGTCGGCCTCATCAGATAAATAAAATCTATTTATTAAGAAAATATTCTATTCTTGAAGACTTGCGATTTGCTTCAACAATAACATCTTATGGTCCTTCTTTGACATCAATGACAATAATCCAATAATCTCCCTCTTTATCATTGATGGAAACCTCATATATGTAATATGCAAAACACACTACTCCCCCTGTCTTTGTTGCTCCCCTATCTTTGTACTTCTCCCCCTTTGACATCAATGAAAAATGAGTCCATGGAGCTGTGAGATCATACAATGATAAGCTCACCCTAAGGATTACATCACCTTAATGACCAACTAAAGATGATACAACTCCCATTTTTTGTCTTAGAAACTCAAAAGTATCTTTTGGAAGTGGCTTGGTGAAGGTATTTGTAATCTGTTCTTGGGTAGCAACATATTCCATTTGACTTGATGATCAACTACCTATTCCCATAAGAAATGATACTTGATGGGGAATATGTTTGGTCTAGAGTGCATAACTAGATTCTTTGAGAGATTAATTGCACTTGTATTGTGACAAAATATAGAAATTGGACCCTCATACTCAACCTTAATGTCCTTCAATGTTTCATTCATCCAGAGGACCTATGTGGAACAAGCTGTTGCTATAATATATTATGGTTATGCTGTGGATAGTGATAAAGATGCCTATTTATTACTCATCCAAGATGCCCGTTTCTTACCGAGGAAGAATGCTCCTCCACTAGTACTCTTTCTATCATCCACACTACCAACCCAATCTCCATTTGTGTATGTTGTTAAAGTGAAGTCTTTAATTATTGGATACGATAAACCAAAGTCTAATGTACCTTTCAAATATTTGAATATCCTTTTAACTACCTATCTATGATTTTCCTTGGGTGCATCTTGAAATGTTGCAGCCATGCCCATTGCTTGCATAATATTTGTTCGTGAAGTTGTAACATAGAGTATACTTCCAATAATTGATTTGCAAACTGTTTGATTTACATAAGGAGAGTCATCATCTTTACTAAGCTTGCAACCTATAACCATAGGGGTATTGATTGGGTTACATTCCTCCATTTTAAAATTTTTGAGCATCTCTTTAATATGTTTGGTTTGAGAGATGATGATTCCTTCTTTTGTCTGAGAGATTTATAATCTTAGAAAGAAAGATAGTTCCCCAAGCATGTACATTTCAAATTATTTTTGCATGTATTAAATTTTTTTTTGGCACATCCTGTCATGAATCCCTCCAAAAATAATGTCATCCACATACACTATAATAATGAACTAGTGATATTAATTTTTGAAATGTAAGTTGCTATCTACAACACCTCTATTGAGCCCTTTCTCTTTCAAATACTTATCCAATCTAGAATACCAGACTCTAGGAGCTTGTTTTAAATTGCAAAGAGCCTTTTTAAGGTTTCATACACAATCTCCATTTTTTGACAAGAGAAATCCTCCAGGGTGCTCTATATATACTTTCTCTTCTAAGTGTCCATTTGAGAAGGTTGATTCCACTTCCATTTGGTATACTTTGGAATATTTGTAGCATGCAAAGGCTAAAAAATTCTTCTAGCTTCAAGGCATGCAACTGGAGAAATTGTTTCTTCAAAATCAATTCCTTCCACCTAAGCATAACCCTTGCAAACCAATATTGCCTTATTCCTTGCAACCCAACCATTCTCATCTAGCTTATTTCTAAAAACCCACTTTGTACCAAGAACATTCTTATCCTTGGGTCTTGGTACAAGATTCCAAGTCGCAGTTTTCTGAATTTGGTTCAATTCTTCCTCCATGGCTTTTATCCAGGATTTATCTTCACTTGATTCCATGAAAGTCCAATTTTAGAAAGTAGTGACATATTTTCAAAGTTTGGTTGATTAGCTATTCTCCTTCTCAAGTTTGAACTTCCATATTTTTGTCTCCTAAAATCAAATCCTTAAGATTATTTTTTTGATCAAACTGGGATGCAGGTTTTGGTGGTGCTTTAAAGGGTGTCCTAGATGGAGTTTTTGTGCTTCTAGACTCATTATTTTCCATCACTACTTCTTCATATTCTTCTTTGTAATTTTATTATTCTTGATAGTCTATCCCAAGTACCTTGATTTTATAGTATCTTTCTTCATCAATATTTATATTTGTGCTTTCTACCACCTTTTGTAACCTTTTGTTGTAGCACCTGTATTCTTTGCTCCTCAATAAATACCCAGCAAATGTTCCTTCATCAATCAACAACATAAAATAATACTCACCTTTCATTCTCTTGGTTCTTGTTGGTCCACATAGATCTATGTGGAAAAGCTCCAATGGCCTAGATGTACAATATTCCTTTTTTTGAATGTCACTCTTGTCTGCTTCCCATGTTGACATTGTTTGCAAAAGGTATTATTGGGTTTGTAGATCTTATGAATATCTATAACTACCTAATTCTTATTGATCTTCACCAAATTATCAAAGTTCATGTGTTCCATTCTCTTGTGCCACAACCAACTTTCATCCTCCTGAATTATAGAACATTTGTCACCTTTGATTTCACTTAGGACATAGAGATTGTTTGCCACTCTACTTGCAATAACTACCAATCTTCCAAATTTTTTGATTTCACATCCTTCTTCATGGAAAGTTAAAAGTGTGACCTTGATCACACATTGGTAAGAACTTAGAAAATTATGCTTTAGTCCTTTGAAATATAAAACATTTTCTATCCTTGTTCATCCATTATCTAGACTGAGATTCATTGTTCTTGCAATCTTAGTCGTTGTGTTGTCCCCAAATTTTATGGTTTCACAATTTATCTTCTTTAGATAGATAAATTTTCTTTTATCCCTAGTCACGTGACTTGAGAAACCACTATCAATATACCATTTATCTCTCTCATTTTGTACATGAAGTTCAAAAAAGCATGGATCTCTCCTTTTCTTCCCTCTTCTATTTCCACACTTTCATATTTCCTTCATTTGGCTTGGCTAAGACATCTTTTTTTGATTTATCTTTGGTGCCTCTACAAAGATAGTTCTACAGAAACATGTTGTATGCTCAAAATTATTGCACTTATAGCATTCAACATGGAAGTTTAGGAGAGAAAATGAATTGTAATTCCTATTCTCAAATCTATAAGAATTCTTATTCCACACGTTATTCTTATTATAACTCCTACAGTTTATTCCCTTGTGACCAAATTTATTGCATGAATAACAATAGCCAAAAAATGAATGATAGAACTTGTTTGTGTGAGGTTTCCTTGGAGGAATAGGCTTCTTGATTATGTCCTTTTTCTCATTTGGCATAACATCTAAATTTTGGTGATTTTGGATTTCGTCCTTCTTGCTACATTATTTTTTACTAGGACTTTTGACTACATCAACATAGCTTTTTGGTTTTGGTTCTTTTGAAATTTTGACTTTACTTTCCTCATCACATGCCTCACTAGTTACTTTGATTTCTTCATAACCAAGTCCTGTCTTTAGCAATGGTCATCTCTGTTCACTTAGGATATTGTCCAAGATATCTGTGCTTTTCTCAAACTTAATACTTTTATTTAACTTGTCAATAGTTTTCTCCAATTCCTTCCTTAGATAAACAATTTTAGATTCAAGTTTCTTACATTCCTTCCTTAGAGCGACAATTTTAGATTCAAGTTTCTCACATTCCTTTTCTTTTTATTTAAATTAAGTTTTTGTCACATCCTATATCCTTTTTCTTTCCTCTAATTGAATTTCTAAATTTGATATCATTTGTTCCACCTCTTCAAAGTTTTTCCTTTCTTCTTCAAACTGTAACTTTTTCCTTTGATTTTTTTCCTCAATCTCTCAATTTCTCCCATGGAAAAAATTAGTTCTTCTTCTAGATATTTTGCACTATAACCTTCGGTATTTTATTCCTCCTTTATTTGATTCTTATTTTCTCTTTTATCAATGTTCTCCATATTTTCTACTTCTAATTCCATAAAGAGTGTTTCCTCTCTACAATTTTCTACATCATTATCACTGGATGAACCAACATACCTATAGGAGTACACTCTTTTCTTAAAATTCTCCTTTTTGTTTTTGCGATGTTGATTATTTTTTGCTTCCCTTCTTAAACTGATAATATTCTTCCTCTTCACTATCATTGTTCTTTGAATAGGGGAATTTATTTTCAAAATTCCTAATCTTACCACAATTGAAACACTTGAAAGGTACCTTACCCTTGTATTTTTTGGACCCCTTATTTATCTTCCTAAGAAAGTTTCTTCTTCATCTTTTGCCTCACTATTTTATTTTTCACTAAACTTGATTTATTTTCCTTTCGAATGATTCATAGCTTTGAAAGAAACTTATTTCTTTGGCAACATCTCCCTTTTGATCCTCATTTCATAGGTAGTGATAATTCCATGTCATTTGTCTATCGTTAGAGTATCTAGGTCCTTCACCTCTTCAATTGTAGAAACCTTGGCATCAAATATTAGTGGTAAAGGTCTTAAAACTTTTTTCACTATGATCAAATCTTTCATCTTCTCATTGAGTCCCTTGATTGTATTGACAATATCATCCACACACAAAAAGAAGGTGGAGACATTTTCTTCCTCTTTCATTCTAAGAATTTCAAAGTCACTTTGATGAGTTTGAAACTTGGCCATTTTGACTTTGTCATCACCTTCATAGATATTCTTTAATTTATCCCACATATATTTGGCTGACTTGCAATTCATGACCTTCACCAATTTTGATCTTGATAATCCACATAAAATTGTATTCTTTGCTTTTGGATTATATTCACTGGCACTCTTTTCTTCCTAATTTTTTAGGGGAGTTGCAAGAGGTTTATAACCATTCACCATGGATTTCCAAATATCATATCCCAAATCATTCAAATAGGTTTCCATCCTAATGCTCTAAAAAGAATAGTTCATTCCATCAAACAATGATGCTTTGTTTGAGGAGAAACCATATCCTTCTTTTCCTGCCACGTTTGCTTCTTTTGGATCGACCATCAAGTGGTTGAAATATCTCTTAAGGAACACATTTTGATACCAATTGATGAGCACACACTTATATGAGGGGTGGGGGTGGATCAGTATAACCAAAATTTTCCCAATTTAAAACTTTAATCAAACAAAAATCATGCAAGATCTGATAATTAAGAACACAATGAGAATTTTTTTATGTGGAAACCCTTGAGGGAGAAAACCATGACAAAATAGTCACACACACACACACACACACACACATATAAAACTTCTTACAATCTTTGTAGGCACCAACCTACAGGAGACCCCAATCCCCTCTTATACAATTTGTGAGCACCAACCCACTGGAGACACCAATCCCCACAATTCGTAGGCACCAAATTACTATGCAGTATAATTACTATCTTCTTGTGATTATCCTCTTTAATGGATACTGAAAATTCTCATTTAAATTTGCAAGTTCATCTCTTCAGAAATATCTTATATTCTTCTCTATAGGTCTGCCATTATTTCTTCACAAAAAATTGCCTTGAAACATCTTCTATATTTCCTTAAATCTATTAGTGCTTATATGTTTTTTCATTTATTCCACACATACTTCAAATCTCAAAATGCAGTCAGTATTTATATCTTCATACCTTAATGAGAAGACACACCTCTTCAAACTATGATGTCCTTATGAAGTGACATATCTCTTTATTTACCAAATTGATTGCTGCTTATTCTTTAACAAATCTGAGTGCTCCTTTTATTTATTAATCACTACCTTTTATCAACACATAATTGTTGTTGCTTTCTTAGATGGAATCACTTTTCTTACCTTATATTAACTTCTCAAAAATTGCTTCCTTATATATCATACGCTGCCCTTAACCACCCCATTATTTATATGTAATTTTGGGTGAACCAAATAGAGAAGTCGACCCCTCTAATAATAAATTAATTTAAATTGATTTATTTTATTTTTGAGTGCCATAATAAGTGGGTTGGGCCTATGATTTAAATATTAATTTAATTGAAATTTCATTTTTAAATGTGGGCACAAGAAAGTCGGCCTCATTAGATAAATAAAATTTGTTTATTAATATTTCCTTATTAATAAAATATTTTGTTCTTGGAGAACTGTGATATGCTTCAACAATAATATCTTATGGTCCTTCTTTGACATCAATGTAATGTCCCCATTTTAGCTATACACCCTTCAGTGACTAATAGCCTATTTCTGGAAGCCCATAGGCTTGCCAAAGGTAAAATTAGGGTTTCCTATTTTATAGGGGTTCTAAAGCAATTTTGAAGGTTTGTATGTATGAGTTTTTGATGCATGTCTGGTGGAGTTTTTTGGGTTTTTGGAGAGCTTCAGAATGGTGTGACATGCATCTCCATTTGGCAACCTTTTTCGGAACTTGCTATTTTTAGCCAGCACATTGGAGTTTCAAGATTTGGATTGCGGATTCTTCCCGGGTTTTCAGAAAGCTTCGTAGTGGTATGACATGCAAAGGCATTGGGAAATTTTTTAGAGTTTACTATTTTTAGTAAGTTCTATTTTGACAGTGCCATCTTGGACAGTAGCATTAATAGTCAGCTCAGTTTCCATTTTGGGTAGTGCAATTTGGAGCATAATTGGCTTTCAACATTTTGAGGCTCATTTTGGTGAAATGATTTATTTTAAGTCATTAATGTTTTAAAATTCATTTTAGGCCCCATGGCCTAGATTAATGACTTAATGTTGTTTTAAAAGGGGGCCATTAAGGGAGGACGCCTCATGAAGGAATTAAACAAATTAAACATTTAAATGTTTAATATTTCCCTAGGGAAACTTGGACGCCAAAATGAAGAGGAGAAAAAAGGTGAATTAAATGTTTTAAAAATTAAATTATTGCAAAAGTAAAAAGGGCGTCCCTTTTGGAGGAAGATGGAAAGCCAACAATCATATTCAATTCTATAAAAGAAGGCCTTTGCTCTCTCATTTGTCATCTTTGGAAAATTATAACAAAATGCCGCTAGATTGAATTCAGAACCCGGCTAAGGGGAAGCTTAGCAATTCTACTCCATTCTTCGGGCATGAAACTATGGTTCCCTAGATGGTGGTTTGAGAGTGTGCTTCATCTATAAGTACATATTGAGCATTACTATGGAGTTTTGGTGAGATATTTCTAGTTTTTATGTTGTTGGTTATTGTTTGGCTGAAGGAGATTTTCATAAACGACTCTTTGTATGATTTTAATTTGTACATGGGTATTGGTCCTTTCAAATGGTATGCTTGAGGCGCCTCTTTTTGTGCAAGGATAGATTTTATAATGAAGTGGTTGATTTTTAAAGTGGGGTCGACCCTCTCTTAGGGCCGTACCATGGATTGGAATTCGTATTGGGGTGATTTGCTGAGTTTGAAGCTTGGAAAATGATGCTTACATGGTCGCCTAGCCTATGAAATGAAGTGCTTTCAGTTTGATAGGAGTTTACGAAGTGTGTTAAGAGATTTGTCCATTTTGGTGTTTCAATGATTGCTAGTTCAAAATTTTGGTTTGCAGATTTTTATATCAGACTTGTTTAATTTCCTGATTTTGGTTTCTATCTTCAATAATTGAGAGATTATCAAGTGGAAGATCATCTATTTCGTTATACTTGTAAATATTCTAATAAAACATGAAAATTGTAGTTGTTTTACATTGTAAGACTGTAAATAGTAGTATTGTTCCATTCATTTAACTTGTTGCATTTTTTAGTGCTAATTTTAACATATTTGTAACCCCTGGATGGTTTACTGCCAGTGTGG
Organism: Sequoiadendron giganteum; assembly: GCA_007115665.2. Classification (NCBI taxonomy): domain Eukaryota; kingdom Viridiplantae; phylum Streptophyta; class Pinopsida; order Cupressales; family Cupressaceae; genus Sequoiadendron; species Sequoiadendron giganteum. The sequence continues at coordinate 765,639,797 of CM021102.1, forward strand.
AGAAAGAACAAACTAATCTCTTATTTATCACCCACTGAAAAGTGGCGAATTCCCACTATTAAGTGGATGCCCACTGCAACAAATGAATTAGTTTTGAATTGTAATTCTTTTTCCCCCCACTGATTAAGTGGTAGCGTGGAAATCTCTCATGGCTGGTTCACCGCCTCTTTCTACATTCAGTTGTATTTACTTTCAGTTATAATTCAGTTTCCTCCACCATATGTTAGCACCTCACCCACATCGGGCCTTGTGTGCACATTCTTGGCATAGAGTGTGTTTCATTTGATTATCCTTTGGAAGCTAATGCTAATCAATTGGCGTAGTGCTGGTTTGTGTTGTGACAATTTAAAGAAAAATTGGTTGACACATTTCAATCAATGACAATAATCCAACACATTGCACATTAGCAACCACTATTTTAACTTTTGGGTGATCCCACAATAGTGTGTCCCACTTGTTGGCCTCCCACTTGTTGGCCCAAGTGAAATGCTCAAAATCAATATTTTTCAATTTATGTCAATTATAGGGAACACATGGTCAAGAGTTTAAGGATAATGTAAATTAATGAGTTATGAGATTTTCTATGTAAATTTAAGCTATAATTTTTTTTTTTAAAGAATTATTTCTATTTTTATTTTTATTTTTATTGAACAACATTATTCCATAATGCATAAAATTCTCTAAAAATATTTTTTTCATGATTTATTGGAATTAAACCATTAACTCTACAATTTAGTGTATAGATTTTTTTTTATTGAATTAGTACTAACAAAAATATTAACCTATATTATTCTGTAACACATTTCTCTTAGCATATATCAACACTAAAATCTTATTCCTTTATTGAGATAAGGACATCTACAATGGAATGCAGGGCATTTTTTTGAGATCATGCTTGTTATTTTTTATATTGTTTTGAATATATATATAAAGAAAACTTGATACATACTATTGCTTTTAAAAATCTAATACTACGGGCTACATACTTACAAAATGGTATTTGATCTCCCAAAAGGTCAAATAAAATTATTATTTTTGTTACCATTTTAATAGGTATGGAGGAGACTCTACCGAGGGTTCAATTTAAGCCTAATGGGGTTATCCAAGGGGGTTTTATCTAAACTCATTTGATCAAAACCCTATAGATGGAGCCCCTCTAGGATTAAATCATTTTTTTAAATATGTGATTTCAAGAACAAATTAGGATGTTCCACAAGTGGGACACACTATTATTGGATCAATCCTTTATAAGTCTTAACTAAAGACCAAGGTAGCCTTGACCTCTACCAATCAAATCCATATTTTTTTTGCACACAAAATTAATTTTTCTTCTCATAAATTATCTAGATGCACCTGTATGGGAAAGCAAGCACATAGTGACAATGCACAAGGTTGTGTAAACATAGTTGCAATGACAAATCTATAAGGTATTGCAACAATATGGAGATGTAATTGAGGAGTACATATTCCTTCCCACACACTACATTGTACAAAAATTATAAATTTTATTCTTGGATCCCCTCTTCTATAGATTCCTTCTGATAGAATTGGAGATGGAAAATCAGATTTACCATTTGTTTAATTATCTCTTCACTTCGACATGGAGTGAGTAGGAAGAGGGGTTGTTTGTAGCTGTTAAGAATGTTATAATTGACACCATCAAAGAAGCTGATTCTCTTCCCAAAAGTGTCCAATCCCTTCTCAGGAATGCTTATGAACATGAAGAGTAGATTTATCCCACTATTGATGTGTTAGTTAATGAAATTTTTAGTCAGTGTGAAGAAAAGTTGAAACCACTCATGAAGAAGATTGTTGAAAATAAAGAGGAGATTTCTGAAGCTGAAGAAGAGAATGAAAGTTGGAATCCCTTTGAATTCATAGCAATAGTTCAAGGGGTATCTATAGATTTTCTCTCATCCATGCATTCAACAAAATAAATCCATATGCCCACAACAATTCTTGAAACACATGAAAAATACAGGAATTCTATAGAAGAATGTAATGTGACTAAAGAAGCCCCAAGTGCAAATTCAAATGAAGGAGTAGTTCAGTTAGAAGATGATGCTTTTTTAACCAGTGAGTTTCTACTTCACAATTTTAGAGAATGCTGGTTTGAAAGTCAAGCTAAAGAGGAGGAAGAGAAAGAGGAAGGTGAAGTCTCTTCCCATTAAAAAGTTTATTTGACCAATTCCTTTGAATCATGTGTAGAAGACAACATGGAAGGTGAAGCTTCAAGTATTAATAAGGCATATTTCTCTTAACCTAAAGCCAAATTAAGGCAAAAGGCTAAGGAATTGGAAGGCACTTTGGATGGAATGATGAAGAGTGTCCATCACATGCGAGAAAAGTTGGGGAGTACAACTCAAATAGTTTTTGAAATCTTTATCCGAGAAAGTTGTACATCATCTCAGCCAACATATGTAGATTGCAGTTCAAGCTCACAAACTGCTAAAAAATGGAATTCAAGTTTTATCACAGCTTGATGAATTGCATCAGCATGTTGAAAATTTGATTTATGTTGTGCCTAGAGGAGAAGATGTATGTTGCATTTCTATTGCTGATATGAAATTCATTAAGTTTGCCTTGGAGGAAATCAAATCAAGTCTTTTGCACATCATTCCTGTTAAAGATAAAGTGGCCAAAATTGTCAACAAGGCATTGAAGTGGAACGAGCTTACCAAAGCCAAGTTACAAGAAGTGAATGAGACTCTAATTGAAGTAGATAATCAGATTTCTAGCTGTTCAATATTCATGGGAGCAAGAAAACAAAGAAGAGCAGAGGAGCTTCAAGTAATTATTTATGAGCTTGATCTCATACAAGAAACATATGATTTGGAATGCTGTCTTGAGAAACCGAAGCATTCAGATTCTCATCAGTTTTTCAGGCTTTTGATAATATCTTGTATGAAGAAGGTGTTAGTAAGGTTTATATAAATCCTCTTTTTGAAAATGATGAAGGAATTGCTTCAGAGATTACTGAAGGAGGAAATTTGAGTTTGTCTTCCAGCATTGGAGAGTTGATTCATGAGTTGCATGAAGTTGAATCTATTGCTAGTCCTAGTGCGCCCATTCAACAAGAAATGGTAACCCTTGGATCACAAAGAAATGAATACATTCTTATTGTTCACCAACAAAGAGATGATGGGCCTGTTGATGAAGGTTTTATTCATTTTTTGATGAGGATGCTTGTGAGGCTCTTGTCAAATTTTAGTACATATTCATAATCTCTTAGGGTGATTGATTTTAGAATTGTATTTGATGAAGGATTCATGGAATATTTCTGACAAACTATGACACAATATTTTGGATTGAATTTCTTCAATGAACATAGGTTGGTTGATTACTTCTCAAAGTTTCAAGAAGTGTCTATTCAGATGGAATGAGCAAATCAGATGATTTGTGTGAGAGCAGTTCTCCATCTGAGAAGTGGTTCTTCCTTGCTGTTGGTTTGGGATCCTAGAATTACTTGGAAAGGAGGTAATTCTAAAGTGGATAGACCAACACATTATTTTCAGAATGTAGTTGTGATTATTTTCTCTTGTGTTGGGAAATGTCTTCAATTGAAAATTAGTATTTGGGATTCCAAGTACATTCATATGAAGATTGGTATGCATAAAAAGAAGATTGATTGGAGAGATAAGTGTCTAAATTTTAGTTTTATGATTGTTGGTATCTTCTTTTTCTGTCATGGGTTCATTACTTTTGATCATAAGTTGGTTTGTGGTGGCATGGGAACCCTTGCTGAAGGTTCCACCAACTTGGTTCATGAGCATTCATGTCAATTTTGATGAAAAATTCTTAAGTTGTAGCTGTTGCCCACCTTCTTGGATGCCGATTTTCCAAAAATTAGATCTTAAGATGATTATTTCAGACCTGATTGGTAGTTGGTTATTTCATTTTCAGGCCTCTCCATCTCCTATTTGGACTGAATTTCTGCCTCAAATGAGCAAGGGAATGATTCAATATGGTCAAAGTTCTGGTATTGACAGTTGATTTTTTGGTACTAGCTCATACACTAATTTTGGGGACAACGAGTTATTAGTGGATTTGATTTGTCAAATTGAGGCTCTTGAAGTGAAATATGTGAATATTTCTTGGAGTTTTTTTAGTGATTGTATATCCTTTTGGATTGAGATGGAGTATGGAGCTTGGTTCTTTGCTTGGCATTGGTTTGGTGACTTGTTTGAGAACATTTTTGTTGCTGATCAAAATTATGACAAGAAGGTTTGGAGGTCCCACATATTGATATGGGACCTGGGCACTGACATGTTTGGTGCATTATATTTTGTGGACCGAGACTTGTTGCTCCACCTTAGGTATTCAGATGTTTTAATAAGAGTAGCACAACGGATTAGAGGAAAAGTGTTCCTAAGGATGATTTGGACTCCTGGTATCACTTGGGTTTACTATTCAAAAACTGAAGATGATGAAGACAATGTTGGCCTTCTAGAATTTATTCCCATGGTGTTTCATTATAGTTTTAATTTGGTGCTCTCTTGTGTTGACATCCAACAGTGTAGTGCTTACATCAGTTGGTGCTATCGATCTCCTAAGTTGATTTGGGACCCTCGGGATCATATTTAGTTTCAGTTTGGTTCAACATGGTGATTTTGGGATGTCATTAGAATCGCTTGAGGACAAGCAATTTTGGGAAGGGTGGACTGTAATGTCCCCATTTTAACTATACACCCTTCAGTGACTAATAGCCTATTTTCGGAAGCCCATAGGCTTGTCAGAGGTAAAATTAGGGTTTCCTATTTTATAGGGGTTCTGAAGCAATTTTCAAGGTTTGCATGTATGATTTTTTGATGCATGTCTGGTGGAGTTTTCTAGGTTTTTGGATAGGTTCAGAATGGTGTGACATGCATCTCCATCTAGTAACCTTTTTCGAAACTTTCTATTTTTAGCCAACACATTGGAGTTTCAAGATTTGGATTGCAGATTCTTTCTGGGTTTTTAGAAAGCTTCGCAGTGGTATGACATGCAAAGGCATTGGGAAAATTTTTAGAGTTTACTATTTTTAATAAGTTCTATTTCTGCCAGTGCCATCTTGGGCAGTAGCATCAACAGTCAACTCAGTTTCCATTTTGGGTAGTGCAGTTTGGAGCATAATTTACTTTCAACATTTTGAGGCTCATTTTGGTGAAATGATTTATTTTAAGTCATTAACATTTTAAAATTTATTTTAGGCCCCATGGCCTAGATTAATGACTTAATGTTGTTTTAAAAGGGGGCCATTAAGGGAGGAAGCCTCATGAAGGAATTAAACATTTAAATGTTTAATATTTCCCTAAGGAAACTTGGACACCAAAATGAAGAGGATAAAAAAGGTGAATTAAATGTTTAAAAACTTAAATTATTGCAAAAGTAAAATGGGTGTCCCTTTTGGAGGAAGATGGAAAGCCAACAATCATATTCAATTCTATAAAAGAAGGCCTTTGGTCTCTCATTTGTCATCTTTGGAAAATTATAACAAAATACTATTGGATTGAATTCAAAACCCAGCTAAGGGGAAGCTTAGCAATTCTACTCCATTCTTCGGGCCTAAAACTATGGTTCTCTAGATGGTGGTTTGAGAGTGTGCTTCATCTAGAAGTACATATTGAGCACTACTATGGAGTTTTGGTGAGATATTTCTAGTTTTTATGTTGGTGGTTATTGTTTGGCTGAAGGATATTTTCATAAACAACTCTTTGTATGATTTTAATTTGCACATGGGTATTGGTCCTTTCAAATGGTATGCTTGAGGCACCTCTTTTTGTGCAAGGATAGCTTTTATAATGAAGTGGTTGATTTTTAAAGTGGGGTTGACCCTCTCCTAGGGCTGTACCATGCATTGAATGCATTGTAATTCGTATTGGGGTGATTTTCTTAGTTTGAAGCTTGGAAAATGATGCTTACATGGTCACCTAGCCTATGAAATGAAGTACTTTCAGTTTGATAGGAGTTTACAAAATCTGGTAAGAGATTTGTCCATTTTGGTGTTTCAATGATTGCTGGTTCAGAATTTCAGTTTGCAGATTTTTATATCATACTTGTTTAATTTCTTGATTTTGGTTTCTATCTTCAATAATTGAGAGATTATCAAGTGGAAGGTCATCTATTTCATTATACTTGTAAAGATTGTAATAACACTTGAAAATTGTAGTTATTTTACATTGTAAGACTGTAAACAGTACTACTGTTTCAATCATTTAACTTGCTGTATATTTTAGTGTGAATTTTCACATATTTGTAACCCCTGGATGTTTTACCACCAGTGTGGAGAAAGAACAAACTAATCTCTCATTTATCACCCACTGAAAAGTGGTGAATTCTCACTATTAAGTGGATGCCCATCGCAACAGATGAATTAATTTTGAATTGTAATTCTTTTTCCCCACATTGATTAAGTGGTAGTGTGGAAATATCTCATGGCTGGTTCACCGCCTCTTTCTGCATTCAATTGTATTTACTTTCAGTTATAATTCAGTTTCCTCCACCATATGTTAGCACCTCACCCACATCAGGCCTTGTGTGCACATTCTTGGTGTAGAGTTCATTTAATTTGATTATCCTTTGGAAGCTAACACTAATCAATTGGTGTAGTGCTAGTTTGTGTTGTGACAATTTAAAGAAAAATTGGTTGGCACATTTTAGTCAATGACAATAATCCAACATAGTGCATATTAGCAACCACTATTTTAACTTTTGGGTGATCCCACAATAGTGTGTCCCACTTGTTGGCCCACGTGAAATGCTCAAAATCAATATTTTTCAATTTATGTCAATTATAGGGAACACATGGTCAAGAGTTTAAGGATAATATAAATTAATGAGTTATGAAATTTTCTATGTAAATTTAAGCTATAATTTTTTTTTTTAAAGAATTATTTCTATTTTTTATTTTTATTTTTATTGAACAACATTATTCCATAATGCATAAAATTCTCTAAAAATATTTTTTTCATGATTTATTGGAATTAAATCATTAGCTCTACAATTTAGTGTATAGATTTTTTTTTATTGAATTAGTACTATCAAAAATATTAACCTATATTATTCTGTAACACATTTCTCTTAGCATATATCAAAACTAAAATCTTATTCCTTTATTGAGATAAGGACATCTACAATGGAATGCAGGGCATTTTTTTGAGATCATGCTTGTTATTTTTTATATTGTTTTGAATATATATATAAAGAAAACTTGATACATACTATTTCTTTTAAAAATCTAATACTACGGGCTACATACTTACAAAATGGTATTTGATCTCCCAAAAGGTCAAACAAAATTATTATTTTTGTTACCATTTTAATAGGTATGGAGGAGACTCTACTGAGGGTTCAATTTAAGCCTAATGGGGTTATCCAAGGGGGTTTTATCTAAACTCATTTGATCAAAACCCTATAGATGGAACCCCTCTAGGATTAAATCATTTTTTTAAATATGTGATTTCAAGAACAAATTAGGATGTTCCATAAGTGGGACACACTATTATTGGATCAATCCTTTATAAGTCTTCACTAAAGACCAAGGTAGCCTTGACCTCTACCAATCAAATTCATATTTTTTTTGCACACAAAAATAAGAAAGTACATAGTGACAATGCACAAGGTTTTGTAAACATAGTTGCAATGAAAAATCTATAAGGTATTGCAACAATATGGAGATGTAATTAAGGAGTAAATATTCCTTCCCACACACTACATAGTACAAAGCATTATAAATTTTATTCTTGGATCCCCTCTTCTATAGATTCCTCTGCATCTCAAATATTTTTGGGACAGTGATGAAGTTTGGCATCAATTATAGGAGCTAATTAATCAAGGAAACATCAAACCTTAATCTTTTCATGTGAAAAATGAATATTCCTTGCATGAAAGAATAGAAAAACTTGAATCCTTTGCATTTAATATGACACATTTAAATAGATCATAATAAAAAAGTATATCCCACCATGCATTGATGACCTCTTGGACAAAATTCTTGGTGTACAATATTTCACAATGATAGATTCCAAGTTAAAATATCACTGGGAACTAATCCATCTTGAATATATAAAAAATAAATTTTAAAACCTAGGACAGATGTATGAATTAATGGTTATGCATTTTGGTATGATCATATATGAAATAAAAAATAAATGAGCTAACATGACAAGTCTATTGAATAACAAGGTAAACATCACAATGAAAATATTCACAAAATAACAACTTAACTTGATAATTCATGTGATTAAGACAATAATCATAATATATCAATGAAGAATAAAACAAAACAAATGAAAACAACATGAACACCAAATTTATATGGAGGAAACCCTGTGGCAAAAAAATCCACTATTAAAGGAGACACAAGCTTGTATTAATCTCAACAAAGACTATATATAAATACAATCATTTATTCCTCTAGTAGTAAACAAAAACATACGAGTACCTATAAAATAACCTTACAACCATGTATCCAATGTCTCCAATATATCAAATATTAGAAACAAGAAACTACCAAGTGGTATCCAAAACTGAGTCGAAACCATGAGCCATAGAAAAAATTTAACACCTCATATTCACGATCAAGAAACCTAACGTAGTAAGTGACTCCTTTTAAAATTTTTACACATATTAAACCTATATTACACATAATATATTTTATCACAACATTCAAATTGATCACCTTTCCAAATCTAGTGGTCCACAAGAACATTCAATGTTTGTGTCATATTGTCCAAATTAAAAATATGCTCTAGAACTCCCATTTTTTATCTTTTCAATGTAACCTAACTATTTAATTCCTTCTTATGTAATATATAAACTATATAAAATAATAAATAATAAATAATGTCTCCATTTTGACATGGTCATCCACTTTTTCCCACTCCATGATGTTTGAAGATCATACACTATTTATTGTCTACATAATTAAACATTATTTCGAAGACAATATTTTTAAGGTAAATTAAACACTCAATCCTAACATTCTCCCACTTGATATTTATATTTTAGAGACATAAAGAGAAAATAAAAATAGATTAAGTGCTACAAAGACAAGACCCAAAGTCTCTCTACACCAATTGGATTTTTCTATACTCACTAGCTTAGTGCATAAACTTACAACATTAACAAAAATGTCAACCTTCTATATCATGAATAATTTTCCCTCAACTATATAATGGAAACAATTGATACTAGACATCAATATAATTTTTACAAGAATGTAACATTAGGTTCTTCACCAAACAAATAATACTTTGAATATCACTTATGATTTTGACTTGTCTACATCCAAAGCTAATACTTGAACATAATATCTACAACCACATTGCCTCCTTACATGCATGTTTCACAACCATGCACTCTACTTGTGTAGTGGAAAATGTGTTGGAATCTAGGAACACTGAGAGGGGGAATCAGTGTTCTGAAAATTTTAACTTTAATAATTTGAGCATTAAACCACTTACAACATTGAACTGAAAGAAAGATGCAATCATATAAAGCAATCATCCAAAACACCATAACATAAGGATTTTTATGTGGAAACCCTGTTAGGGGAAAAACCACGGTGGAGGTCAATTCAAAATTTGAGTACTCAAATATAAGTTTTACAAAATGAGAATGCACTTGCATTCAGGCACATTGCCTAGAGCTCACTGCTCAATAACAAAAAGGCTCACTGCCTTACAGTCAATGTAAAAAGACAACATAAATGGTGAACTATGAATTAGCATCTGCAAATGCTTGAGAATAGTTTCGGTTAAGCACATTAGTCAATTTCATGACCTTCTGTCTGATTATGCTCTTTTTCTCTGCTATGCTAAAATTTGCATCACAAATCTTATATGCGCAAGTGAAATCGCTCAACTATCCTTCTGAATTTCACATCATACACCAACACACTTTGCATCTATATCAAAATGATATAATCAATCACTTATATATATCCACAGCTAAATATTTGATCGCTACTTGTCGGCTTCAATAATATATAAATTATTTTCCAATGGTCAGCTAAATCCAAAAATTATTTTCAATGCGCATCATCCAAAGTTGGCCATAGCATAGTGATGACCCAAATCAACATAATAGAACACAAAAAATACTTAAACAATTTATCCTCAAATGTCCGCAATATATTATATTCACCAAGTCGGCTCTCTGCACTGTTAAACAAAAAATTAATCAATCGGATCTCCTAACTCATACACCACTTGATGCAACAAGACAAAACTTGAGAGTAAGATATTCCAGATGCTCAAGAACCTTCCCTGAGATCCACAACATGAACTAATAAACTGGTAATGCAAATAGATTCAACTTCAGTCGGATACCCTGTTCTTCATTATGTCTTCAGGTATGAAAAAATATAGAGATGTGCACCAAATCACTGACTTAGGTTGCCATCAATTACAACACTAGAAGCCATATTCCTACAATATCCCCCTTTGGTATTGATTGCAACACTTAGTGAAAAATGACTAAGTGTCGGAACCAGCATACTGCAAACCTTCAATACTTCAAAAAGACACAACTCCCCTAAGTTTGATAAATAAGGCATTTTTCACTGTTCTCTCTCCTCCTTTGACATCAATGACAAAGCAATTTTTTTTTCTTACAATAATCTCTTTTTGGAGTAAAAACAACAACTTAATAAAAAATTGGTTCAAAATTTGAAGACATACATCCGCTACTTGAGTTAGAAGATTATTTTGTATTTTTCCTTCATCTCCGGAAGAAACTTCTTCCATGCTTCTACTGCAATCCCGATGATTATGATCATGCTGTTGTTTTTAGATGCCCATTTGATAATCTTGATGAGGGATTCTAGAATGGTGATGGCATCTTCCAATAACTATCATTTCCTCAGTATCTCAATCAATTGTTCCAGTCTGCATTCTGTTATATCCTTCACTTTCCAAAAGGTGTCAACAATCCTGTTTCTAGTGTTTTGAACATTTGTATGCTCTATCTACAATTCTTGAATCCTTTTCTTGATTGCACCATCTTGATCTTGAAACATGTCAAAGTTTTCTCCAATACTGTTTAGTTCAGTTTCAATTTATTCCAAATTTTCTTTGTACTTGTCGATTACATGAGGCAAACGAAGACAGTAGTTGTAGATGCTATTTGCCATGTTTATGCATTGCCTTCACTAATTCATGTGCCTTTTTATCGTGGTAAATGATAATTTGTACTTCTTCTTTAGATATAAAATTACTTCTTCTTCCTTGTTGTGAAACTCAGAGTCCATGATTTCCTTGATACATTCAATCATCTCTTCTGGCAATGTATTATGCAAACTCTCTAATTTAATATGGTTGTGCACAAGATGAGCACTTAGTTCGTTTAAAATCATATCCTGATCATATGAAGGTCTGATAGACCACATGTTTGCAATTTTCTATATTCCATCTTTCTCACGAATAAGCTGTGATAGTTCTTTTCGGGTTAAGTCACCTTCTTCTTCACTTTCTTTTGTCATAGCCTTTTCTTGTTCTGGTTTGGTTGTTTCGAGTTCCTTTCCATTGGTGTCCTCAATTTCCTTATCAGATTCCTCATCTGGTATATCTACAATTACCTATTGTTTTCCTTTCCCTTCAATTCTTGGAATCTTGTATGCTGGAGGAGTACAAACATCAATTTATTTTGCTCCTTTCTTCTTCCTCTCCATCTCACCAGAGGAGGAATTCAAGTGCACTTACTGGAAGGGAAACACTAATTGAGCCAAACTTTCCTAGCAAACCTTTAAAGAAACTTTCATATGCTTGATCACAGTTTTCCAAGCTGTTAGAGTGTATGTAAATTTGTTTGTAGACCCGCTCATTCTCTCTCCATATTAATTTGTTGTTCATCAATAAGCAATTCAGAAAGCACATCAAAATATATATAACCAAAGTACAAAACCTGAAAGGGTAATCTGTCATCTTTATCAATTGAACATTCTCCATCAGTTGATCTTTCAATAAACTGCAAAGGTCAAAATCCTGATCTTCCATTATCATCTTGTGTGAAATGTAAAAAACACCTACCAAAGTTGCATCTTCTCTATTTCTGAAAAATATTTTGTAGGATACACCATGCACAATGTACCTTGTCACTGAATCTCTAATTGTCGAGATTATTAATGCCCTTTGATCTCCAATTACTCCAGTTAGGGTTTCAACTTCTTTATTCTAGATTGACTTCTTTCTTGGTACATCCCCAACTTTGTATAATCTAGTTATAGCTTCAATCAATTCTTTCAAGATATGGTAGGGTTTATCTAGAATTAGAATATCATCATTCAATCTACTCAGGATAAACTTAATGATTTCTGCATTCTTGAAATAAGGAAATTTGCTCCAAATATCCAAGCTTTTGTGTTTAGCTTCTTTCAACCATTTCAATTCATCGGGTGACAAAAAGTTTCTTACATCTCTAATATTCTCACGGTTATACTCCTCTAGATTGATTATCCCTTTTATTTGTTCCATTTTACCTTCTGAACTTATGTCTTGTTCCTATTTAAGAAGTTCTTCAATCGTACACCAAATTAAATGAAAATTTCTGAAGTACCTGATGGATTAGGGTTTCACCGCTGAATTATCTTCACGCTTTCAGAATTCTATTTGCAGAGCGCTCTCCTTCTTTTTCTTCGATGTGAATTAGAAAATGAGGGTTTCAACTTTATTTTTATTACCCGAACACCTAAGCTTTTATTGTAATAAATGCTTTTGCCCTAGGTGATCTAGATACTTTGTTTTCTCAGTTTGCGAGAGAAAAATTCTTCTGCGCATCTTCAATCGCTTGAATTTTTTTACGAGTTCTTTCCAATGCATCTGTAAATAATTAATACAATTGTTGACAATTTTTTCGCATTCTGGTACCAACTATAGACAGGGGAAAAAGGATTTTCTTGAAAATCTCCCCCTAGGCCAATGACCTGAAATCATTTTTCAGAAGAATTACCAGAAGAAGGTTCTGATACAGAACCATTTCCTGCATCAGACTCATTCTTCCTTACCCATGTTTTCTTCATTTGATCTCTTATTTTATCTACAATCACCTTCTCTTTTTCTTTATCATCTTTCTGCATATTTCTGCCTTTGTATTCCAGACCTTTTCTTATCCATATTTCTGTTTCTACAGAATCTTGCAATGTGACCGTATTTGTTGTAGTTGTAACACACAACATTTCCTTGTCTAGACCAGTCATTCCATTGATTTCTTCTTGATCTGCACTAGTTAGAAATATGCCCAAATCTTCCACAGGTATGACATTTAACATTCCTTCTACTGACATAGTTGTTTGATATATTTTTGCATTTGATTGACTTATGAAAAAACTTGTTGCAATTGAAACACTGACCAGAGAATGATGGATCTCTCAGTTTCATTTTATTTCTACATTGAGCAGCCATATGACTAAATTTATTGCAAGAAAAACAATATCCATTAAAATTTTGAGCATTAGGTTGTCTTACCAAATGCCTTTTTGCTTTGTTCATTTGATATCCAAAAAATTTTCCTTTCTCATATCCAGGACCTCGCTTGTCATTTCCTTCTTCCGACCTTGATTCAGCTCATCAAGCTTAACTGAGATAATCTTGAAATTCTCCTTGTATTCATTTGTAGTAGCAAGTTCATCCCTGAGAATAACAATCTATTTTTCAAGCTCCTCTTCATTGTTTCTAGATTGTTGTAGGTCAATCTCCAACTGAATGAATTCTCCATTAATTATTTTGCATTCATCAGATCTTTCTTTTAAGGACTGGGCAAGATTCTCCTCATTCTTCTTTCTTTCTTCAATCTCCTTAGTCAACTTCATCATCATAGATTCCATCTCATGCTTTCTGGTAGCATTGTTTCTGGAAAGCTTTTCACATTCTTCAGTTATTTCCTTCAAGGTTTGATTCAGGTGAACATCATCCATGATTTTGTTCTCTTTTTGCTTAATCTGATCACAAAGATCCTTTATCTTTTCCCTAGACTTAACAATTTGATCCTTCAATGTCTGAATGAATTTCTCAGCATCCTTAAGATTCGCTTTCAATTCCTGGACTTCAGCTTTGGATTGATCAAGATCATCAAGTGCCACCACTAGCTACTATTGTAGACTACCAAAGTCCATTACATTCCAAGATCCACATCAAGCTGTAAAAATTCTTTAGAGGAACTCGCTCTGATACCAATTGTTGGAATCTGGGAACACTGAGAGGGGGGGGGGTGAATCAGTGTTTTGCAAATTTTAAATTTAATAATCTGAGTATTAAACCACTTACAAAATTGAACTGAAAGAAAGATGAAAACATATAAAGCAATCATCCACAACACCATAACACAAGGATTTTTATGTGGAAACCCTGTTAGGGGAGAAACCACGATGGAGGTCAATCCATAATTTGAGTACTCAAATATAAGTTTTACAAAATGAGAATGCACTTGCATTCAGGCACACTGCCTAGAGCTCACTGCTCAATAATAGAAAGGCTCACTGCCTTACAGTCAGGGTCAAAAGACAAAAAAAATGGTGAACTATGAATTAGCATCTACAAATTCCTGAGAATAGTTCCGGTTAAGCACATTATTCAATTTCATGACCTTTTATCTGATTCTACTCTTTTGCTCTGCTATGCTGAAATTCGCATCACAAATATTATATGCGCAAGTGAAATCGCTCAACTATCCTTCTGAATTTCACATCACACACCAACACACTTCACATATATATCAAAATTATATAATCGATCACTTATATATATCCACAACTAAATATTTGATCGCTACCTATCGAATTCAATAAGATATAAAGTATTTTCCAACAGTCGGCTAAATCCACAAATGATTTTCAATGCACATCATCCAAAGTTGGCCATAGCATAGCGATGACCCAAATCAACATAATAGAACACAAAAATACTTAAACAATTTCTCCTCAAATGTTTGCAACATATTATATTCACTAAGTCAGCTCTTTGCACTGTTAAACAAAAAATTAATCAATCGAATCTCCTAACTTGTACACCATTTGATGTGATGACACAACACTCAAGAGTAAGATATTCCATATGCTCAATGAAATTCCTTGAGATCCAAAACACGAACTGGTAAACTGGTAATGCAAATAGATTCAACTTCAATCGGATACCCTATTCTTCATTCTGTCTTCTGGTATGAACAAATATAGAGATGCACACCAGATCACTAACTTAGGTTGCCATCAATGACAACACCAAAAGCCATATTCCTACAAAATGTAGTTATATATTTTATTTCTTAATAATCTAACTAATAACGCCTATAAATAGATTGAAAAAATCACTATATCAATATGAATCAAGAAAGACTTATATATTAAGAAAATTCCCCACATCATCAGTACCATGGTAGTAAATTCAATAATTAACATTCCCTTAAAAATATATGAAAATAGTTTTCACATAAACCTCCTAAGAATTCTAATTTCTTGGGAATTGTCTAGTCTTATATAGAGCATGAAATACATTAGGCTACCTAATTCACACTATCATATGAAACATTAAACATATCCTCCAAATCATTATTTATCTTAGGACACTAGAATACAAATAATAACAAGTAGTATTGACATAAAACAAAATACTTATTGGCTTCTAGTTATACATAGTAAATCATTGCATAATAATTTTAACATACTTAATTTGAATAAGCCATAACCTTTTTCTAACTTGATCCATATTGATATCCTTATTTAATATATAATTTTTAGCCTGAAAATATACATATCAAAGGCACCATACAACTAATTTTTGATCTCCTTAATTATTATTTTTGTGCATTTGACCCTATCTACCTATTGTTAATAACCAATCATAAACATCCTAAATGGGTCTTTTAAGTTCCAAAAGATGAAAATTCCATAGAGTCTAAGTTTGGGTTATTTCTAATGTTTTCCTTGGTGTTTTGTGTGCTTTTCATCCTTTCAGAATTTTGGGGTTGTCCATACTTGCATACCTTCCTTATTGATCTTGACAACCCACTTAACTCCTTGTTAATTTTTTTTAAAATGTTGTTTAGTTAGAGTTTTAGAGTTTCCCATCCCTTAATACCATTAATTTGGAACTCTTAAGCCCCAAAGCCCAAAGTATGTTAAAATTATAAGTCCTTTGCATTTGCTAGAATTTTAGACTTCCTTGTCCATCCCATCCCTTGGTAATTTTTCCCCTTCATCTTCACTTTGCAAGCTTTGATACCTTACACTCCAAGTTACTAAGTCTTACGGGCTCAAACTTCTACCTTACCCTTAATTGGGTACCCATTTCCACTAATCCCTAAATGCTCAAAACTTTATCAATTTCTCTATATATAACCTATCAGATTCCAAATTTTGACTATTTTTGTGACTTAGTATCGAGTTAAGCCTTGTCTAGAGTCCTTGATCCCAACATCTCAATGCCTTGTTCCTATTGGAGTCCCCCTTTTGGCCTTCTCCTATCTCACAACCCATCTAGCATGGCTTATGTCAATCCTTGACATGTGGTATATGGTATCCTCGATCCCCAATTTTTTTGAAAATATTGAATTGTTGAAGAGGTTGTTAAAATATGATGAGGAAGTGCTTCACAATTTTAGATGGTTAATGAACCATCAATTTTTTTGAAATGGTTTGAAAAATAGTAAAAGTGTATACAAGCATTATATTTTCTTCAAAGATACCAATGAATGAAGCCAAATAATTCAAGTGTATGTCATAATTTTGGATGGCTTGTGAACCATTAATATTTCCAAAGAAGTTAGGATTTTTCCAAAAATATCGATGATATTATTATTTTTTGGGTGGATTTTTAAATAATTTTTAACTTCTTAAGTCTTTCGAAACACCAAAACTTTGAAATATGGAGGATAGCCCGATCAAAGAAAAGGTTGCTGAATCAGTGGAATTGTTTTTAAAAAAGTGTAAAATTGTCTGATAGATTCTAAACATAAGTTAATAATATAAGAGCTTATGATAACCTTTCTGAATGCTTATGATATAGATATAAGAGCTGCTAATCCAAGCTGGGAAAATAGCTCCAAGACCTCCAATTCCTTTGTTTCCTAATATTTTTCTTGCTTAACCAAGATTGGCACCTTTTCCTATTGCACTAGCCAACCAACCCTTCATTTTAGTACTTCCAATGAGTTACATGAAGTCAAAACATTATCATAAGCTTTGGGAATAAGTTAGTGGCTTTGAAAAGGAAACATGCCCAATATAATAGACCTTATCAACCTTTTAATCAAGCATATTATCCCAATAGGTAGCCTTATAAAGGGTATTTTAAAAGACAAAGTCAACTAAGCTATGCTAAGTCTTTGAATACCTTGAACCCAACTATTGCAATATCTTACCAAGCCATTTTTCTACTAAAAAATAACTTAGTTCAAGATCATGAATGGTGTTACCCATGTAATCAACCCCATAGGAAAAGTTCATGCACAAATGGAGTTCTTTTTCAAGATCTAATGGCTCAAGGTGCTTCAACACTTTTGGAACAAAAATTGAATTAGATCAGAAAAAGTAAGGAAAGAAGTACAAGGTGATTCCACTCTAATAAAATGGCATAAAAGTGATTTTTTTGGTATCAATAAGTTTGGATCATGAATTAAAGACATAAATTTAGTGGCATATAATACAAGATCCAAGAAAAGAGAAATTGAGGGCGAATCATCTTCTATGGTTGGTTAAGAATCTAATTTTCAATCACCCGAAGGGGTTGCAAAGGGAAGTATATCTGTAAAAATATTTGAGCTATAAGAAAATCAAGTTGTTAGGAAGGAAAATCAATTCAAAATCAATCTCCAATCAACTACCAATGAAAGGAAAAAGCTGTTAACACAAAAAAAATAGTCAAATTTTGGTCATATTCCATGTAGCATTATTGTCCAAATGAAGAAGACTAACCTTAATGCCACTATGTGGGAGAATTTTTCCATTCTAGATCAAATGGATTTGCTTCAAGAGGCAATGGTGAGTTTCACTCAATTTAATAATGCTTCAACTAGAGGTATAGTAGTTCTAATTAGTCTATGTCATATAAAAGAGGAAGAAAAGATAAGAAAAATCAGTAAGCCAAATCCCATTTTACATGTCTTTTATAATTGGTTATCACCTTGCTCATAATTGTATGATTGATTCCAAAACTAGTAATTCTTTCATGCTAAATAAAGTGACTAATTTTATTGGTATAAGGTATGAACTAGTGTCTCAAGGGGTTGTAAAACTAGATGGTATTGCTGTTAAGACAATGTGAGTCATCAACTATTTGAAACTTACCTTGCATGCATTCCCAAGTTTCTCCATTTTACAAGATATTTCAGTTATAGACCTTCCTCCATACTTTTCTATATGCTTGTATATAAAATTTATAGCTAGGATGAGATGACATTTATCTTGAAATTGTTCTTATATGTTGTTGAGGACCAAATGTACAACAATAACCATATATTGAAACCATCTCAAAAAACCATATTGATCCATATAATTATAGTCTTATTAACATGAATTATACAAGACAATACCTAGAGGAATATAGTGTTATTCATGAAGATTTCACATATTGAAAATAAATTTTATATATTTTTCTTTATGAATCAGGAAATATATTTTAGTTTGATCCATATATCGATATGGAAGAAATATGGATGGGCACTTATTTCGTTCACGAAGAGAACTCAACTATATCCAAACTTATGAAACCACATGAAGACATAGATGGAATATGATAATTGTACTTTTATGACTCAAGAAGTAGGAATGGTGCAAGTGTTGCCATGATAATGGTCTCTCCTCAAAAGGAGAGGTATTACTTTTCATTTAGGCTTCAATTCAGATATACTTACAATGTAGTTGAATATGAAGCCTTAAAATTATGATCTTCAACTAGAACAAAGGAAGGGAATTAAAAATTTATAGGTATTTGGTGATATTGAACTTGGTGCACATCAAGTTAGAGCTCAAAGTGTGTCAAAAAATTGCTCTTTGAAAGCCTATAAACACAAAGTATGGGACTTGATTGAGAATTTTGATGCTTTCAAAATCTAAGCTATTTTGAGGGAGAAAAATAAAGAAGCTAATATGCTTGTAGTAGTTGGTTCACAATTTGAAATTCCCAAAGACATCATGGAGGAAAATGATCAATTTATTAATCTTGTGGTAAGACCAACAATCATATATAATGCAACCAATTAGCAAGTATTTGAATTTTTTAACTAAAAATCAGTCAAGGTTACAAGAACAATATGGAGATCATATTATATAGCTAAAGATAATTTTTTTTTCAATAATATTGGCCACTTTGGAAAGAATCTTCAATATTGATGATCAAACCAAGAGTGAGCAAATGAAAATGACTATCAAGAAAGAAGATTACGATCAAGTAACCATTACAAATGACAAGACCTTGAAGGTTAGAAAGGTATGCAGTGAATCAAAACAAAAAGATTTTATTGAAATTTTTAGGGAGTATGATGATAATTTTGCATGAAGTTATGAAGATCTTAGAGGTTTTGATCCTAGTTTAACTCAACACACTATTCAGTTAGATCTCAATGCAAGGCCCATTAGGAAAAAATAAAGGCCAATAAATCCTAAGATTAAACTAATGATGAGAAAAGAGATCTAAAATTATAGAGGAAAATATAGTTTCTCCAATCAAGATTTCCTCTTGGGTAGCTAGCTTAGTTTTTGTTAGGAGGAAGAATGGGGAGATTAGGCTTTGTGTAGAATTTAGAGATCTCAATAAATAATTCCTTGAAGATAATTATCCTCTCCCATATATGGAATCGATTTTTTAAATAGTAGTTGCAGTTGAAATGTTTTCTATCCTAGATGGCTATTAGGGATACAATCGAATCCTTGTTCAAGAAGTAGACCAGTTTAAGAAAACCTTTACTACCAAATGAGACACTTTTTCTAATAGGAAAATTCCTTTTGGGTTGATTAATGCTGGTGCAACTTTCCAAAGGGCAATGGTTATAGATTTTAAAGGCCTAATTAATGATTTAAAAAAAATATATTTAGATGAAATAAATATTTAAATTCAAAGCATGCACATGAATACTTGGATCATTTGAGGGAATTATTTGATAGAAGTAGAGAGTTTTGTGTATCTTTGAATCCTAAAAAATATGCGTTTTTTGTTCATATGGGAAAATTATTGGGGCACATAGTCTTAATGGAGGGTCTTGCCATTGATCTAGAGAGGGTAAGTGCCACTTTAGATATTTCTCTCCCAAGCCATAAGAAATATCTTCAATTTTTTTTGGGAAGGATTAACTTTGTATGGATATTGATACCAAATTTTTCTTCATTTTCCAAGCCTCTTACTTCTATGCTAAAAAATAATGTTGTAGTCAACTAGTCTAAGGAAGGTAAAGACAATTTTGAGGCCATAAAATAATATATCTCTTAAGCTCCTACTCTTTTTAATCCTAACTATGATACATATTCCAGTCTTTATGGTTTTGGAGGAGAGGAATGTATATCAACTATCTTATCTCAACAAAATAATGATCAAATGGAGAAAACAATAACATTATTTATTCAAGAACTCAAGGAATATGAGCTAAGGTATACTTTTGTTGAAAAAAAGTTTATACTATTATAAAATATCTTAAGAAGTTTAGGCATATTATTTCTAACAATAACATATAGATAATGATTAATAATCCAAGTCTAAAAGAGTTCCTATAGAGTAGGGATGCAAATGAAAAGAGATCCGAATGAATCACTAAGGTCATGGGATATGATATAAACATCAAAATAACCAAAATTGTAAGAGGCAAAGAGCTTTGTGAATAGCTTGCAGTATACTTGGGGGCTAATAATAACACTTACAAGAGGCCTAATCAGCTAATCTTGAAACTCCAAACAACTGGGTTCAAGATATGATTATTCAATTAGAAAAATGTCAAATAAAAGGTATTTTATACTATAATCCACCCCATTTGTCCTCATTGATGGTGTTTTATTTAGAAAATACATGAGTGGAGTTTTGTTAAGATGCATTGAGCAAGATCAAATTGATAGGGTGCTTGAAGAGTTTCATGATGGCCTATTAGGAGGTCATTTATCTCTAAGGAATACTAATGCGAAGATCATGAGGGATGGTTATTATTATCCTATTTTGTTCAATGATTCTCATAAATGGATAAGGAATTATAAAAAATATGCTTACTTTACAAGAAAGAAAAGGTTAGTTTCCCCTATTCTCCATCCTATTCAAGTTGATTCATCTTTTATCCAATGTGGTTTAGAATTTATTGGAATTATTAATCCACCATCTAGTACTTTCAACAAATGGATTTTGATAGCCATAGATTTATTCATGATGTGGATAGAAGCACTTGAACTCAAGGAAGCTACTAGGGATTCAATTTTGGACTTCCTAGAAGGTATTGTGACAAGGTTTTGTGTTTCTTCTACTGTCATTTTAGATAATAGAAAATATTTTGTTATTAGTGAATGTAATGTAAACTATGGAATCTACTTGAATAATTCATCAAACTATTACCCTCAATTTAATGGATTGACTGAGTCAACCAATGAGAACTTGATAAAATAATCAAGAGGATAATGGAGGAAAATCAAAGGTTGTGAAACATAAAGCCAAATATAGCCCTTTGGGTTGATATTATTACACCAAAAAGAGACATTGGAAACTCTCCTTTTATGTTTGTCTATGGGAGAGAAGCAAGACTTCCTCTATCATTAGAGTTACCTTCTTTAGAGCTTGCAAAACACATGGAAATTCTAGAAAATGATGCAATGAAATTTAGGTTGGTTGAGTTAACAACTTAATAAAGTTAGAGGAGACAAGAAAATATCCATGAACATCTTTGAATCTCATCAAGCACAAGTCAAGAGGAAATTTATAAGAAAGGAGTGATAGACACATTGTGTGTAGGTGAATTTTCCTAGTCTAAAATGCAAAACAAAATGACATGCAAGCAAGGAAAAACACAAACAACACCTCAAAGATTAGCCTAGTTGAACTTGAAAAAAATGAAAGATAAAAAAGAGTGTTATACCTTGTCCAAGTTGATTAGTTGGTTGGCCCTGTTGATTGTTTGATTTGTGTGCTCCTTTCAATGAAAAATAGCATAAAACCTAGCTTTAAATGATCATGGGATGATGAGGAATGCAATGATGCAAATGGGTATTGCAATGGATGCTTGATATGGATGCAAAGAGTGCTGAAACAATGGAGGTTTGGATGCTTGAATGCTAGTGTGTTTTCTTGATTGCTTGAGTGCATGAATGCTTGAGTGATTGTATTTTGCAAATGAGGGAAAAATAATTTAAGTTTAGAGGAAGTTCCCCTAAAAAATGGATGGTCAAGATGTAGCCACCATGAACAAGATCAAGGGCCAGGGTGAGCTGAGAACTCACAAGCCCTCACATCTTGACATGTGGCGGGTGAGGTGTCAAAAAGGGAGATGAGGTGGAGGTACTTTATGGTACCTTGGGAGTGGGACGAGATCTCATAAAGGAGGCCCTTGTCCACATGTGGGTGACAAGACATTCAAGGAATTAAGAATTCCTTAAAAGGCCTAGGGGGAATAAAAGTGAATTTAAAATTCACATTGGGAAAAAGGTTGCCTTCTCCAAAAGGAGAAAGAATTAATAAAAGGTTGACTTGGAGATATTCCATAAATGGCATGGGGATTAGGTTGACCTAATCAAGTGATTAAGTTGTGCAAACAAGGGATTAGGTGAATTAATGACAGATTAAGGCAAGTGGAGGATTATGGAGGATGTGACACTAATCCTGATTAAGGGGTGTACACATCCTAATCATAGGTTAATTAAATTAACTTGGATTAGAGAAGAATTATGGAGGATGGGACAAGGAGATAGAAATAATGAATTTTAAAATTAATTTAAATTCATAGATGCAAATGACTAAATTAAATAAATTAGGATATTTGTTGAATTTAGAGAGGAAGGGGGGGATAAATGATGAAGTATTTAATTATTTAATTAAATACCTTAGGATATTTAGAAAAAAGGGGAAATTAATTAAATGATGAATTATTTAATTAATGCGGATGAGGGATGTAGGATAGAGGAATAAAAGGGGAGGAATTTGACCATATGGGGGTGGTCAAATTCTGATGTCTACATTTTTCCCCTCTTCGAAATACTGTTAAAATAATAGTGTTTTGAAGAAACATAAAACACAAATGACTCAATAGAAGAATGGACTAAAAGGGGATGCCCCAGCGTGGGAAAAGCGGTGTAGGTTGTCTAATCGTAGAAAATGAAGTAAGATGCCCCGGTGTCACTGGAAAATGGATAGGATGAAGGAACAAAGGAAAATGACAGGGTATGCCCCCTTGAGAGGGAAAATGGGGAAGAAAAAGGGGCCTCGAGTGACTTCTCAATATGGAGAAACAGAGGGCACCACGCGATAGAGCACGAAAAACCTAGAAAATGGCTTTTGAACGGAGGAAAATGGAAAAACGGGGTGCAAATGGTGGCCCGTGGAAGAAAAAGGAGGGAGGAATTAAAAAGAGGTTAAATAAAGGGTAAAAATTACCCAAAATTGAAGAGTTTAAAAAGGGGCAAAAGTGAAATTATAAATAGTGAGTTATTTGCACACTTGGCAGTTGAGTCAGCAAGAGAGAGAGAGAGAAGGAGAGTGATGAGGATGGCTAATAGGTCGAGCAAGGATGAGGGGTTTGTGGACGATGACCTCATCTACTGAGGTGAGGAGGTGCATAGGTTCTACTATGAGCACGCAGTACCCTGCCAAGTAGGTTTCAAAACCCTAGCTAGTGATTTCAGTTGATTTTTTCAAATTTTATGCATTTGGGATTTTAGGTTTTTGAGGGATTGAAAAGGGGACAAACTCACCCCAACTGGTGGATTCTCTCATCCGTATGGAAAGTTTTCCCATTGGATGAGGTAAATGAGAGAAAGGTGAATTTTCCCTAGAAAGGGGTGATTTTTCCAGATGAAGGGGCGACTTCGAAGTTTCCTGAGAGAGGGGCAAGTTCTCTTGTCTATATGGTGGATTCACCCATTGGGAAAGACAAAATGAAGAAAGGTGAATTTGCCTCAAAAAGTGGCGATTTCACTAAAAGAGTAGAAAAGGAGGGAAAATTCACCAAATAAAAAGGTGAATTCGCTAGGGCAGAAAAAAGAAAAGGTAAATTTGCTCACAGAAGAGGCGATTTTGCCAAATAGCCAGAGGATGGGAAATTTCGCCTTAAAAGGTGAATTTGTAAGAGGTTTAAAAAAAGGCGAATTCACCTAAAGAGGCAAATTTGAGAGAGGAAAAGGTGAATTCACCTAAAAAGGCAAATTCAACAAGGAAAAAGGTGAATTCACCTGAAAAGGTGAATTCGATGAGGAAAAAGGTGAATTCGCCTAATAAGGTGAATTCGACAAGGGAAAAGGAGAATTCGATGAGGAAAAAGGCGAATTCAATGAGGAAAAAGATGAATTCACCAAAAGAGGTGAATTCAACGAGAAACTTGGGGCCGGGAAAAAAATGACACAAAAATAGATGAATTGGACAAGAAACTGATATAATGTTATGAATGGATGCAAAACATCGAGACACTAAGGACACATGAGAGACACTTAGCAGTACTGGAGGCGACCATCATGATGATGAGCGATGAGGATCATGCGACACTGGCACAGGTGAGATTGCTGCATATGTTGGGATATCCCAACATTAGAGCGCATCAAGCGCTACTAACAACGCTGATGGAGAGGTGGAGCTCGAAGACCTCTACATTCCATCTCCTGACAAGGGAGATGGAAGTGACGTTAGAGGATGTATGGAGGATATTGTGACTGCCCATCGAAGGGCACTTGGCTAGCTAGACACGAAGCCAGGGGAGAGATTGGGACAAGAGCCTATGGGTGATCTTCAGATGGGTAGATCTCCTTATCCATGGGGAGACATGGACTTGGATGAATGTTTGGGACTAAAGGTGTCTGCATTTCCATTAGAACTCTGCGGATTGATCAGTGGTATCCTATTACCAGACAAGAGAGATTTTTCAGCCTCAAGATCATTGAGGTTGTTCTACACATTGTAGAGAGGAGAGAGGGGGAGTTTTCATGGGGAGTGTGTCTACTAGCATAGTTGTACAAAGACATGCATGTGGTTTGCTATAGGAGAGCCCTCAATGTTACACATGTGATGTTGCTTCAGGTGTGGGCCTGGGAGCACATTAGTCTGGTGAGGCCAAGGGTTTTGATAGTAGAGAAGTAGGATGAGACACTACCAATAGCATACTAGTATGGGACATAGTACAACTGGTGCCTACACTACTAGGATGTGAGTGAACTAGAGGGGTGGAGGAGGAGATTGGATAATTTTCATGGAGACTAGATAGTATGGAGACCGTACCAACAGAGATGGTTTGCTAGATGGAGAGTAGATGAGAGGAGGCATAGGGGTTATTTCTTCACCGTGTGTGAGACCCACACATTGTTGAGCTTCATAGACCAAACAGGGTGATGAGGAAAATTAGAGTACAATGAGACATCCCTCTAGAGCCTTAGAGGTTTCATCGAATTAGTCGGGAGCGGTTGTGGGGTGATCCGATTACAGTGGATTTTGCTAGATAGATGTGTGAGGATTTACAACTAGTGTCATATCCAGGGAGAACAATGGAGGAAGATGCAAGGATGACAGTGAGATACTCTGCATGGTGGAAAAAGCATAGACCTGGATGGATCACGACAGTGCACCTGATTGTAGAGGCATTGGGTTATAGTTCAAAGGATGAGAGGAGGCTAGCTTGACAACAACAAAGGGGTAGGAGAGGAGGCTGACATTGGAGGAGAGGCAGGGAGGATGCAGAGATGGAGGATATAGGGTAACAACATCAACCCATGGGTGTAGATGCTATACTAGTAGAGCCACTCGCGGTGGTACCATATGTACCATCGTCACCCAAGGAACCAACAGTATTATTGACAGGAGCTCTTATGAGACTCAGGATCGTGGAGCATAGGCTCAAATATTTAGAGGTGGATTGGGATAGATTGCAAGAAGAGATAGAGAGGTTACAGGAGGAGGGACAAAGGGACTACAAATCTCTAGTAGATGAGGCCTCCGGGATGTTAGAGGAGAGGGATACCATGCTGAGGGAGAGAGATGAGGCATGGCAAGAGAGAGATGAGATGAGGATGGGGAGGGATGAATTGAGGAGGTTGAGGAATGAGCTTTAGGATAGGGAAGATTGTGTAGAGGTGGTGATGGGGGTGTAAAGAAGATTTTAGCACCTTAATGCTTTCTTACACTTCTAGGGTTTTTCACCTAAAAGGAGAAAGATGGGCCAAAATGCATGGGTTACATTCAAAGATTATGTGTTAATGGGTTTGAGTATGATGTGGTGTGTGTGATTGAATGTGTCTAAATTATATGATCTAAATGTAAAGAACTGATAAAAGGGACAAAGTATTAATACAAAATCCAAAAAATAAACTATGTTTGAATACACATTGTGATATGCAAGCATTGAATTAAATAACCTATGTAAGCTTATAAAATAAAACAAAAAGCTATAAAACTGTAAATGTGTACCTAGAAGTGTGTTGGAAACTTGAAGAAACTCAAAAGTTCTAAAAAATGTGATTTTATGTCTGACGAGACATTTGTGCCAAGCTGGGTGACCTAGTCCTTTTTTGGGGTGGTTTTGAGAAACTGACTCGAGGCTTATTTCAGCCAAAAGGGCATCTGGATCTACAAAAATCCCTGAAAAATAGGAACACTAGGAATAGGTAGCCACACATTGTGGGAATGCCCCTTTTTCTTTTACAGAAGATTCAAAGGGGGAATTTGTAAACCTCAACCTGCACTTCTTCTCCTAGTAATTTCCCGAACTTGGAACTGCAGAACTCGGCCTATAGGTGTCTTTTTTTGGATGCTTTACCCTAGTTTTCAAGGAGGTGCCCTAACAAGTCTTCAACCCATTCTTGAATGATTTCCAAACCTGCAAGATACCTAAATCTGCAAACACACACAAAGGAGAAAGAAGAAATGTTGATTGTTAGGGATTAGGGGTTTGCCTTAGTCAAACCCCTTTTGAGTAATCAAACCAAAATAGAGAAATGATGTAATGAAGCATGGAAAAAAGCAGTGATGGAGTCTTACCTTGTCTTGATGATTGATCTTGAGTTGCAACAATGGAGGATTCAATCCTTGGATGCTTCTTGAAAGAGATGCCTTGGTGACTTAGAATACTCAAAACCCTAGCTTGCTTGAGAAGAGTGGTGAGTAGAAGAATGAGATAAGAGAAAATGAGCTAGAAGAAGTGCAAAATTAGGGGAAAAAACCTTATTTATAGAAGTTTTGCCATAATTTCCCTGAAATGACACCACACAAGCCAACCTTAGGGTTTAGGAAGCAAAATCTTGAAAGAAAATTATTTTAAATATGATTTTTATGCCACATGGGACTAGGTCGCCAAAGGTGGTGACCTAGTCCACTTGGTAATTTTTCATTGGTTGTCAGGGATTAAAGAGTGATTATTATTGTTTTTCAGGATTGTCTCACAAAACACATAGAAATAAGGCATGTATGTGCATTAAGGGGTCATTATAACATAAGAAAGGGTTGATTTGGTGATGAAAAGCCTAGGAAAGCATGAAAATGTTTTACAACACCTTTCAACACTTTGGAACAAGGTTTGGAAAGGGGTAAAAAGAGGTTGAAAAAGGTCCAAAATCCATAGGGAAGGGTCCAAATGAGTGAAGAGTGTCAAAGGCTACACTTTTTGGTGACACATTTAGCCTCCACTTTAGTGAGAGGATGAAATTGCTTCAAACTCACACTAAAGTAGCCCAATGGAGATGGTGAAGAATGACAAAGAAGAAGGAGGTGGTAAAGCCCCCAAGGATTTGAGATTCTAAGTCAAGTTGACATCAGCTCAAGAAGATACATTCAAGGGTGAATGCATTGCAACAAAACAAGATACATGATCATGCAATTATGAGGATTAGTATGAAGAGAATAAGGAAAAATGTGCCCACTTTGGGGCCACAAAACATCAGGTCATCCACAGGGTGAGTTTTCCCAAAGAAGGTGAGAAACATACACATGGCTGGTATGTACTCACACACACAAAGATGGCTATGGGGCAAGTCATGCCATTCGTTGGGCTTCTCACTTGACCATACCAAGTTATACCTTGTGATAAATTTGATAAGGTGCCACAAAAGAAAGTGATGGTGTTAAAAGGGATTTTGCTTAGTTTGTGCAATGTCTCATCTTAAGGAACATCATGTGTAATGTGTCCAAGAGAGGAAAAGTTCAAATGGACTCATCTTGTATGCAAGAGAGGAAGAACTCATCTTGTATGCAAAGAGGAAAAATGCAAACGTCTCATCCTGAACAACATTGCACCTAATGTTTCCAAGAGAGGGAGTCACAAGAAAAATAAAAATCACACAGTGAAATGTGAGTGGTGATGTATGCCCCCACTTTAAAGGAATTGAGAAACACCGTACTGTGAGAATTTTCTTTAAAGGAGAAGAGGAAGAGGAAGAAGACATGCGAGCTTATTCAAAAATACCTATGCTAAGTCATATGTTTCCGAATTAAGTTGCGTCATGAAAAAGGGGAGTATGCCACATGTGAGTGAACTTAAGATAGATCGTCCACATCCCAAGCTTGCTCTTATATGTTCATGAATGGTTAATGATTAGTCGAAAGAGACAACGACAAGTGAAATATGAGGGAAGAAGTTGCCTAACCCCTTGCCACCACTTAGTGTAGGAAAAGAGTGAGCTGAAAGGATTGAGGAGATGTAAGGTAGAGTGAAAATTGGTATCAATTAGAGGAATGAGGTGTCCCTGCATAAGGGAGAGCACCAAGCTCCTTAAGATGTTGGAGTTAACTACTTAAGGCATTACACTCATTAGTGTGATGACCATGAACTCGATGGTAGGCACAAAAGGAATGTTTGTGTGAACATTTATTTTGAGTTCTGGGAGGGAGAAAGATCAAGTGATCTTGGAGGAGTCTCAACAAGATAACCTCTTGATCGAAGGTAGAAGGTGATTCTTTGGGTTGTAACAAGGAAGGGTCTTTCTTAGTATAGCATGTCATACTGATGCAAGGCACTTGAGATTGTGATATTTTGTATACTCCCTTGAAGGAGTGTGTAAAATCCAAATCAGTAGTGGGTTGCGAGATGAAATTGGCATTAAGCAAAGAGTCCTTTGTTGGTGTCAAAGGATCACTTTCTAATGGTGGTTTAGAAGGGTGATTTGGGATAGGGTTGATGTGAGGGGAAGGCTTGGTTATTTCAATTAAAGGACAATAACCAAGACCATGACTAGTTGTGTGCATGGAAGGCTCGATAGGGTTACGGATACCTTGTTCGTTAGTACGACATCCTTTTCCACTATATCCAAGTTGTTTCATGAGATCATAACCTTTGCCGTAGAGATTTTTCAGCACTTTTGGATTGGGTGAGGTTGTGTTGTTGGATTCTTTGTCTAAGGTAGTCAAGGTGGATGCTTTTGAAGGATCGGCCGAGTCTTGTGTTGACAAGACTATGTTTCCCTTTTTAGAGTCATTGGTTATGATATTGGATTCTCCTAGTAAAGGAGGGGTGAAGTCTAAAGAACCCCAATCATCATCTAAGGGCGTTGGTTGTATAGGTTCCACTTGTTTTGTTGGTGTTGAAGTGGTGAAGGGTTTGGATTTTTTTTGCTCAAGTTGTAAGACACTATAAGGCTCAAGATCGGTGTCAAGTGTGTAAACTTTGTTGTTGTAGATGTATTTCATCTTACGATGAAGAGTGGAAGGCACTCCATTCATGTCATGAATCCATGGCCTACCTAAGATGAGGTTAGATGAAACATCATTAGGCATAACATGGATCAATGTGTCTAATGTGGCCACTCCAACTATAAGAGGCAAAGTGATCACACCGAGTGGATTTTGGCCTTTACTGTCAAATCCATTGATAGATAAGGATGTAGGGTGAATGTTTGATTTATCGATATGGAGCCTATCCAAGAGGTTGACACTACACATTAAATGGAAAGCCATTATCAACAAGGGTTCACTTGATCCCTATGTGTTTGTATTGAGATATGATCATGAAAGCTTCAGCTTATTTTTGCACATCCAAAGGAGGGAGCTCACTCTGGTGGAAAAAATGTTAGCATTCAAGCCTTGAATCATAGCTGCTATATCAAGGGATAGGAATTTATTGTAAGGCTTCCTGCATCATGTTGTGACAGTGAGGGGAGGCTTCAATAAGGTCCCATAAAGATATTTTAGCGGGAGTATTCCTTAGTTGGTCAACAAGGTCATACTCCCTAAGGAATGAATTTAGGTGAGGGGCATCAGGTAAGATAGGAGGGGATGAAGGTAATGAAGTGGAGGTTGATGTTTGGGATCATATATTGTTGCAAGTGTAATGTGTATGAGCAATGGTATCTTGACTCAGTTGCTGCAACACATTATCCCGGGGTGGGTAGAGGGTAAATTTAGGATTAGGTTTGGTTGAAGGAGGGTAAAGGATGAGTTGAGGTTGAAAAATATTAACATCCCCTTGGGAAGGAGAGTCAATTTTATCCCTGGCTTGCATCATGATATCCGCCCTAGGAGGAGATATTTTGGGAGAACTACAAGCCACATGTTCTTGACATTCAAGGATTGTGTCTTCTAAAATAACTTCGTCACATGTAGGGGAATGATCAATGATGGGAGAGGGAAGAGTGGGATGATGAGGAGAGGGTTCTATTTGATTATCAAAGGTCTCATTATCTTGTTCCATACTATCTACCCTAGTATGAGAGCTTGGAAGAGGTTCATCACATGCTTCATCACAAGGGGGGGAGGCATCAAGAGAAGGATCACTATGATTTTCAAATAGATTGTCCCAAAGGGTAGGGGCATGGGGGAAGGGAGGGTCAATAGTCTCATGACTTGTTATAGGTGTATTTTATAACACCAACCTATCCTCTTTGCATTGAGGAGGGATATTAGAAGAAGGAAAAGTTTGAGGGTTATGGTTAGGGATACTAGGTAAGGAAATGTTTAGAAATGTGTTTATGATGTCATCATTTTGTTGTTTAGTGTCTTTGGAAGGGGAATGAGGAGAGAGAAAATCAAGACCCTCAATACTTGTAGCTTCTTACACCAAGATACTTTCATCACTAATAGGAGAGGTATAGGGAGAAGCACAAGTATGATTGTTATGATTGTCAACACTAACATCCTCATCAAGGGGTAATGCAAGGTTAAGAATTATGTCAATGGTTTGGTTATTAACATGTTCTTTAATGAATTCATTATTGTAATCTACATTGAACTCATAAGAAGGAATTTTGTATTTATGCAATCCATTTGAAACCAAATCAAAGCCACATATTTTAAAAGAAAACATGGTATGAAGAAAGATGAAAATGCAATGATTTAAACTAAAATGTTAAAATTCACTTTTCAGATGGGAAACAAGGTAATTTTCTGATTACACTACGTAACAATCTGAAAAAGAAATGTAGTATATGCAAGATGAAAACTAAGAAATGCTTGAAATGAGCTAATTTAAGCTAGTTCTAGTAAAATACATGTAACAAAAACACAACCAATTGATACAGATAGGTAATGGCACAAAACAAAAGATTAAAAAATAGGTTTTCAACTTTGTAAATGGTAGTTTCAGAAGCCTAAAGGGACTAGGTCGCCTAGGGTGGCAACCTAGTCCTCCTGGTGATTTTTTTGAGATTTGACAGAAAATATTGATGGATTTAGGTGGTTTCTATGTTGTATTCAAGGCAAACCTAACATGCAAATGGAAAATTCTAGAAATGTTTAATGTTTTAATATGCAAAAATGTAACCTATATGCACTATTCACTAATGCAAAATTTTAAAACCCTAGGATGCAACTTCACTAATGCAATATAAAATGCAAGGTAACCGTAGGATGCTAAAGAAGTCCAAATCAGAAGAGAGGATGTAGGAAATTTAGGTTCACCAAAATGAACCACCAAAAAGATGATATGCTAAAAGGGAAAGATGATTCCCCAAATAGGCCCCTAGGGTTTTTCATCTAAGGAGCACTTGGACGGGAGAATGACACTCTTTCCACTTAATGATATAATTTTTGGGTGAGTTCATTCAAAGTGTTTGGGGTTATGATGATGTGTGTGGAATGTGTCTAAGTCTTGGAAATGTATAAAAGAAACTATGAATGTAAAACCTCAGGAATACAACTATGCTAGAAAACACATTGTGATATGCAAATGAACTAAGAAATGTACATTAAGCTAAAAAAAAAGGTTGGAGATGAAAGGGGTGTGCACCTGGAAACTTGTAGAGGTTGGAGATGCTGCTGAATTTGGAATTTGAGCCTGTTGGGACACTTACGCCATTTTGGGCGACCTAGTCCTTTTTAGGGAAAATTCTAGAAAAATGCTCTGGAGCCTATTTCAGACAAAAGGGTATCCAAATCTACCAAAAAATCTGAAAAATAGGCACACTGGGACTAGGTCACCACAACTTGTGGGAATGTCCCTTTTGCCTTTTTAGAACATTTGAAGGGGGAATCTATAGACCACAACCTGCACTTCTTCTCCTGGTAATTTCCTGGACCTGGAACTGCAAAACTTGACCTGTAGGTGTATTTTTGTGGATGATTTTCCATAGTTGTCAAGGAGGTGCCCTAACAAGTCTTCAACCCATTCTTGAATGATTTCCAAACCTGCAAGATACCTAAATATGCAAACACACACAAAGGATAAAGAAGAAATTTTGATTGTTAGGGATTAGGGGTTTGCCTTAGTCAAACCCCTTTTGAGTAATCAAACCAAAATAGAGAAATGATGTAATGAAGGATGGAACAAAAGAGTGATGGAGTTTTACCTTGTCTTGATGATTGATCTTGAGTTGCAACAATGGAGGATTCAATCCTTGGATGCTTCTTGAAAGATATTCCTTGGTGACTTAGAATACTCAAAACCCTAGCTTGCTTGAGAAGAGTGGTGAGTAGAAGAATGAGATAGGAGAAAATGAGCTAGAAGAAGTGCAAAATGAGGGGAAAAACCCTTATTTATAGTGTATGCATGCAAAAATGGTCTGAGCATCATATTAATTGAATACTGGTTATTTGATTAATATTTTTAATTCCTCTGTACTATTATAAATAGATTGTAAAATTTATTTATGTGGTTCATATTCTGATTCTTCATTTTCAAAATTCACTTTCTTTCTAAAATTAATTAAATGAACAAATTAATCAATTTGTTATTTAATTGATTTTCCCTCTTCCTTTTAAATTTGAATTTTTAAATTCAAATTGGAATATTCCTCTAAAATTGGTTAAAATGCATAAAGGAATTTATTTGTCATTTTACGAATTTACCTTCTCCTATTAAATTGAGTTTTTAATTCAATTTAAGCACATTTCTACAACTTTCCTCTAACCACCTCCAACTCACCTGCCACCTCATCATGTGTCTCACAAAATGAATTTTTATAAATTGCAAAATATGAAATATCTCCAACAAATTTGCAACCAATTTTAAACAACCTGAGACACATGGCTTTTCTTGCTCTGTGATTCTTTTCTACACTTGGCAATTTGTCTTGTGGAAGGGAACCATCTCCCTGATTCCCTCCAACCTCCTGATGCTCTGCCATTGATGCTGCAGGATCACAATCTTGACTGTCCATTGTTGCCACATCACCTTGAGGTTTAGAAAATCTATAAATACAACCCTTTGCTACAACATTCATATATGAAGATTTAGAAAAGTTTATGCTGCTGAATTTTAGTGCATTTATGAGAGAATTTGGAGAGCATTTTTAGTTTAGTTTGCATTTTTAGCTTATCTTTAGTGTTATAATGGCATTTTTATTTTGATAGTTTAGTTCTTTCCATCTTCCATTTAGTATTTACATTTCATCATCATTATCATTCTCAAAATTTAAATTTTAGCATCATTCCATCCTAGGATCATTTAGTTTATGCATCAAGTTATTGAAAAATCCAAAAAACATAGGCATGTAGATTTCATTTTAAGTCTCTCGTTTCTTGAGTTGTTAATATTTGCAAGTTATTGTGCATCCATAATAAGATCTAAGAGAATAATTTGTAGGATTCCTTGGGATTAGAGAGCCATGGGATGAGTTAGGAGGATGAGCTATAGTTTCATTTATGTTGCTTTTGATTTCCTTTTAAGTAATGCATTCCATGAAGGTGTGTTATACTGACATTGCAGGGCATATTTTACGACACACATAAATTGGCGCCCACATATCAGAGAGCTATGACAACCATTTTCCATGACATGACGCATACATTCATGGAAGATTAATCCCACACTAGAGAAGGACATCTGGAGATATTAGACAAAATATTCACTCGCCTAGAGAAGTTTAATGTTCGCCTCACCCCAAAGAAATGTGTATTTGGGGTAACATCAACAAAGATAATTGGCTACATAGTGTCAGAGAAAGGAAATGAGGTAGATCCCGCAAAAGTGAAATCCATCATGGAGATGCCTCCCCCGAAAAACATCAGTCAACTAAGGTCCCTCCAAGGTAGATTCGAATCAATCAGAAGATTTATTTCCCAACTAGCGGATAAGACTCATCCTTTCACTCATCTCCTACATAAGAATATTTCTTCCCAATGGGATGAAAAATGTGAAACAAATTTCAACCAACTAAAACAATACCTAGTGAGTCCACCAGTTATAGCACCTCCAATAGAAGGGAAGCCTCTTTTATTGTACATCGCCACTACTGACCGATCCTTGGGAGCCTTGTTGGCACAAGAAGACTCAACAAGAAAAGAGAGAAATTTACTATGTCAGTAGGACCTTGAACATATATGAGATCAATTACACCTCCATTGAGAAATCCTATCTAGCCGTAGTGTTTGCTACCCAACAATTGCGACACTATATGCTGACTCACACAGTCAAGCTCATAACCAAGATTGATCCATTAAAATATCTCCTAAGCAAAGCCAATCTGATAGGGAGACTCATCAAGTGGGTAATGGTACTTAGTGAATTTTACATCCAATATGTTGTCAAAAAATCTATCAAAGGGCAAGCCATTGCTGATCAAATAGATGAGGCACCACTTCATGATGATCATCCACTCTAGATTGAATTTCTAGATGCAGATGTCTTAATAGTAACAACAAAACAATGGGTATTATATTTTGATGGTTCATTCACTCAACATGGATCAAGAGCAGGAATCCTATTCATCACCCCCCTATGGAATATCATTCCAAGATCCTATCACTTGATGTTTCCTTGCACCAATAATACAACCGATTATGAAGCACTCATTATTGGTATCAAGATAGCTATGAAATGGAAAATTACAGAGCTTCAGGTTTATGGGGACTCACAACTAGTCATCAATCAAGTCAACAATGATTATCAAACCAAAGACAACAAACTAATTCCTTACAAGAGAATGATCGATGACTTCAAGAAGTATTTTTTTGACATAATTTTTTGTCAAATTCCAAGGAGTGACAACAAGGCTACCGATGCTATGGATACTATTGCTTCTTTGCTGCAGATTCTAGAAAAATGTGGCTGCTATGAGTTCATGGTGGAGCAACTATTTACCCCCACTTACGATGACCCTAAATCCCAACTTATTTGCCACCTAGACGATGCCAATACCTCTATCTACGAAACGATCTACATCTACTTAAAAGATAATATCCTCCCTCTCGATCTTTCCTATAACAAAAAACAAAATTTCATTCACCAATCTGCCTGTCACACCATTATAACAAATGTCCTTTACCGTCGAGGTCTTGATGACGCTCTTTTGTGATGTCTAGAAAATGATGAGTCTGATGCAGCTTTACGCGATGTCCACGAGGGTATTTGCGGAACTCATTCAAGTGGTTTAACCCTCACCAAGAAACTCCTTTGTCTGGGATATTACTGACCGACTATGGAGAGAGAAGCCTTTCAATTTTTCAAGACATGTCAAAAATACCGGATCCATGGTAACCTCATTCACGCACCTGCACAGGAATTGCAACTCTTTGCATCAACTTGACCATTTTGTCAATGGGGGTTAGATCTTGTGGGTAAAATTTACCCTTCTTCATCAAATGGACACAAGTTCATTATCACAACCAAATAGTATTTCACAAAGTGGGTTGAAGTAGTGCCTCTAATCACCATTACTAGGAAGCAGATCTCTTCTTTCATCCTGAACTATATTATATGCAGATATGGTATCCCTCAATCCATTATCACCGACAATGGTAGACCTTTTAAGAACCAAGACGTGTAAGAACTTTAAGAGAAATTCCATATCCAACATCGGTTTTCTACGCCCTATTACTGTCAAGGGAATGACCAAGTTGAGGCCTCTAACAAAACAATCTTAAAAATCCTAAAGAAAACCATCAACGATGCTGGATGTGATTGACATACCCAATTGAATCCTGCTCTATGGGCCTATCGTACAAGTATCCATACTCCCATAGGAGCCACACCCTATGCACTTGTCTATGGATCCGAAGCAGTATTGCCAATTGAAGTTGAGATACCCTCACTCTGGGTATCCTTGAAAGGTCTTATTATAGATGAGGATTATCGTATATCTAGGTTGTAGGAGCTTGAGTTGTTGGATGAACGTCGTCAGCTAGCAGTGAATCATTTGAAAGTCTATTACTAGATAATTTCCCGAAGCTATAATCACAAAGTCAAACCTAGGACATTCCAAGTCGATGATTTGGTACTAAAAGAAAATCCCCGTAATCAGTAAGACCGAGAAAACAAGGGAAAATTTGAACCTAATTGGTTAGGTCATTTTGTTGTGATTTCAGTCTTCAGATTAGGGGCATATCAGTTATCTACACCTGAGGGGGATCTATTTGAAGAGACAATGAACAACCTTCACCTGAAGAAGTTCTATACATAATGCATCCAGTGCATGTTAAAAGTCCTGAAAAAATCCTAAAAAGTAGAAAAAGTCATAAAAAGCAAAAAAAATACAAAAAAAAGTGAAAAATAAAAATAAAAATGGTTGCCCTGATGAAAACCTGGAAAACAGGCATCTCGATAACATCAAAAAAATCATATAATCTAAAAAATTGCAATAAAAACAAATGGTGAAAACCTAGTAATATGCGCTATTTGTGATTGAGTCATCTCCGTCTTTTCGAGCATGTGTTGACCGTTCGTTTCTGCCATCCCTGCACATTCATGTCCATATTTGGCTAACACGACTGTCCCACTCTGGATTGGTTTTCATTGTACATATCCATAATAAATTAATTTGGTTTTTTCTCATTGGGGGAAAAATCCTAATCTCACTGAGGGCAAATAAC
This sequence comes from Sequoiadendron giganteum, assembly GCA_007115665.2. NCBI lineage: Eukaryota > Viridiplantae > Streptophyta > Pinopsida > Cupressales > Cupressaceae > Sequoiadendron > Sequoiadendron giganteum. The sequence goes on from CM021102.1 coordinate 765,677,089, forward strand.
CATTGAGTATAAATAAACAAGCAAGCAATTAACAAACCGTAACATCAAAGCAACAATTGCAACAACCATTAAAAAAAAAAAAAACATAAAAAATCAATCCATTCCAATCAAGCAAACCAAGTCAAACATCAACATCAAACCGGATCATCTCACCATTGAAGGATCATCTTCTGAATCATGGTTGGATCACCTTAACAAAAATATTCAAATAATGTATTGTGATTGTTGTTACCATTTCTTGGGAGTACATTGATGATGTCATAAACTAGAGGCACTGTGATCAAGAATGATAGTTTTCTTTGTCTGCTACTTGTGAGATGATTATTACTACTTTGCAAATTGTCATGGAAAATGCTCTACAAAGTATCATTGATGACATTCCGAATTTTCATAGGAACATGATTAACTCCTGTCTGTTTACACAAGTGATAATCAGGTCATCTCGATCTCATTATACCTAGATGCTTGTGTTATCTTGCATTATCAAATCTCAACGAAAGTTATATGGAAGTTGTACTTAGGTCATCATGGTCTATTTTATGCCATCGATGTTTGTACTAACTTTCAACATAATGAAATGCTCAATGATGACAATATGCACAATGAATAAGATTAACAACATGGCATGGATAGGATTGCACTTCATATTAGTTTGCATTTGCACTATACATTTTATAAGCTTGTCATCCTCAAGGTTGATGTTATTTCTTTCAACAAGATTTGAGTATACTTGTCATAAAAAAATATCGTTTAGTTGCATTTTCATTCCATTCCATAACACATTCATTTGCATTTGAAAATGTCCAAAAATAAAGCATAAAACCATCACATCAAGATAATTCATAACATCATTATCCATCTCATCACATTTGCATCTCTGTCATTTATTCATTCATCCATTAATAGTCACATTTACATTCATAACATCATTATTCATCTCATCACATTTACATTCATAGCATTATCACGTATCTCATATATTTGCATAGAAATACCAAAAACATGGAAAATTTCATCACATATTCGCATTATAACATCCATCGCATAACCTCATAGCATAAAAATCATACATCCATACATCTACATGCATCACAAACCATTCATAATAAAATCACATGTCATGTCATTTGCATCCATATACATGAAAATAGTAAAGATCATATCTCATATCATTTCATTCATCCATACATGCATCCATAACATAATCAGATCAAAACATAGAATAATCATATAAAACATAAATCACATACATCCATAATAAAACATCAAAACATAAGATCATCAACCGCCGTTGGCTATCATATAAAATCATGAAAATGTGTCAAGTATACAATGATAAATCTGAGAATAAGATACATAAAAAATGTGACATAATGGCTGAGTCTATAAATCACAATATGAAAACTCATGATTGCCTAGGAGATCTTGTGGTACTGCCACCTGATGTGGCTGGTCTCTGTCCTGTCCCTAACGGTCCTACTCTTGATGGTCCTATACCTGGTGGTGGAGGTTTTCCTGGTGGAAGTGGCTGGGTAACCCCTCTACTGGTAGTATGCGAATGTGTGTGCCCTGATTTGGACCTAGCATAACTGACCCCCTGCTTGACTAGTACAACATAGTAGTATCTACTCCTATAGTATTCTGCCTCCTTGGTGGATGCTCTGAGCTCTCTAACCAAACCAATTGTACATGTACCCTGAGCCAGAGTCTGTACCCTATCGGCCACAACCATGGCCTGCTCTACCTACCTCTTGGCAACATCTCACTCTATGGTCACTATGGCTACCTGAGCCTGCAACTATAACATTTGCCCCTACATTTGAACCTAAGCTGGTACGTGTGCCTAGGCCTGAGCAAGCTAACCTTGCAATGCCTATATTTGAGTTTGTAAACTCTACACCTGCCCCTGTAGACCAACAATCAGAGCTTTCTATCTCTGTGATGGCATCCATACAATCAGGGGCCACTACCCAGTTGGTCCCGACTTCCACCTCTTGGGGATAACACCAAAGACTGGCACACCCACTCCTCCACCACCACCTCCATCTCCCTGATCATCTCCATCTCTCCCATCCTCTCCTCCTCCACCTCCTCCACCTCCTCCTCCATCTCTACCCTTGGGCTGTACAACTGGTCCTGCTCCCCTCCCTGCATCCAAAATTGGTGCCGGCTCATCAAGACTAGATATCTGTGGAAACATATGTGTATGGAAATACTCTGTGTAATCGGCCATCATTTGAGTGTCCACTATCTTAGGGTGGTGCTACTAGAAAATTGGCTATAGACTGTAGTACTCAGCATATACTTCATCATAATCAATGGTTGGACCCCACTCTGGTATGTCCTATCACTGTCACGTGTAATGCGCTACCGCCTATGGTATCCCCTGGATGCAACCATACTGCCTGTGGACTCTCCCAAACATAAATCTCTCCAAAATATAGGGTGTCCTCCCTATCAAGTATTTTCTACAAAACATAAATGGAAGCTTTGCACCATTTGAGGGCCATGGCTTACAATCTAAATAGGGTCTCCATATCATTGTATCTAGGTCATCCAAAACTCACCTCTAGTACTCTAACTTGCCCAACTTATGCTGGAAAAGTGGCCCTGAGTATCCAAACACATATGGGCATCCTGCTACCCGCACCTTGTCACCAATTGGCCATGTAATCGCTATATGCTCCCAGGCCCAGAGATGTAAAAGAGTGCACCCTGTTGATAAACTGCCTGCTCGTAGATACACTACCTGGAACAAATCATGGTATAAGTGTGCTAGCATGCACATACCTCAAGCATAAATTGTTCCATGAGCAATCAAACTCTCCAAAAATTGACCCCAACCCACTAAGAATCCCTTCGACCTATGGTCGGGGCAAAGAAATCCTCCAATGAATCCAGCTAACACGCAAGGTAAAGCCCACCCGGTCGCAATCAATGTCCGCCATAGAACCTCAAAACCAAGAAGTTGATCATCCTGAAATATCTGACAGATGGCATTCATGCGTCCCTGCTCCTCAACATCATACATCACCAGGGTCCCCACAATCTATATCCGCAAAATCTGATAGACGTTCTCCAGGGTCACTATCATCTCACCCGTCAGTAAATGGAATGTGTTGTGGACACTATGCCACCTCTCTGCAAGTGCTGTCAGTAGCCCCCGGTTAATCTGGTATTGGGGCATATCTATCAATGAGCTCAAACCACATTGGTCTATAATGACAAGATCTACGGGAGTCAGTTGTGGGACCATGTCCCACATCCCTGGAAAGCGCTCACGAACCTAAAGGTTCCCTAAGCCACCCTCCTAGAATCCAAATTAAAACATCAAGTCAACAAATCATTCAATCAACTTATCAATCAAGCACATCATCTAATCAAATCAACTCACATGAGATTCTGATCAAATCTTAAGGAGCACCTATCCTATCATTCAATTCTCATTTGTCATGAGATTGATCAATCAACCTATCCTATCTTTTCATCATTCCTCACCTATCATGAGGACAATCATCAATCAATCAATCAACATCAATCTATCTTGTCATTGTTCCTCACCTATTATGAGGACGATTATCAATCAGTCGATCAATCAACCTATCCTTATTCATTATTCCTTGCCTATCATGAGGATGATCATCAACCTATCAATCAACATCATCCTGTCATTGACTGAAATGATAAAAAATCATCAAAATCTAGGAGGAATTCATCAAAATCACCATTTTTGGCTGGATGTGCTAAAATAGGGTTTCTATGCGCTAATTTCCTAGATGCGCTAGAAGATTTGCTGGATGCGCTAGAACAAAGTCTAGATGCGCTATTTCACCAATGCACCAAAAAAATAAACCTATGTGCTGGAACAGGGTCTTGATGTGCTGCTTAATAGACCCTATGCACGACTTGATCACTTCTATGTGCTATTTACCAGATGCACTAAAATTTTAATCCTATATGCTTTAGTAGAAGCTGGATGCGCTGAACTAATTTTGAGGTTTAAACCTAGTGGGATGTGCTACTACAGGCTCCCTATGCACTGAAGTGGGTGCCCTATGCGCTAAAACAACTACTCTATGCGCTAATACATGAATACAAATCAAAATTTTAAATGCATTTTAAGATGCGAAATTCAAAATTTAAAATTGAAAAATGCGGTTTCGGGGTACGTACCAGAGGTCCATACGTGGCCGAAAGCTGGTGATGGCGAACTCACTCAAATTGGTGTGTGTAGTGCGAAATCCTCTCCATCTTTTCTCTACAGGCTCTTAGATCTCAAAATGTTAAGGTTACAAATGAACTTAACTTTTAACCTTTTACCCCTTTTAAAGGTCAATTAAGGGGTAATTATGGTGGCATTTTATTTTATTTTCAAAGGGGTCTTTTATGAACTAATCAGCAGTGTGGAAAATATCTTCTAATTTTCGGGAGATAAACTAGGTCATCCATACTAAATCTATCGATCATCAACACATTATCTAAAAAATCATTTAAATCATCCATTTGCTTTTTAAATGATAAAAAATTCAAAAATACCTGATTTACCTCTCGAGGGGGCATCCTTTCATCATCATTGTAAAATCAGAGTTTGGGGCATGTCAAATTTTTTTATCATCACGGTTAGGAAAATTTATTATTTAAAGCAATGCAATTGCACACATCACTTCAAAGAGGGGCAAAATGTATGCACACAAAAATGGTCTGAGCATCATATTAATTGAATACTGGTTATTTGATTAATATTTTTAATTCCTCTACTATTATAAATAATTTGTAAAATTTATTTATGTGGTTCATATTCTAATTCTTCATTTTCAAAATTCACTTTGTTTCTAAAATTAACTAAATGAACAAATTAATCAATTTGTTATTTAATTGATTTTCCCTCTTCGTTTTAAATTCAAATTGGAATATTCCTCTAAAATTGGTTAAAATGCATAAAGGAATTTATTTGTCATTTTACTGATTTACCTTCTCTTATTAAATTGAGTTTTTAATTCAATTTAAGCACATTTCTACAACTTTCCTCTAACCACCTCCAACTCACCTGCCACAACTCACCTGCCACCTCAGCACGTGTCTCACAAAATGAATTTTTATAAATTGCAAAATGTGAAATATCTCCAACAAATTTGCAACCAATTTTGAACAACCTGAGACACATGGATTTTCTTGCTCTGTGATTCTTTTCTACACTTGGCAATTTGTCTTGTGGAAGGGAACCATCTCCCTGATTCTCTCCAACCTTCTGATTTTTTCCATTGCTGCCGCATGATCACAATCCTAACCATCCATTGTTGCCACATAACCTTGAGGTTTAGAAAATCTATAAATACAACCCTTTTCTACAACATTCATATATGAAGATTTAGAAAAGTTTATGCTGCTGAATTTTAGTGCATTTATGAGAGAATTTGGAGAGCATTTTTAGTTTAGTTTGCATTTTTAGCTCATCTTTAGTGTTATAATGGCATTTTAATTTTGATAGTTTAATTCTTTCAATCTTCCATTTAGTATTTACATTTCATCATCATTATCATTCTCAACACTTAGATTTTAGCATCATTCCATCCTAGGATCATTTAGTTTATGCATCAAGTTATTGAAAAATCCAAAAAACATAGGCATGTAGATTTCATTTTAAGCCTCTCGTTTCTTGAGTTGTCAATCTTTGTAGGTTATTGTGCATCCATAATAAGATCTGAGAGCATAATTTGCAGGATTCCTTGGGATTAGAGAGCCATGGAATGAGTTAGGAGGATGAGCTGTAGTTTCATTTATGTTGCTTTTGATTTCCTTTTAAGTAATGCATTCCATGAAGGTGTGTTATACTAACATTGCAGGGCATATTTTACGACACACATATAGAAGTTGAACCCTAATTTCCCTGAAATGACACCACACAGACTGAACTTAGGGTTTAGGAGGAAAAATAGCGAAATATTTTTTTTTTAAATATGATTTTTTATGCCACATGGGTCTAGGTCGCCCAAGATGGCGACCTAGTCCACCTGGGCATTTTTCATTGCTTGTCGGGGATGAAAGAGTGATTATTATTGTTTTTTGGGATTGTCTCACAAAACACACAAAAACAAGGCATGTATGTGCATTAAGGGGTCATTTTTGCATAAGAAAGGGTTGATTTGGTGATGAAAAGCCTAGGAAAGAATTAATTTTTTTTACAACACCTTTCAACACTTTGGAACAAGGATTGGAAAGGGGTAAAAAGAGGCTCAAAAAGGTCCAAAATCCATAGGCAAGGGTCCAAATGATTGAAAAGTGTCAAAGGCTATACTTTTTGGCGACATAGGGGGATACAGGAGGCATCTTGGAGACGGAAGAGGCAACAAAGGCACAAGTACATGCATTTTAGGGGGAGATTTCATGAATGCAGGCACAAATATACCACTTGAGGATGGAACAGGGTGTATGGGATCAGGAGAGGAGATAACTGGTTGGGTTAGGAGATAGCTATAGGGTAGAGCGAGATACAGTGAGGACCAGGCAACAAAGAGGGATGAGTACATGAGAGAGGCCAACTACTATATGGGGGCTTACTTTAGAGAGGTTCTAGATCCTACACAATGTATACCTCCATACATCTGAGTGATGCCATAGATGCTAGAATCGTCACGACTAGGAGGGACACACACGGGGGTACAATAGTTATCGTGAGATTCCCCTGAAAGATTATATGGAGCCAACATAGGATAGAGATGACAAGGATTACAAGATTCTGATTTTGACAGGTGCAGGGTGTATAGCTAGGAGATAGAGACAAAGGCCACAAATGTCTAGTCATTGATGCGGTCCCTATATTTGAACAACACTTTGTACCTGTATTTTATTTGATGACCATTGATGAACATGTATTTATTGTTTTATGATGGAATTTATTATGGACATGATATTTTGATATTTATATATTATGTGATTGCCCTCATTTACATCGTTCATTTATGATGTGATGGATATTTATTTATGGATGTGTTTATGGACATTATTTTATTATGATATATGTAGATGGTTATGATATATGTATGCATATATGATGATTTATGTGATATGATTATGTGGATGACATGGATGAAATGCATTATGCCTAATACTTTGTGATGCAGGATGTGATGAATTTTATGTCATGATCATGTTGCTAATACTTTGTGATGTAGGTGGTGATGTATGCATGTACACTATACAATCAATTTTCTTTTTAATTTCATGATGTGCACCATGGATGTGTTATTGTAATGTGGTTACGAAATGAATGAAAATATGATGTATGCGTATAATGCAATATCTATAATGAGATTGACTAATATGTAATGGAATGATAGTGAAATGAATCTAATTTAATATGCTTAGAATAACAAATCTATGTCAATATAAACAACTTAAAAAGAACATGATAATTATAATGCAACACAAAATGAAATGCACTGAGTGAAATTTGAGATGCAAGATGAGATGACATCGATGCCATTTGGGATGAAATTATACTCTCTACGTTTAATATGACATGGATCAAGATTAATTAACGGTTGGATTCACCTATTTCCATGATGCCCATGCTTTTCCTTATAGTTATGTATCAATCTCACTTGCTTTGCTCAGGATGCACGTCATAGATTAGGTATTTGACGACATAGATGATCTTGGTACTGCCGATGCTACAAATAACATGAAAGCCTACATGAATAGTGGGGGTGATTAATTTTCTTACAACCATTAATATTTGAATTAAATTAGCATGAGAACAAGTGTAAATGAGGGCATGCATAGTGATGGGAGGCATTAATAGGCCTGCTTTATTTGTGTATCATGTTTGCTTGGGCTTATGGCAAGTACTTTCCCTATAATCATTATCAAAATAAGGTAAGATAGATGGGGTGGTAGATGTGGAACCACACCTGTCAAGACCACGTGAATCTTGAGAAGAAGAGGAGATGGGAGATGAATGTTTGCACAACCAGAATCACTAGTCATAGGTTGGAGAGAGATGGGAGGATAAATGCAATGCAATGGGATGAAGCATGAAATGTAGACCTAATGATATTTTTCCATTTTAGGAGCACTAAATTTTTCTATAGCACACAACACAATACACCAGGATATGAGGAACTAAGGCAGATAAGTGTCCAATGCATGAAACAAACACAATAGATAAGAAGGCTATCCCAACACTCCAAAGTTGCAAGGACTTTGGTCAGGCCAGACATTGGGATAACCACAAGCACAAAGGATGCCCCAACATAACACACGATAACAGGGATCTTGGTGGGTACTACGTGAGGAAACAAGGAAGATAAAAGTAGACAAAAGATCAAGATATGTCCCTATGTTTACCAGTCAAAGCACACCATGATATGATGGATCATGGCAACCCCGACAAAGCATAATAGGGAGCTCAAATGATAAAAAAAATATCAAAAGCATCAAAAGATCACAATAAATTTCAAATGTCCTTTGCCACAAGATCGACAAGATGGATGGGATTGACGTAGTCTGATTAGGAAGGATGTGTCTTGTTAAGACTAAAGATGGAGACTAAACTACGCGATCAAAATGACGCAGGTTACCTGAAACTGATTGAGCCTCATGATACTAGCGACTTTTGTTGATAAGTACCAGCTAGGATAGGGACATACTTGATGACACAACAAGAAAAAATGACATAAGACCGACACACCCTAAAGACCTAGGGGCTTGAGGGTTGATCAAAGATCAGCCTTGCTTGCATGAAAGTGAAAGCCCTTGTAGTTCGATAAAAGACTGACAACTGATCATGGATAAAAGCGAAAAGACGACAATGGAGACAATGATAAAGGACAAAGTCCAAACATACAAATTCCCCAGGGGCTGGTATAATGATCGACCTTGCCTACGTGAAAGAACAGGGGAAACATAGTTAAAAAAAAAGACCAAGGAAAGGATGAGACCAAATAAAATAGATGACGAGGGACTGACAAGACCAGATCCAAATCTATCGGCAAACCATACTATTTCAGATATTGGAAACTAACAAGGATATTAATAACCTCTTGTCAGGTCATGAACAACGAATCTGACCGTTCACCCCTTAATGTAAATAGGATAGATAGGGACAATGGATGAGACCTAATGAGGACAAACATGATGAAGGACCCTAAGTGGTGACGCAAGACGAAGGATGGAACATCATGTACAGGTGATGACAAGCTCAGATTAAGGATACAAGCTCAAGATTTTGGATAGAGGATTTGGATCGTCCAATGCTCAATCACAATATACCAAGTGACCGATGATAAGATGTTGATGGGTGGATAGGATCAATGTGATGATAGGATAGAAGGATAAGACAGATGAAAGCATAAAGTAACTAGGACACAAGGTAGATAATGATTAAGCCCTCTACGAATGGTGCCTATTGCTAGGTTTTCAGTAAATGTACTTATCCAAGGCGCCACAGAGAGTGGTTTTCACCATAGCATGAATTATTTCTCTTTATTATTTTTTGGATTTTTTTTCAGGAAAGGACACCCAATTGACTTAGGTATAAAACCATTTCAGGTGCATGATGTTGATAGGATCTTCAAGGGGTTCTCCTTCAGGTGTAGCAAGCCTATATGCACCAGAACCATATTTAGCTATGACGACATAGGGACCTAGCCAATTCACCTCAAATTTTCCCTTTTTGTCTCGATCTTGCTGATTACACTGATTGTCTTTGAGGACTAGATCACCAAAATTGAATTGGCGAGGACAAACCTTTTTATTGTAGCTCTTCCTAAGATGATGTTTATATGCTTGTAGATGATTGTATGCTTTGATCCACTTTTTGTCTAGGAGTTGCAATTGATTGAGGTGTGCAACCCAAGCATCTTCATCACTTATGAGGTTCTTCAGAGATATTCTAAGTGATGGGATCTCGACTTCAATCGACAATATGGAATGGGAATCATAAACAAGAGAATATGGAGTGGTACCAATAGGAGTGCAAATGGATGTGTAGTAGGCCCAAAGGGTGAGATGGAGATGGAGATGCCAATCTCGACCAATGTTATTAACCACCTTTTTAAGGATCTTGATAAGGGTTTTGTTGGTAGCCTCCACTTGACCATTACTCTGTGGGTAATAGGGGGTATACGAATGATGCTAGATGTGGTAAGTTTCACAAAGGTGTTTCATACACTGATTTTTAAAAGGATTTTCATTATTGATAATGATGGTGGATGGGATTCCATACCTATAGAGGATATGAAAAAGAATGAATTTGGAGATTTGAACACCTGTAATCTGAGAGTGTGGAATTGCTTCCACCCACTTGGTGAAGTATTTAGTTGTTGTGATAATGAAAATGTGGCCGTTAGAAGATGGGGGTATATCTTGCCGATCAAGTCAAATACCCACTAAGAAAAAGGCCATGGCACTATGATTGGTTACAAATATTGGGCGGGAGCATGTATCAAATCCACATGTTGTTGACAAGGGAGGAATTTATTCATGAAATTGCAAGAGTCATGCTCCATGGTAGGCTAATAATAACTTGCTCTGAGAATCCTTTTAGCTAAGGGCATTCCATTAGAATGGGCCCCACAGACACCACTGTGTACCTCCTCTAATGCAGTGCGAGCTTCTAATTCTTTCAGAAACCCAAGGAGAGTTCCATCATAACCGCGATGATAAAGCGTATCTCCCACAAGGGCATAGTGAGAGGCGCGTTGGATGAAGAACTTACATTGGTTTTGTGTAAGATCAGGTGGAAGGATGTTATCATGGAGGTAGGTTTAAATGTCATGGTACTAGGGGGACTCAGGACCTATGATGTCACACACCATCTCACTCTTAGGGACTTCGTATGCTGAGACTAGAAATTTTTCAACAAGGAACTCAAAATTTGTTCGATCCTTAGGCATATCAATAAGGGAACCGATTGTATCCATCACATATGTTGCCTTATTCTAAACTCTAGGGATCTTTTCAAACTGGATGAAAGTGAAATATTTTTTGAAGTCATCTACCATACGCTTGTAGGGAAATTTTTTTTCATCCTTTATTTGGAACTAATCATTGACTTGTTTGATAATCAATTGGGAATCACCAAAGACTCTTAGACGAGTGATGTTCCATTGAATGGTGATTCTAAGACTAGTGATGAGAGCTTCATACTCTACTTGTTATTAGTGCATGGAAATGCTAATCTGAATGAATTCGATATTTAGTCACCTTGTGGGGTGACAAATAAAACACCTGCTCCAACTACATTATGTGTGTAAGACCCATCAAAATAGAGCGTCCATTTATCTGATTCTGTGAATGTGAAGAATTCTTCATCTGGAAACTCAACTACCAAAGGAAAAGTGTCAACCAAAGGGGCATCGACCAACTGCTCTGCTATGACTTGTAATTTGATCGCCTTATGATCCACATACTCTATATCAAATTCACTCAGCCACATGATCCACTTAGCCATGCGACTAGTCAAAGAAGTTATGGACAACAAGTATTTAAGTGGATCAAGTTTTGATATCAACTTGATAGGATGAATGAGCATGTAATGACAAAGTTTCTCTGAGCTAAAGAAAATTTCCAAACAAGATTTTTCCATTGGAGAGTAATTGAGTTCATAGACCACCAACGTTTGACTGATATAATAAATTGCACATTCTTTAGAAGACTCATCATGTTGAGCTAATAATGCCCCCAGTGAAACTAAGGTAGTCGAGATGTACAACAAGAGTGGTTTACTCAGAATAGGAGGCATCAAGATGGGTGGATGAGCGAAGTATTCTTTAATTTTATCGAAGCCTTGTTGAGATTCAAGATCCCACTTGAAGGTGGTGTCTTTACATGGCAAATGTGTAAATGATTGGCATTTGTCAGCTAATTGAGCTATGAACCGTTTGATGGATTGTAACTTCCCTTGGAGGATTCTCAGCTGCTTGAGATTATGGGGTTGGGGCATTTCCATTATAGCTTTAACCTTTGCTGGATCTACCTCTATACCCCTCCTGGAGATGATGAAACCCAACAGCTTCCTAGATGTAACTCTGAATACACACTTCTTTGGATTTAGCCGCAATTTATAATGCTCTAGACGCTTAAAGATTTTCTTAAGGATCTTAGGATGCTCTTCTCTTGTTCTAGATTTCCCCAACAAGTCATCAACATAATATTCCATGATTATATGAATGAGGTCATGGAAAATAACGGTCATGACACGCTGATAAGTAGCCCCTATATTTTAAAGGTTGAAGGGCATGATGTTGTAGTAAAAGGTGCCCCAAGGAGTGGTGAGGGAAATTTTATGTTGATCCTCTACATCAATTCTAATTTGATTATAGCCAGAGAAACCATCCATAAGGGATAGCATCTCATGTCCTTCCATAAGGTCCACTAACACGTCAACGTTTGGTAGAGGGAAATCATCCTTAGGACAAGCTTTATTAAGGTCCTGAAAATATGTGTATATTCTAATACTCCCATTCGGCTTTGCCATGGGCACTATATTGGATATCCACTTTGAATAGTCGATCGACCTGATGAATCTGAATTTTAGCAACTTTTCTAGCTCTTTCTTGACAAGGAGAGCTACTTTTGGATGCATCTTTCTTAGCTTTTATTTAATGGGTTTCACATTTGGGTGAACATCCAAATGATGTACCACTAAGATGGGATCTAGACCTGGCATGTCTAAATAAGTCCATGCAAAATTGATGATTCCTTCTCGTAACAGGTTGAAGATGGTAGTATGCTCTTCTTTTGATAATGACTTGGCTACATATGTTATTTTTGGATCTTCATCGGTTCCCAAATTGACTTCTTGAGTTTCTTCGATCAAGACAGAGGAAAATTCAAATAGTTGATTTCTAACAAGGGGAATATGAACATCCCCATCCTCCAGCGCCTCTTCGAGGTTTTCACTGTCGGATACACCCTCTATTTTGAATTTTGATGAGTCAGGAAGTGCCTTCGAGAGGTTTTCACTAGATGACCCTTTTTTATTTTGTTTCTTCTTACTTTTGTGGTTAGGGTGTTCATCATCCCACAATCCCATGAGATTTACATAAGCGTCCACTGAAGGGAAGGTGTCGATAGGTGCACTACTTCAAAGGTCCCAGTCAATAAGCTCAGGATGGCAAAGGGGAAGGTCAATTGAGAAGATGGATAGTTAGTCAAATATGGAGGAGATATCTACATCATCATATGCGATTATGATGAAGTCTTCTTCGAGTATGTCCTCAAGGAGACCATTGTACACACTAACATTATTAGAGGCACTAGTGGAGGGTACGAGACCCTTTTATTTCCTATCATAGCCTAGGCATATACATCTTGGTCACATAGATGCTTCGATGGGCTATCGTCTTCCTTGTTCTTCTATACCAAGACCTCCACCTTGATAATTACACTTTTCAGCCAATTTTGATGCATGTGCATAAACCTCTTGAAAGTATTCTACAAGGGGAGGTGATGGTTCAGGCCCCTCTCTGTAAATCCATTGGTTGATTTCATCATCCATTTGATCTTGAAGGGTGCACAAATCCCTGAAGGTTGTTGAACCCATGTTCCTAGAGCTGAGGGTGATTGTCTTCTCTTCTTTGTTTGATGTGGATTGAGAAGGTTGACCATGTGTATGAGGAGATTGGGGAATGGTTGCCACATTTAGAGTCGTACGCATCTCATACTCACCACAACCTTTGTCTATGATATGGACCTTGGTGATTATGGATTCAGAAGCAGAGGATGGAATGGATGGTGTAGCAGATGATGGGTTGGAAGATGGATTGGAGGATGAGGCCTGAGATGCCCCAAATTCAACACATGGATAGTAATGAGATTGGGGTAAGGAACATTCCAAAGCGTGACAACATTCAAAAGGTTGTGGATCAACATGTATGGTTACTTCCATCCCATTGAATGAGAATTTCAGGTATTGATGGTAAGTGGATGGGATGACCTACATGGCATGGATCCATGGGCAGCTAAGAAGGAGGTTGTATGGAAGGTCCATATCAAGGACATGAAATGTTATGTACTGAACCATAGGGCCAAACTAGATGGGAAGGTAAATAATTCCTTCAAAGTCCCTTTCTACGTTGTCATATGCTTTAATTGTGATAACCTGGTTGCTCAAGTCAGCGTGGGTGTACCCAACCTGTTTTATGAATTTCAATATACAAAGGTTAAGGCAGAGCCATTATCTACCAGAACCCATTTTACTTTATGATAGGCAACTAGGACCTCAATGTGGAGGGGATGGTTATGATTGGATTCGATGGAAGTCATATTTTTTTGACTAAAGCCCAACTGATAAGTTGACGACAGGTGTCCTACTAAGGCTTGGAACTGTTTAGGATCTATGTCATTAGGTTAATGGGTATCCCGTAAGGCCTTGGATAGGATTTATTGATGGAAAGGAGAAGACTTGAGAAAATCCAAGATAAATATTTGAGCAGGCATATTTCCTAGGTGATCAAAAATATTATACTAAGAACTTATAGGAGCTGGCTGGGCGGATGTGGAAGGACTAGGAACAGAGGTACAAGTACAATGGGTTTTAATAACACATTGTGGGTCTTTACCTTTGACACAAATCATGGATACGTGAGGCTCGACTTGGATAATGAACATAACTATACCATCATAGTTATAAGGAACATTCTTATAGCTGATGTTATTGGTGCTGTTATTTTGACTGTTGTTATTACTTGACTCAGGATTAGCATTGGACGTACTGGTACCTTGATTATGATTTGGGAAGACATTTTGGTATATTTGTAGCTAAGCATTGGATGAGGCAACCTGGTTGGCATCCACTTGTATGTATCTGCGATCTATGAGATCTTGGACATATGTTTTAAGTCCCTAACACTTGTTTATGGAATGGCCTTTGATCTTATGGAAGTCGCAATACTAGTTTTCTTTGTACTAGGCTGGTTTTGGCTTGGACTCGTCAAAAGGCTTATTTATAGGATACATGATCGGGTAATTCACTTGCAAAATCCTATTGAAGATGACACTTAAGTTATCTCCCAAAGTAATAAAAGATAATTTATTGTTACCTTGATTATTTGTATTGGATTGCTGAGGAGGATGAGGTGCACCTTGCTACACATATATGGCATTTGGAATTGATGGTTGGGGAGGAGTGTACTGAGGCCTTTGTGAGGTATTAGCTACTTGAACATGTTTGGTATCCATGACACCATCATTGAATGCGTTCTTATTTTTGTTCCAATAGCGAGACTTGTCTCCAGATGACTTCTCCTTATCTGGATTATAATTTTTGATCTGTTCCTTAGCGATGAGTGCTCTCTCAATGATAGGACCTTTCTCTATGAATTCCAAAAAGGTTGTGACACAATGAAGGTTGAGATTATGCATCTTGTACGGGTGAGCGTTAGCCAGAAAGAGAGTCACCAGGCCTTTCTCACTGAGTGGAGATTTCATTTGACTAGCCAAAGCACACCACCTTTATAGGTAGCTTGCAAAGGTTTCACCCTCACATTGTTTCTCTTTCAGAAGATCTAGAGTATCGACATCATTCTCCAAATTGAAGGAGAAGTGTGATGAATTTTTTTGAAAGATCCACAAAAGAAGAGATGGATCCCTTTGGAAGACCCATAAACCAGTCAAGAGCCACCCTGTTAAAATCCAAGGGAATAATTGCAGGAGATAATTATTGTTGTGCAAGACTTCTTGACAATGTGAATAGAATTCTTGAAGGTGGTTCTTTGGGTCTTTAGTTCCTTTATACTTGTCAAACTTTGGCATTTCAAAATTCTTGGGAAAAGGAATGAGTGAAATCAAGGGATCGAACGGATAGGGACAAATCTCTTCAAACTTGAAAGAATTTTTAGAGTTCACTATTTGTAAGTCTCTCAACACGGTTTTTACCTCTTCCACTCCTTATTAACAGGTGTTGATGAAGATGGATTTGATGGATTGGATTGATTATAAGGAGTATATTGTTGGTAAGATGAGGATGGAATGGATGTGGTTTGATCATAGGATGGTGGAGGTGTATACAAAGGATTCGACTGATATAGATTGGTGTAGGTGGATTGTGATGGCAGATTAGTGTAGAATTGATAATAGGATGGCAGATTTTGGTAAGAAGAAGAGGAGGCACCTTGCTGATATGATGGAGGTGCTTGATAGTACAAGGTGGAATAATCTTGCTGGTATGATTACTGTTGTAAGGTATAGTATGGATTGGAGTGATAGTTGTAAGCAGTGTATTGTTGGGATGCATACAAAGGTTTTTGTGGATTAGGCTGGTGATAGGAAGTGCTTTGCTATGGCTGTGAAGGGGTAGCATAAGATGGTTGCAGTTGAGATTGTGGTAGATTATGATAGGCATAACTGAGATTTGGATTGGATGCAATAGGTTGTGTAGACATCCAAATTTGACGATTTCCATATGGTCAAAACCTTATCATTTATTTGTCTAATTCGTCTATATTAATTAAATGACATATTTAATTAATATTATCCCGTTCTCTAAGGTTTCTAAAAGTATTTAATTAAATACTTTATCCTTTAGCATTTCCTCTCTAAAATAAATAAATGCATCAATTTATTTAATTTAGTCAATTATCCTCTTCAATTTTAAATTCATTCTTTCTCTCTCCTTGTCCCATCCTCCATAACATTTTCACTAATATGGATTAATCTAATTAATCCTTCATTAGGATGTGTATATCCTTAATTAGGATTAATGTCACATCCTCCACATTTAGTCACTTGCCTCTAATCTTCATTAATTTTCTTAATCACCTGTTTGCACAACCTTAATACTAATCACTTACCTTTTTTGACATGTCCTTAAGTCAACCTTTCATGGTACTTACCTTATCAGGTAATGACCTCTTCCCCATGTGAATTAAAAATTCACAGTTATTCCCCCCATGCATTTCTCTTTCCCATGACGTCTCATAGGTCACATCAGGTACATGGGACAAGGACCTCCTTTAGGAGGACCTTGTCTTATCCATTGGGTTCTTCTAAACATGTGAATTAAAAATTCATGTTTATTTCTCCAATACCCTCTCCAATCCCCATGGTGACAAGAGTGGACTTTCTAAAAGTCCTCACTTGTCACTTTCAGCCCCACTTGGAGATAAGGAATTCCTTTTTGAGGAAATCCTCTCCAATCCCAAGGTACTTGCAAGTACCTTGGGACCACATGGCCTTTTCCATGTCACCTTGTCCTTTTTCCATCTCACCCTCCACATGGCAAGATGTGAGGGCTTGTGAGTCCTCAACTCACCACAAATCTTCATCTTGTCCATGGTGGCTCAATCTCAACCATCCATTTTTATTGAAATGGAGAGCCTTGGCCTCAAGTTAGAGGTTAGAATTTGGAGATTATTGCATACAAGCCATTATTGCATTCAAGCATTCAAGTCCTTAAAGCCATTTGCATTCAAATCTATTATTGAATCCATTAGAGTATCTCACCTACCATCTCCCATCACTCAACCACCTCCATTATTGCATGTAGTTTGTCATCAAGGAGCATACAACAAAGCATCTTCCAGGGCCAACCAACTCAAAAATTTAAGCAAGCAATGAGGTATATCATTTCTATTTTATTTTTGTTGTTGTTTGTTTAGATTCAACTAGGCCTAATCATTGAGGCGTTGTTTGTGTTTTGTTTGTTTCATTTCTATTTAGTTTTGCATTTTAGACTTAGTTAAAACACCTACACACAGGTTGCACATAGAAAGTACTTTTCGGATGGTATAGGTAGTGAGCCATGTGGCTAGGAATTTAATGATGGGATTGCTGAGGTTGTGTAGGGATTTGCGGTTGCTGAAGGGGTTGGTGATAAAGAGGTTGATTTGGGACTTGAGGCTATTGGAAAGATGGTTTTTGCTGTGATATTTATTGATGCAGAGGACCTTGAGGGTGATAAGGGGGTTGCAATGGATTATGTTACTGTTGCAAAGGAATAGGAATATTCTATTGTGGAGGTTTTTATTGATGCGGCTAAGATGAAATTGGAATGTGTTGAGGGGTTTGTTGAGGCATTATGGATTACCTTACGACAACTACGAAGATGGAATGTTGCTTTGAGGTGGCTGCTGAGAGGTAAATGAAGGTGGTGGAAAATTGGAAACAGGTGCTGATCCTAGAAGTGGTGGTAATGCTGCAAAAGGATTGCCCAAAGTATTCATTGGTAGTTGAATTGGTTGATTAAGCAGGAGAGGCAGTGTGGACGACACATGGGGTTAGACCTTGTGGAACATTCAAAGGTAGTAGAGGAGGAAAAATTTGTGGCATTCCATAAGCAAGGGGATCATTAGGATTAGGTGGTGCTCCTACGATAGTAATTGGAACCCGAGGGGGTGTGTGACCTGATAAAGCATGGAATTATCGAACCTAGGCTAATACTAGCTATCTACGGGTGAACCCTTGGGGATGTAAGAATTTCTTGGAGGGTTCTATGAGTTTTTGGGATCTTGAGACACAAGATGTGCAAGAGGTGGAATGTTGAAAAATTTTGATAACTCAAATCTCGTCGGTGGTTTAATGCCCTTCATGATCAATGTAGCAAGGATTTTATCCCCATGCTTATTAAGGAGGCGATCTGTCATTTGAAGATTGACAGGATTATTAAGATACTTATCGATTGTAACTGTAACATAGATAAAATGGATGTTGCACGGTAAGATGGTTAAATATAATCTAACATGCATAAATCTAAATCAACCAACTAAGAACGAGATAAATGAATTAAAAAGTAAATAAAACAATAATCAGAACAGTCTCATCGAATATCAATCCATTTCCTCAAACTATCTTGATTGTCCTTCTCCATTTTGACGTGTCGATATTCTTGCCCTTAGATTTTTAGTATGTATGCAAGCATAGCCTTGATGTATGTCTAAGAAAAATATTGAAGATTAAGTTCTTCCAAAAAGTGTATTGATTTCGGGAGGAGGAATAATGCCAAAGATCAACCAATTTATAGAAAGTTGGTTTTCGAACGATATAATCAGATTCAAAAGAGAGATCAATGATCGATATTGATGAATGCCATGCGATGTGAGTTCTATGTCAGTTAGAACATGAGTTGGGAAATTCTTCAGGATAAAGATTAAATTAGAATAATAATTTAATCTGGTGTTAAGACTATTCGAAAATATTTAAGAATATGAGCTCAAGATTAAATAAATGATTTAATCTTCAATTGAAAGTCTTTGAAAATAGAAGAATTAGAATTTGAATGAAAAGGATAAAGTTAGAACTTGGAGAATGATCTATTCGAATGCACACATGAATTAATTAATTAAATAAAAGATATTTAATTAATAAATATTTTCATGCATATGAGTTAGAAGTAGTTAACTGACTGGTTGTAACAGAGAGTTTCTTCACAAAGATGATCAGATATTGAATCTAGAGATAACTGACGGATTTAAATAGATCTCGAGTCAGATGGTGAGTGAATAATTAGATAACTGGATGATAGAAGAATGTGACAGAAACAACTTATTATGAATTAAATGTTAATTTAATTGAACATTAGAAAATTGAAATGATTTAATTAAATAAATAATGATTTATTTAATTGACTTAAAAGGTTAATTGAATAATTAAATAATTCGAAAAGAATATTTAATTATAGTCAAAATATGATAAAAGGTAAATTAAATAATAAATTATTTAATTCAGAAAGAGAACTAATTAATTAGCGACATAATTAAATAGATAAGATTTATTTAATTAATTAGAGTTGAATAAGAGTCATAATGAATTAATCAAATAATTAAAAGGTTATTTAATTAATAGAAGAAAGATGTGTTTAGGAAATAATTAAATAATTAACATTATTTAATCGTGACCATGGACTTTAAAAAATTATGTCGAAAGTGGTACTCGCAGGCCTAAACTAATTTTTAGTGTCTACAGTTTGCCCCTCTTTGATACAATGTTGTTTGTCATGTTGTGTCAAAGAAAATCATTAAAAAAGTGCCCCAGTTGTGCCCCAGTATGAAATAGGTTAGGCTATGCCCCCTCGAGAAAATTGACAAATTTTTGAAAAATTTGAAAAAAATCAAGAAATATTCCCGATAAGTCAATTTGATGGTAAAAAATGCTATGGAGTTGACGGAATTGAATTTGGAAGTGTTAGGGATTCATACGGGTTGATGGAAGATAGAAGTTTATGTGGCCAATAGACAAGGTCTAAGGAAATGCCACCCAAACCCTAGATATAAATAGGAATTTAGGGTGAAAATCAAGTCATTTGGACTCCTAAGACTTGAAGAATTGAAGATTTTTGCTCTGAGCTCTCGGCAAAATGTCTCCAGTACGGTACAGTCATCATCACAGATACAGGATCCAAACCTTCTGACGACCAGCTGACGTGGGACCCCCGGTATGTACCTTGAAACAATCTCTTGGATTTTTGTTTTGCACGTAGTTTTAGGCATCCAAACTTAAATTTGCAAATGCGGCTTTTTAAAGTTCAATGCATATGCGTTCGTATGCAATGCATCTTCTCGTGATATGACACATATGTAAAATCATGTAAAGGCATGATTAGGTCATTTAGGGAATAAACACATTTATAATTTAATGCACCGCATTTGGTTTAGTGCATTTTATATGTGTATAGGATAGACGCATGTAGAACTGTAAAACACATTTGCTTAAATGAACCGCATTTGCATATTAGATAGGAAATGAAATGCACCGTATGTGCAGTTATTTACAAGCATTTTCTTGCTTGGTTTGAATTCTCTAGTTTTGAGATGCATTTGCAACGTGAAACACATATGCATGTGTATTCAACGCATGTAGGGTTATGCACCATAGTTGCAAAAAAGAATGACGCATATGAAATGTGCACCGCATATGTTTATGAAACAACGCATTGTGATTGTCAAAGTTTAGAAAAAATTTGTTGATTAAAAATTGGAATGATTTGACGTTGACACCTTGTTTGAATTCCCTTTTGCAAGTTATACTAGATCCTATTTATACTTAGGAGTCATGACCATATACCTTCGAGCTCAGAGATCGGTTAGTGAGCATAGAGACATGCTTATTATGGAAACTAGGACTTCACCATGTATGCACCATGCCCACTATTCAGGAAAACATAGGTATGCTCATTGCCCTATGTGAGAGGTGGCATTCAAAGACTTCAACGTTTCATTTTGCTACTAGAGAGGCAACTGTCACGTTGGAGGATGTGTATAGGATCCTTAGATTATCTATCAGAGGAGAGAGAGTGATGTATGATACCCATAGGGGTTTTAGTGAGATTAGCAGATATTATGTATATGATGATATTCATAGTTTAGGGATAGAGCACTACGAGATTAGATAGTAGGTGCTAGCGGATAGATATGAGAAGATAGACTGTATATTATGTTAATTGATTGTTGAGACAGTTCTTCATGACCATCGAGGTCATGGATTTCTTGTTGGGTGGGGGGAGATGTTAGTTGGGATGCTGGAGAGAGAGGTTGTGTATGCTTGGGGTCCCTATTTGTTAGCCATGCTTTACTTTCATCTTCATGATATAGCTTACAAAGATGCGCAGTCGATGAGTTGTGGTACTACTCTTCTTATGGTTTGGGCATGGGAACACATTGTGGTGTTTGCGTCCTCCAGTTATTGTTGATTGAGAGGCAAGATCTCCTTATGTTTTCCGCTATGCGGGAAACATCACACATAGCCATGTTAGAGATACTGGATATTGGAGACATGCCTTAGACACATTGTTTCAGTTTACATGGAGACCATACATGGATTGTGAGAGATGGTCGGATGAGGATAGGCATTTACCCTACTGTCGAAAGACTCAGTACCTGATTGGGAGGACTGTTTCTAGTGTGCACATTATAGAGAGAAATTTTCTAGACCGTGTGCTGTGATAGTTTGGTGAGGTGCAGGATGAGACAAGAGGACGAGCAGAGTTTGTTCGATCATCCAGAGAGGTTCCTTGGTGGGGGCCTATGATACCAGTTGCTACTGCAGAGGTGGATATTTAGGCTTTACAACCATTACATTGGGGATGGAGGGGTGGAGTAGTGGATCTTGGGACTATCATTGCATATGATACCTAGTGGGTAGCACATCTTCTTGTGCCATACACAGATCCAGATCAACTGACACTAGTGGAGAGATGAGGGACAAGGCCGAGAGGGCGGCATAGAGGCAGAGCTGGTGGTAGGGTTGGAGGTAGAGATGGTGGTGATAATGGGAGAGGTGGTGGTGGTAGAGGTGGGAGAAAAGGTTGGTGGGGACAAAGAGGTGGTTGGGTAAGTGGATTATCACCTATCCAAGAGGCTGAGGTAGAGGACATACCGATGTTGGACCTTGGGGGTAGGGGAGAGGAGAGTGGAGGAGAGCATGCTGCCAAGGAGGCAGTAGCAGAGAAGCATGCAGAGGTTGAGATTGAAAGGGAGGTTGGGATTGAGGAGCATGCAGAGGAGGAGGTCGAGAGAGAGTACATGGACATTGATCCCCTTGGCATACTAGCAGGTTATGGCAAGGATGATGTTGAGGAGGAGATACCTATGGAGGAGTAGCAGAGAGAGCAATGGGACTGGATAGTAGAGGGGAGGCAGGATGAGGAGGTTCCTAGAGACAATACTAGGGAGACATTGGTGGAGAGACTGAGAGTGGTTACTACAGAGCGGGATGCCCTACAGATGGAGAGAGACAGTGCTCTCATGGAGAGAGATCAGGCAGTAGCTCAAAGGAAAGAGATAGAGCAATAGTATACATAGATTGGACACCTTTGTAGTGGTACCTCATCTGATGGTTTTTCTCGTGAGATAGTTAGAGCAGTGGAGAGAGCTTCATATTACAAGGATTTGTATGAGTCAGTGGTACCTGCTGAGAGATGAGATCCTAGCTTTTCTGAGGTATGCAGCCAAAGATCACATAGCAGGAGTCAGAATAGGACATAGAACACAGAGGGTGTAGTAGGACCACCTAGGACAGGTCCATATGACAGGCCTTCCACCTCACAGAGAGTACTTTCGAGGAATTTTCCTCCATGTTCACCACATGGGATTAGTGGCAGTGGGACACATTGAATTTTTCATGTTTGTAGACATTGTACTTTGGTTATAGAGCCTGCGAGCTTGTTTTTATTTATTGATACATTCTGACATTGTAATGTGACACACGTTATTTTGAGCAATATATATATATATATATATATGAGTTTTGGTGGTGTCTATATGATATACAATTCTATTTGATGATGTTATTTATTTCTATATGATTATGCAGCTAGATGATGTATGTACATGTTATGGATGATTATTTCTATATTATGATGTGTTCATGTAGCCTATGATGTTATGTTGATTCTATCTGATAATGGCTAAATGTTACGTAT
Organism: Sequoiadendron giganteum; assembly: GCA_007115665.2. Classification (NCBI taxonomy): domain Eukaryota; kingdom Viridiplantae; phylum Streptophyta; class Pinopsida; order Cupressales; family Cupressaceae; genus Sequoiadendron; species Sequoiadendron giganteum. The sequence goes on from CM021102.1 coordinate 765,700,445, forward strand.
GCATTTGATGATTATGGAATACAATGTGATATTTATACATGCACAACTTTCTACATATGATGCTATATGTACGCGCAATGTTTTCATTATGTACCCTATGATGATTGAATGCTTATTATGCCATGATTTCCTAGATATGATAGATGCCTATATTTTTATGTTTTTGGAATGTAAGATATATATGATTTACAATGTATGGTATTTACATGATTTTTCTAACATGAATGCATATGCAGGATTCTTTATATTTTTGTGCATCACAGGACTTTGTCTTAATGCAAGAAAGAAGAAATGTTAGCGTGGATGATTTCAAAATGTTAGTAAGAAACAAGAATGGTTATTCAAAGGACATATAATCTATGATATTTTTCCATATTTATACTAAGCTTTTCATTTTATCATCATTGGGCGGGAATGACACAAATGGATAGTACACACCATGATATGAGATAGACCATCGTGTACAAAGTCATCCATCTATGAAAAATAGACAGTCGTAGACAAGGAGTGTCTTAACTAATACTAAGGGCAAGATTGCCCCAGTATTTTTGTCTAGAAAAACCACATACAACAAACAAATAAAAGATGGGTCATGAGACGTCATTGCTCCTCTAAATACTTCATGGGAAATCCTTGAGGAAACTAGTAACATGACTCAAAATCCAAAGTTAAAAAGACAGTTGACAGACAATAGTCAAAGAAAAAGAGTCCCGAGACATCCTTGATTCTCTAAATCCTTCAAGGGACATCATTGAGAAAGCTAGTAACCATACTCAAATACAAATCGATAATAAGATAAGAAAAAATAAGATATAAAGTCATAAAGCCAATAAAAGTATATGCCGAAACTTGATCTTGTGTGATTGTTTGATGTTTGACATAGCTTGACGTGAGGGATGACACATACCGTATAAGACGTTGAATCTGGTTTCGACTTGGTAATCATCTGTGTAAGGCATGACAAAGACTAGTTTCAGAATGACACGTGTTGTATAAGATGTTTGGGCCTGATGTCATTGATGTGAAAAGCTGCGTGAGGCTATGAAGATTGACGATGTTTGTTGACAAGAAAGACATATCTTGCTTAAGACATAAGTTGATCACTTTGACATTGTGTGTGATTTTGAGTTGATGATAGTTTTGAGATGTTTGCCTTGTTGATGCATGACTTGTTTTGATTCCTTGATTGTTACGAGTGTGTGTGTGTTGAATTATATGGACTTGAGATGATGTACCCTAAAGGACTAACCTAATGCAGCCTTGGGGGCTCATTAATTGATAGCCTTGCCTATGTTGTACACACAAAGACCTCGTAGTTCGACCAGACTTTAAATGACATAACTGACTGAAAATATGTACTTAAGTTGATGATATGCAACATGTGTGATAGTGAATGTGATAAACCCTATTAGACTGACCTAGTGCGGCCTCAGGGGCTTATTGATTGATAGCCTTGCCTACGTTGTACATGCAGAGACCTCATAGTTCGACACAACCACTGACTTTGACATGTACAAAGAGTCATGATTTTATGTGTGTGATACATGAAAAACCTAGACAGACAAACCTAATGCCTCGAGGGCACATCGACAGATGGCCTTGCCTACGTCCAATCACAGAGGCAACATAGTTCGACTATGTCTATGACTGACTTGACACAACTGAATCCAACTTTGTTTTTTGGGATTTTTGACATGATTTTGATTTTTTGTCTTTTTGGAGTTTTTTGATGTTTTTGCATTTTTTTTTAAACATTTTCTAATGTTTTGAGCTTTTTTCAGGATATTTTATGATGTTGGTGTAATGCTATGTACAAGATCCACATGACACAGAGCAAGGATTTTCCCCTAGTCGGGAATAAGACTTACATGATGGAGTGGGGAGACAAAGTGGACTTGATGTCAATCATTCCAAGTAATGAATAAGCCAACCATTTATTATGAGTGAAGGTGAAAAGTTTGATTGGAATGATGGTAGATGAAGGAGCGAAGTTGACTACACATGGTGCCTGTTTGCTAGGTTTTCATGATGGTACTTACCCATAGTGCCACCGAAGTGGTTTTAACTATTGGATGGATTATTTCTCTTTACTATTTTATTGATTTTTCAATTTTTTAGGTGTTACAAAGACGCTTGTTTGCCAGGTTTTCATCAAGGTAACCATTTTTTATTTTTTTATTTTTTTGATTAAGACATAGTTCCCAGAAGCTACACATAGAACCTCTTCAGATGAAGGCTATTGATTGGTGAAAAAAGTGGTTCTCCTTTAGGGGTAGAGAGTTGATATGCCCCTGATCCAAAAGCTTCTGTGACAATATAGGGCCCTAACCAGTTAGGTTCAAACTTACCTGGTTTTTCTTGTTCAACTTGATTCTTGGGGTTCTCCATTAAGACTAGGTCACCAATGTCAAAGTGTCGATTTAGAACTTTCCTATTATAGCTGCAACGAAGATGATTCTGATATGCTTGCAAATGATCTAGTTCCTTCTGTCTTCATTCATCTAAGAATTCTAACTCATGTAATCTGGATACACGCTACTCTTCATCATGAATATGACCTTTCAAGGATACCCTCAGGGAAGGAATTTCAACCTCAATAGGTAAGATAGCTTTAGATCTGAATACTAGGGAGTATGGAGTGGCATCGATGGGAGTATGGATGCTTGTGTAGTAAGCCCATAAGGTAGGATTAAGCTGTAAATGCCAGTCATGACCAACATCATTGACAGTATTTTTTAGGATTCTGATAATGATTTTATTAGATACCTCAGCTTGGTCATTACCTTGTGGGTAATATGGAGTGGAAAAATGATGTTGGATATGGAATTCTTCACACAGATGGAAGACTTCTTGGTTTTTGAATGGACGACCATTGTCTATGATAATTGGTTGGGGTACACCATACTGAAAAATTATGTAGTTTAGGATAAACTTGGATATTTGTGTGCAGGTGATGTAGGTCATGGGAATAGCTTCAATCCATTTAGTGAAGTATTTGGTGGCGGTTATGATGAACTTATGGCCATTGGATGATGGAGGGTGTATCTTACCTATGAGGTCAAGTCCCCATTGGGAAAAGGGCCATGGTGAAGTAATCAGAGGAAGCTCCTGTGCTGGTGCGCGTATCAAATATCCATGTATCTGACACTGTCGACATCTCTTGACAAAGATATATGAGTCCTTTTCCATTGTAGGTCAATAATAACCTGATCTCATAATCCTGTGGGCTAAAGTAGGACCACTAGAATGGGGTCCACATATACCCTCATGTACCACTCACAAGGTTTCTTGTGCTTCTTCCTCATTGAGACATCTAATTAAGGTGTTATCTAAGGTACATCTATACAGGGTATCTCTGATGATGGTGTATTTGGCAGACTTACGGATAAAGGTTCTACGTTGGTTGTTTGACAGGTCTAAAGGTAAGATTTGGGCATTTAGATAGTCGTATACGTCCTTTTACCAAGGGGAAGTAGGACCAACAATCATACACACCATCGCAGAATTGGGGACATCATAGGCCGGGACCAATAGTTGTCCGACCAAAAAATCAAACTTAGGCACGTTGCTAGGAATATCTAATAAGGAACCCATGGTTGCCATAGAATTTGCTGCCTTGTTTTGAATGCATGGTATTTGTTGAAAGGTGATGTCATCAAAGTATTGCTTGAAACTGTCGGCCATGTGCTTTTAGGGGGAAAGTTTCTCATCTTTAGTTTCATAATCATCATTTACTTGACGGACTACTAGCTGAGAATCCCCATAAACATGTAGACTCTTAATCTTCCATTGGTTTGCCCTTCTTAGTCCTGTCACTAAAGCTTCGTATTCTGCTATGTTATTGCAAGGGAAAGCAATCCTAAATGATTTAGGAATAGTATCACCTTGAGGTGTAACAAATAATATACCTTCCCCTGAACCACGATTAGTATGTGACCTATCAAAGTATAATTTCCATTTGGTTCTAGTGTCAACTTTGAAGATAAACTCATCAAGAAAATATGCCACTAAAGGATGGTCTGCCTTCATGGGTGTATCCGCTAACTGATTTGTAATTACTTTCCCTTTTATAGCTTTCCTCTCCACATACTAGATGCCATATTCACTAAGTATCATCACCCATTTAGCCAATCAACCTGTTAATGCTGCTTTACTTAGGAGATATTTGAGAGGATCAATATTTGCGACCAACAAGGTTTGGAAGTTTAGCATATAGTGCCAAAGTTTTTGAGTAGCAAAGACTACTGCAAGATAGGCACATTCTATGTTACTGTAGTTTATTTCATATCCCACCAAGGTACGACTGATGGAGTACACTTCCCTTTCATGACCTTGATCATCATTTTGTGTGGGAAGGGCTCCTGATACTGACTAAGTTGCTGAAATGTAAAGTATCAAAGGTCTGTCATATGTAGGTGGCATTAACATAGGTGGAGTGAGTAGATAATCCTTGATCTATTGGAAAGCTTCCTGACATTTAGGCGTCCATACAAATGGTTCTCCTTTCTTGAGAAAATGTTGGAATGGATGTATTTTGTTTGCTAGTTGTATAATGAAGCGCCTGATAGACTGTAATCTTCCCTGTAGTGTTCTTAGTTGACCAATGCTGGCTGGGGGAGGAGTTATATGATAGATTTCACCTTCACTGGGTCTAATTCAATGCCTCTTCTAGAAATGATATATCCTAGAAGTTTCCTTGATTTCACTCCAAAGGCACATTTCTTTGGATTTAGTCTGACTTTGTAATTTTCTAGCCTTTGGAATGTCTTGTCTAGAACTTTTAAATGATCTGCCCTTGTTACTGATTTAGCTATAATATCATCGACATAATCTTCCATGAGAGTATGTACAAAGTCATGAAAAATAGTCGCCATTGCAAGTTGATACGTAGCTCCAACATTTTTAAGCCCAAAAGGCATAACATTCCAGCATTATGTTCCCCATGGACATGTGAAAGCTATCTTGTGTTGGTCTTCAACTATGATTTTGATTTTCTTATACCCAGACAAACCATCCACGAGGGATAACATCTCGTATCTTTTTGTAAGGTCCACTATCATGTCAATGTTCGAAAAAGGGAAGTCATCCTTAGGACACGCCTTGTTGATATCTCTAAAGTCTGTACAAATGCGGATGCCCCCAGTTGGTTTAGTCACTGGCACAAGATTTGAAATCCAGTCTGCATAGTCTATGGATCTTATGAATCCAACATCCAATAGTTTCTTAAGTTCTAATTTGACCAGTAGTGCAATTTGTGGATGCATCTTCCTTAGCTTCTGTTTGACAGGCTTAATACCTAGCTGTAATGGTAGATGGTGCAATATAAGGTCTGGATCCATCCCAGGCATGTCTGCATATGACCATGCAAAGTTTATCTATCTCTTTGTGAAGAAGTCTCAAAACTCAGGTTGCTCTGTCTCTGTTAAAGAGACTGAAAAGTATATTACCCATAGGTTTTCTTCCGTGTTTATGTTGACTTCAACAGACTCTTCTACTAACATTGGAGACTTTTCCTGAGCAACTGGGAGAATGTTCAAACCTCCATCCTTGGGTGCCTCAGAGAGGTTTTCGCCCTTGGATACGTCCTTTATTTTTACTATTTCTTCATCCAAAGGCGCCTTTCGGTTTTCACCTAGGGACTTGTCATTTTCCTCATTTTCATCGTTTTGCTTTTTATTTTCACTTTTGCGACTAGAGGTGTAGATAGACTCCCCAAAATATGCTTTATCATCCAAGTCTATGGTAAATCCAACTTTATGATCCCCTCTTGGTATGCCTTCTCGAAGTCCCATGAACTCAGCTATTGCTTTGTCGTTCTCGAATATGTCTAAGATGGGTGTACCTTGTTGATCTCAGTCGATAAGTTGGGGATATATGAGCGGCATGTCATCATCGGAGTTATCAAATGTGGAGGCTGACAAGGTGAATATAGAGTGGTTGACATGGTCATAGAATTTTTGGACAACTCCTTCTTGTTCTTTTTCCTATGGGTAGGTAAACTCTGATGTGGGACTACTATAAGGGCTAGGTCATCAGAAGATGGTTTCTTAGGTGCCCAAGATGCAGGATCAAGGGTTTCCCAATAATAATGCTTAATCCATTCTTCTTTGGACAATGAATTTTTAAGACGGGGGCTAGATGGATTTGGTACAAGTTTTACCATTTTGTCAAGTTCCCCAAACAACTTATCTAGGTTCATGGTGTTGGTAGATGAAAGGGAATCCCATTCATAGTCGCTCAAGTTGGGGGATTCATCATAAACTGGGGCAAGTGGTTTGTGAGATATCTCGATGTCTTCATAAGCACTTACCTCCTCTTGGAATGGTGACGAAGTACTAGGAAAGCCAATTCTAAGCGGTTGAAACCCTAGCCCTAAGAATTTTGGTCATGGTGAGATAATGATTGGTTCACTCCTTCCATTTTGATGCAGTCCTGACCCACTATGTCCATCATAACCTTTGCTTTGTATTATCATAAAGCCTTTTCCATATTGATCCTTAGCTATTTGAATAGACAGTGAGGGGTATTCATTGTCTTCCTGGTATAACCAAGAGGTAATATCATCTTGGTCCACAACTTCTTCACTTAACTCTCCCCATTTTGTCAATGTCATTGTAGGAGGAACATGAAATGTGACTACGGATTGTCTCCTATCTGCCATGGGTAAACCATATGTCTTAGGTGGAACCGGCTGACTGACACAATAGGATGCCTTTATGTGATATTCTCACAACCCTTGTCTTGGATCTCGACCTTAGGAGTGGATGATGGTGGCTGTGATGAAATGGACTTGATAAGAGTTGATGGATCGATGTACAGGGATAAGGTGGAAGATGAAGCCTCTTGGTTAACTGACACCTATTGTTGTGGTAATTCATGTAGGCTTGTGCAATATTGAAAAGGATATGGATCACCATCAATCATGTTCTCAGTGCCATTATACGAGAATTTAAGACATTGGTGATATGTGGAAGGTATGACTTTCATTGCATGTATCCAAGGTCTACCTAACAAAAGGTTATATGGAAGGGTGAGATCCAAGACTTGGAAGCTAGTGTCCATAACTGTAGGGCCAATCCTGATAGAGAGTGTGACAACTCCTTTGGATGATCTTTCCTCATCATCGTAAGCCTTAATGACTATACTCTTAGTGGTGTCCAAACATGCTTCTAAGAATCTTAATTCCTTAACCAATTTCAAGGTACAAAGATTCAAACCTGCTCCTTCTTCTAGCAAGACTCGTCTGACTTTGGTTTGATGGACTAGGACTTCAAGGTGTACTGGGTCATTATGATCGGTCTTCTCAATTGAATAATCCTGTTGAGAAAATGTGGCGTGGTGGGAATTGGTTAAGTATCCTACCATTTCTTCGAAATGATTGACATCTAAGTTGGTAGGGACAATTGTGCTCTATAAGGATTTGTCGAGAATGGATCGATGATCTGGTGATAAATTCAACAGTTCCAAGATGGATATCTGTGCTAGGGTCTTGCTCAGTTAATCAAGAAAATTATACTTAGACTTGGAAGACTGTGTAGGTGGCTCAGAAGAAGGACCTGGAAGAGTTATCTTAGTTCTACGTGTATTTAACAACACATTCAGGATGCTTCTTAATGGTGATGATATGGATATTTTCATTTGCAGCTCGAAGGTGATTTATGATCGTACCTTTGCCATAGTCATACTTGGTATTTGCATAAGTGGCTGATACATTATTCTTAGTTCCCAAACTGGAGGCCTTTCCTTTCCCATGGTCATGTAATGGGTCTATGAAGACCTTATGATCACTGTTCTTGGTATGTTTCTTCCCATTGACCTCTATGGTTCCTTCTTCAACAAAGTCTTGTATGATATTCTTCAGTTGTCAACATTGTTGTAGGTTATGTCCCTTTGTTTGATAGTATTCGAAATAGGCGTTATCATCCCACCATGAGAGTTTAAAATGTCTAGGATCATATTGTTTTGGTTCCAGAGGTTTTAGGAGATCATGTTTAATCAATTCTTTGAAAATTGTTTCAATTTGTTGTCCCAAAGGGGTAAATTCACGTTTAGGAAACCTCCTTTGTGGTCGTCGTTGTTGTGAATTTTGGACAAAATTTTCTGTTTGATCTAGATTACTTGTCACATCTTTATTGGGGTTGTAACCTCTAAGTGTGATTACCAGTCCTACATGTATGGTCTTAGCATCAACAATACCATCATTTGTAACATTTTTGTTTCTAGAACATAACTTGTTTCTATCATTGGAAGCATTTTGATGTTGAACAACTAGATTTCTACCTGGTACTTTAATATATCCTTTGTCAAAAAGGCCTTTTTCAAGGATGATGCCCTTTTGAACCAAGTCTAGCAATGAAGTACAACAATTTACCCTTAAGTCACTTCTCAGTTTTGGATGAATATTTTCAAGGAATATCGTGACTTTTTTGTTTTTCGGGTATCTCAACTAGACATCTACTAGCTAAACTTTTCCATCTCTGGAAGAAAGTGGTGAAAGTTTCACCTTCTTCTTGCATGGTGTGACACAAGGTAGCTATTGTTATTTCATTTTATATGTTGAAGGCAAAGTGTTCAGAAAACTTCTCAGCTAATTCACCCCATGATCGTATGCCATATGGCACTTTAGAGAACCATTCCAGTGCTATCCCGACAAGGGTTCGCGAAAATAGTCTCATCAAGTATGTGGGGTCATATGATATGTCCATGCATGTTGTAGAGAATTATCTAATGTGTTCTAAAGGATTCCTCCTCCCATTATACTTAGGAAAATTTGGTATAATGTATCCGTGTGGGAAGGGTGTCATGTATATCACTTTGTCAAAAGAAATGGACATAAATCTTGCGCTGAGATAGCTTGTTTGCCTGACATGGACATGTCCATTTTATGTTGAAGGATTTGCATTTGATTTTGGAGAACATCTGCTTGTGTCAAGGACATGTTGTTTGCATTGTTAGGATCAATGTAGGTGTTCTGAATATGTTATGTGAAAAATTGTGATTTGGCGAGGGAATATATACTGTTTGAATGTTCTGATTCGATGTCGGGATATATCCTGTTAGAAAGTTTTGATTTGGTATAGGAATATTTCCTATCAGAATGTTCTAGTTAGTTACAATACCGGTATTGCTATGAGGTATAGTTGTATTCGTTCTGACTTTGGATCTCTTACCAGCAGTGTTTGTGCCAAAGGGGTTTGATGAAGATGCCCCCGCAGTGAATTTTAAAGCCTGTGTTATGTTGAATGGGGTTGTGTTTACAATTGACGATTTTTGAGTAGGTATGCCAGTTGGTATTGTCACGGTAATTTGAGGAACAAAAACACTTGACGTCATGGTTTGCGTTGGTTGAGTATATGTTGTTTTCAAAGTGTGAACATCAAATCCTGGTGGTAGTGTGGCACCTTCTACTAGAAAATTTGTTAGATATCATTGGGGATCATTTGCCAAACACTCATCCATAAAGGATGCAAACTCAGGATCTTGTACGACAACATCTATGTCTTCAACAAAAATTTGTCCATGTGTGTCTCTGGTGATGTGTTTTTCAAGCAAAATTTTGTGTGGTCTCTCTTTCCCTGATGGTTGGTTTCCGAAAGGATTGAAAAATTTGGTAGGGTCCGACATTGCTCTATGTTTCTTCTTAGACCTTGTTTCAACCATGAAAAGTTGCTCAAAATGAGGTAATGCAAACTATGTCTAAAAAAATATATGTCCTATTTCTATGTTTTTGGGATTTTTTGAATATAAAGGATGTTTCTAAAAATTAATGATTTCTAAAATGACGTATACTAGGATGACGTATGCGAGGATGGCCAGTATGCAAAAATTCGAGTAGATTATGACGGTAAATGATTCTAAGATGGGTATAACCTACCACATATGGAATAAATCCAAGCAATGATCTAACTTTACCAAGGAACCTGATTGTAGGACAAAGACAACTAACAAGGTGAATTTCCCAAACTAGACTATTCAGCTGGAAAGATTCACTAATAGGGCAATAGTGACTAGGTTCAATGACAAGGACAAATTGGAGCATGAATGTATCCAATGACGTGGAAAGTTGTTCTATTCTATGATATGCAACTTCCTATGGGGTGTCTAAATGTTTGCAACTAAGGATGACTACTACTAAGACGCAAATGACACCTAATAATGCAAGGATTTTGAGCAATTTTTTCCAGTTTCTATCCAAGGTTGATCGTAAGAAACATAAGCGAAAAAGTCAGTTTTTCTTTTAGACTGAGTTTATAGTTTTCAATTTTTTTCTGTTGACAATCAATTGCGGTTCGCATTTCAGATACGTTGATGTACTTGACAAATGCGTTTAAGGTTTCAGATGCGGTTAATTTACCAAACTACGTCTCAAATGTTGATAGAAAAATATGACTTTTGTTGGCAGATGCGGTTTAACTTATGACTGATGAGACTCATAAAGTAGATGTGACTCAAACAACAAATGCAACTCAAAAAGTATATGTGACTTGGATTATAAACTCTGTGAAACTAAATCTATTGATAAACACATGCGGTTTTTTGTTTAACAGTTGCAGATCATAAAGACACATGCGGCTTGAAATATGACAGTTGTGACTCAGAATCTAAACTCTGTGATACTAAATCTATTAAAAGACACATGCTATTTTTCATTTAACAGTTGAGACTCGCAAAGACACATGTGGTTCAAAATATGACAGTTGCAACTCAGTTTATAGTTGCAATTTTTTGATGACAATGTTACAACTGACAATGTTTAATGATCAAGTTTTGACAAAAAAAAAAACACAAACAAGAACATAATACAAAGTGTTTTTAGTTTGACGTGTATGAATCTGTTAAAATCAGAAGACAAGTACAACCTAGGCTGTGTTGGATAGTATTTACTGGGTTCTTACTTTGATTTCTCCTGCTATGCATATTCATGGTGGATGACTAGTAGATTGACCCCACTAGCTCCCGAGACTCCATGACACTCACTTATACGGGGCAGCCAAGCTATTGTACCCATAAAACTCCCATGGCATACATTTTATCTCTACACATGAACCGTAAGAATGTAAGATGGCTTCACAGGTCCAACTTGCTGCACCAGTAAATAGATTGGGATTTTAGCAAAACTACAAGGTTTTTAGTAAGGGAATTCCGTTCATGGGACCACCATCCAATACAACGAGAGACCATTTCTGCCCTTCTCGTCAAAAAAATAAGCACGATTTTTGGGGTTTCCCCCAAAAATCCACTTTTATATACCGACTGGAAGTCGCTAGCGACAAGCCTGTTACCGGCTTGAGTCGTCTAGGGGTGAGTGCTTTTCCCACCAAGACAGGCCCAAGTTCTAGAGTTAGTAACCATTTCTCTTACACCCAGGATCACACGAATTTGCAAGGGGAGAGGATACTTCGATATACCAAATTGTAAGGGTAATTACAAATTGTGCTTTCACACCAGACAAAGAAAACATTGGTTAATTTTAAGCCAAATGATAATTATCTAACTACCAAACACAAAAGTTTATTTTAAATATTTAAAGTCTTTGACAACAGGTTCTGCATGCAACTGATTAGTAGTTTATTGGTTGTCTTTGTCATTCATCCTGCAGAAAAGAAGGGGTTTTGGTTTTCAAAGTCCTCTACGCTTCGTCCTGCAAAAACAATGTTATCCTCCTAAAAAACCTCTGTCAACAAAAGATTAGTGAAAAATAAAACAAAACCGAAAACTATCCAAACACGAAAATACGAAAGTTAAAAGTTGAAATTATTACCAACTAGAGGCGTCATTTCAATTCATAGATGTGTCACGATGTTGACAGTCAAATACGTTGCGGGAGGTCTCAGATGCAGCCCATGTTGTCAGATGCGGTTCGCGAACTCAAATGCGTTGTTTTGTCAGTCAGATGTCATTTGCCATACGATACCTGCAAAACAAAAAAATGGAAAAGAAGAATGGAGTCGCGAAGTTTGAAGTGTGCTTCACATCGGGTTCACCAAATGTAACGTAGATAAAATGGATGCTGCATAGTAAGATGGTTAAATCTAATCTAACATGCATAAATCTAAATCAAACAACTAAGAACGAGATAAATGAATTAAAAAGTAAATAAAGCAATAATCAGAACAAACTTACCGAATATCAATCCATTTCCTCAAATTTTCTTGATTGTCCTTCTCCATTTTTCCGTGTCGATATTCTTGCCCTCAAATTTTCAGTATGTATGCAAGCATAGCCTTGATGTATGTCTAAGAAAAATATCGAAGATTAAGTTCTTCCAAAAAATGTATTGATTTCGGGAGGAGGAATAATGCCAAAGATCAGCCAATTTATAGAAAGTTGGTTTTCGAACGATCAACTTAGATTCAAAAGAGAGATTAATGATCGAGATTGATGAATGCCATGCGATGCGAGTTCTGTGTCAATTAGAATGTGAGTTGGGAAATTCTGCAGGATAAAGATTAAATTAGATAATAATTTAATCTAGTGTTAAGATTGTTCAAAAATATTTAAGAATAGGAGATCAAGATTAAATAAATGATTTAATCTTCAGTTGAAAGTCTTTGAAAATAGAAGAATTAGACTTTGAATGAAAATGATAAAGTTAGAACTTGGAGAATGATCTATTCGAATGCACACATGCATTAATTAATTAAATAAAAGATATTTAATTAATAAATATGTTCATGCATATGAGTTAGAACTAGTTAACTGACTGGTTGTGACAGAGAGTCTCTTCGTAGAGACGATCAGATATTGAATCCGGAGATAACTGACGAATTTAAATAGATCTCGAGTCAGATGGTGAGTGAATAATTAGATAACTAGACGATAGAAGAATGTGACATAAAAAATTAATTATGAATTAAATGTTAATTTAATTCAACATTCAAAAATTGAAATGATTTAATTAAATAAATAATGATTTATTTAATTGACTGAAAAGGTTAATTGAATAATTAAATAATTCGAAAAGAATATTTAATTATATTTGAAATATGATAAAAGGTAAATTAAATAATAAATTATTTAATTCAAAAAGAGAACTAATTAATTAGCGACGTAATTAAATAAATAAGATTTATTTAATTAATTAGAGTTGAATAAGAGTCATAATAAATTAATCAAATAATTAAAAGGTTATTTAATTAATAGAAGAAAGATGTGTTTAGGAAATAATTAAATAATTACCATTATTTAATCGTGACCATGGACATTAGAAAATTATGTCAAAAGTGGTACTCGCAGGCCTAAACCAATTTTCATTGTCTATAGTAACCTTGGGTTGATTGACCATGCTTTCATCAACAAGAGGCGATGTGGTTTGGATCTCAGTATTCGATTGCGATGAGCCACCATTGTTAGGATCTTGAGAGATGTTAGGCTGGGTACCCTGGGCTTGTTGTTTTTCCATGAGCTTCTTTGATTGTGATCGAGTAACGAGCATGAAAATGCAAAACTACAAGGGGACTAGGATGACTCGACATTCTAAGATGCAGTGAAAGGATGACCGAAGTGAGGATTAAAGGATTGGCTAGATATAGTGATAAACTGATTAAGTGATGATTCGATTGGATAGAACACATGATTGGATTTGATTAGATTGATCAATGAGATGAGATGATTGAGATGATTGGATGATAGGCTGGATTGGATTGATGGAACCGATTCTAAACCCAATTTAGGGGGTTTGACTAGATGACATAAGGTGCTGATTGATTGGATTGAACTACGAAGGGGATGATTACAACACCAAATCTACCTCAAGATGGAAGTAGATTGATTGGGTCAAAGGTGATTTTTTGACTCAAGATAGATGACAATCCTAAGCAGATGTAGATGATGATGATCAGAGTTAGACACCTAAGCCAACTTGGATAAAATCTCTAGAATGGAGTCTAGGGGATTGGGATCAATGAACCGATTATGAAAAAGGAACCTAAGGATAATCTAAGATGTAACTATCTGATTTGATTGGTAAATCGATGAATTTTGGAAAATGTAGACGAACTAAAGTGACAATTACAGGAAGATGGATGATGATAAAAAAATTTTGATCACAACAAGGGACTCAAGAAACAATAGGCTTTTAGTGGCCAAAAGGATTCACTCTCTGGAATTTTTATGGATAGTGCATTTGCCTCTTAAGGTCACAAATTCACCTATTAAATGAGGACAAATTCGCCTCTGTGTTGATCAAATTCACCTATTTGGAAGAAGGAAGTTTTCCTATGTCTGGGGATCAGATAAGAAATGAGCTAATCTACAAAGAAAATTCACCTATCTCTGACAGGGACACAAGAACAAGTGAACCTATATGGAAAATTTGCCTAAACCTGAGGAAACCTAATATGAAAAATTACCTATTTGATAGCAAGTTCACCTAAAACCTCGACAAAATCACCTCTTCGACATGCAGGATCACCTAAAAGTTGGGAAAGCAGAGGAAAATGGGCGAACTTGATTAGCAAAATCGCCCAACGGGGTGACAAATTCACCTATTTCTTGGACATAAATGGAATCACCTAAAAATGGATTCACCTAAATCTCGACTCAGTACAGATGGAGAAGACACAGGCGGGAAAAAATTTGCCTGTGTGAACAACAGGTTGTCCTATCTAGAGGGATGGACGGACAGGAAGACTTGGACCAAAAAATGGGATCGCCCCTCTGGATAGCAGGTTCATCCCTTTGGATGGGAAATTTTCCTATTCTATGGGAACAAGAGAATTCAATAAGAAAGATCGACAAACTCGCATAAGAGATGGACAAGCTCGCCTATTTCAGGGAACATGCGAAAATGGGGTTGCCTAAAAAGGGACCCAAAAGCAAATTCACCTCTGTCAAAGACAAATTCGCCCACTGGGATGATGTAAAAACTGATTCAGACACAAATTCGCCATTTTCTAGGGAAAATTTGTCTGTCTACAGTGCAAACTCACCTCTATATGAAGCAAATTTTCCTCTGAAGGTAGGGGCTGATTGTGGCAAAGGAAAAAAAACATGACAATCAATAGGCAGAAAGGCGAGATTGACTCAACTGAAAAATAAAAGCACTGGTATCGCACAATGAAGATACTCCAAGTAGCAAAATCCTAGAATTAGTGATAGGGGTTTGTAAACTTGATGTAGACCCACCACCTTGAGCGAAAAACCGAAGGTTAATACTCGGTGATATTGGGGTGGTTCTTTGGAGCACCCTTTCTCACGAAGGCAGATAGGTAGCATTCCAATAGCATAGGGTCATCAATAAATGCCATGGGATCACCTTCACACTCTCACTTGAGGACTATTGTAGTCCACCATGAGGATTCCTATCTCAACCCAAGGGAGTACATGGTGAGTAACTTCAGGGTACGATCCACATCCCCTGCACTACCCCAAGCCGTGGCTGAAACACAGGTCTCTATCTAGGCTATACAAGGTTATCTCGTGCGTCCTTGATATACGCTAGGTACGTGAGGCACAACCATGAACACCATCCTATCACAAGTATGAGTCGAGAGCCCCAGCGAGGTACTGGACACTCATACCAACTCTGCATGTCTTATCTAGGTATCACCCTAGCTTTTACGCTTCACTAAACACGATGTGACTGGATTGGGGTAGAAATTTCATTCTCCCCCCTTTATATACCCCTCTGATAACACATGGTTGGAATCGTCCCCCGAGGGATGAAATCCTAGGCATGTCCCATTAAAGGAAGAAGATACTAAATTTTTCGGTTGGTCCCTAGGCTCACACGTAGCACAAGGGGAGAGCTTTGATGCACTACCACCTCCTAGGTAGACTAGACTGGACTAGAGCAAGCTACAATTTCTTGTCACCCAAGATCGCCAAAAGGCGCAAGGGGAGTGAATACGTCAACAACTTACTCCCAAGCACAAAAAGAATGTTAATTGACCCTTTAATTAATTCTACGTGTGCCTAGCTGGTATGAAAATCAACATACAAACTAACTAATGGGTCTTCAACTGATCGTCCTGCAGAAAATATGTCAGTAATTTTCATCACCAGTCTTGGACAAACAAGGACAAGCTGTATAGATCGTTAGTGAAATCGAACACTCACAGATAGATAGGTTAGTGGATTAGTACTTGAAAATGAAATGAAATGAAATTGGAAATAAAAAACTTTAAGTTTCGGGTTCACCTCAAGTTCGCCCCAGTGTCGAGAAAAATCACCTTTTCTACTAGTCGAATTTGCTTGTCTTGGAAAATTCACCTGTTATGCTTGTCAAATTCGACTATCTATAAGGATGGGCAAATTTTTTCTTACCTCTGTTGATTTTATATTCGCCTGTCTACTAAATATCTTCGCGAATTCGCCCCTATTTCAAGAAATTTTTTGCCTTGTTAAAAATTCGCCTATTCAAGACAGGTAAACTCGCCTTTGTAACAAGCAAATTCGCCCGTTAGGGCGGTTTCGCTCTGCATTTAAAGTCTAAACTTGCAAAATTCAAACAACAAAAAACGTAAAAGTGCAGACCCATGACGTGGGTCGCATCGGGCGTGCCAAAAATGTGTGCAGGTGAAAGGCAAGACGAAAGGAAATGCAAGCAAGGAAAAACACAAACAACACCTTAAATATTAGCCTAGTTGAACTTGAACAAAATGAGATATAAAAAGAGTGTTATACCTTGTCCAAGTTGATGAGTTGGTTGGCCCTATTGATCGTTTGATTTGTGTACTCCTTTCAATGGAAAATAGCATAAAACCTAGCTTTAAATGTGATGGAACTCTCAAATTTTGCAAATTTGAAGTGCCCATATTAAAAATTTTGCTTTTCACTTTGAGAAGTGCACTTGAAGAATCTGCCTAAATGACCTACTTTGGAAGGTCGTAATTTGGAGCCTGTTGATTTTCATGCCAAACCCCTTGGTGGACCCACTCACATGACATATGTGAATGTGTGTGTCAATATTCAGATTGTCACGATGAGTTTTGTTAGGGTTTTGAAAAGTAATGCTGGAGGGTTTTGGCACTTCTCTGCTGTTTGCAGACTTTTAGTCTTGCAAAGTAGCCTCCCATTTGAGCTTCCATTTTGCAACTGGCTGACTTCCAAGTCAAAATGATTGTTGCTCTGCATTCTCCATGCCAAGATGAACTCCCATGTCAGTTTTTAGAGTTTTATGAGCTTATTTGCCATTTTTAACAGGCCAAAACCAAATGCAATTTCTTTAGTTTTGCACTTGAATTTTCAGAAATCTTTCAAGGAGGTCAACTTCAACCATCAGTATCTTTTGATGGGAGATGATTCAAGCTAATTCCTCTTGCACATGTGCTCCCTGTACTAGAATGATCTACTGTTTCCAATGGCAGCCTCTGTGGAGTTGATCTGCTATTTGTTCAAATTGGTGATTTGGTCAGTTTTAATTGATTCTGAATGAGTGCAGATGCAAAAAAGTTCAACTGAGCAACTTTGACAGTTAATAACTTTTGCCTTGTGATCTATTTCTCTGAGCCGTCTTTTTCACTCCATTCTTGGGTCAAATGTCTATGGGTTTGTAAGTTTATATGGCTTCACAAGATCGTTGCCTATTTTCCCAGGCCGATTCCAAAGCCCACTTGGCTAGTTTTTCTCGTTTTCCAAATGTGTCAGAAAGCATATTTTAATGGCAACTCAGTTCGTCTTTTCACTCCAGATGCATTCAAGAAGCAGTTTTGAGCCATTTGAGCATAAAATGGGTTTGAAAACAATTTTTTTTTTAGCTGGGCCACATGGGGCCCGACATGTCTTGCACAATCATGAGGTTGTAAATGTTGCACTGCAATATGTTGAAGGATATTCCGATTGAGAAATGCATGAATTTCAAAGTACTGTTTCATTAGTGGGTGGTCATTTTTCATCATCACAGGCTTCTTCCATCTATCTCTTGAAGATGGTGTTTTACTTGAATTACCATGAGATGTGGCTCAATGAAAGTCTATATGGAGAAATGATCAGTGGGAGCTATGGCTTGTATGTGACAACCAAATGAGAATGCCTATTCAAAGAACAAAAGGTTAAATATAATGTGCAGGAACAAAGCCAAATGATAGGTCAGAGCTTGAAACCAAGAAATCCTGCTCAACATAACCATGAAGGGAGAATGTGAGCGAAATCAATGGAAATGCTAAAGCCTAAAGGGAAGTCGAGTGAATTCTATCTGTTCATAGTGAAGTTGTTGAACCTAAATTCTTACTTGAATGCCTTTTAAATTCTTGGAAGCCTTCAACAGGTGGCATTGATGAAGCATACACGGATGATGAAGTCTTTTACAGAGTGCCTAACTTGAAATGTCATCTCTTGGAATATGAGTCACTAAATGGTTGATCAAAGCATATGAAATAATTTATATTGAATTCAAAATAAAGAGAAAAGTTTAATTTTTGTTCGGGAATGGTGGCAAGAAGGGGGTGTATGGAATCTCCTTCAACTTACCTTTAGTGAATATAGCTCTGAAGATAAAGGAGAGACACAAACAATTTCATGTAAGTCAGACAGAGATCAATGAGGTATTATGAGCTAAAGATGGTCCTTTTAGAGACCAAAAAATGATCATGTAAGTGGGGCACCCAATGCGCTGGCTACAAAGGAGTACCAATGGTAGGGGTGTGGATATCCCTCAAAGCACTTACAATGAAACCATGGAGACTGCAACTAGTGCACACAAAATGCATTTGTTGAAAAGACATTAGAAACTTTCAAGTAAATGTGCTAGAGAGAGGAAATCTTTGTATGAATAAATTACATTTGTATGAAGAACACATAGCATATGACACCATCTCAAGGAAACATACCTACTACAACATGGAGTTACCACTGCACACGCTAAATAGGGGCACCATTGTTGCAGGTGCATGCACAAACTGGATTGTTGAAAATGATTTAGAAACATTTAAACAAATGTAACACAACAAAATCAATGGGAAATATGTTGCAAATGAAGCGGCCCGCGCCAGATGAAGTATAAGGCTCCACTATAATAGTTTGTGGAGGTGTTTTGGGGCTGCGTAGGTGTTTGATAGAGGTGCAATATTCCAACGTAGGAAGCCAAAAATGGGTTACTATCAGGGAAAGTGCCATTGTCTAGGATGGCAAATTAGTTGCCTACTTTATTCAGAGAGTGGGTTTCCTACATTGGTTCAACCTATGAGGGAGAAGAAACAAGAGTCCCATAGAGACAATGTATTAAGAAATATTGGGAGCGATGGAGTGGGGTGAATCACAATAAACATGATTTCATGGAGATCCATCTGTGCATAGAGCATAAAGGATTTCTATGTTGAGATAAAGGGGGGGCTGTTGCGAGTAATGCCTTTACCCAAAGGCCCGATCTATAGGTTACACATACAATGGACATGTTGCAAAGACCTTAGAAACTCTCAAATGAATGGAGTAGTCATGCATAGCTATAGAGGGAACGAAAAACAAGCAAGGCAAAACAACTTAAGGGCTTGATGGGCTGCACTGTGAGTATTGGTATTGTGGCCATGAAATGCTCTTGATTCACAGGGTATAGCCACTTTTTTTGTTGCAAGGTGCACCAATGTTGCTATGAATGTAATAAATCTATTGAGAGGCTGAATGGTGCTGAATCTACCTATTCAATGACAAACGCAAGAACTCACAATACTCACGCATCTAAGAAGGAGCTGAAACCATGAGATTAGGGCAACAAAAAAGATCAACAGTTGGAAATGAAAGTTGGATGTAGTGAAATCTACACCCTTGCTCGCTGTCCCGTGGGTAGAAGAGGCTCACTCTTTAATCCTTGCAAGGTGTGCGAGAATGCTTGTGCGTGAAGGGAACGGTGGGCCCAATAAGGATCTTAAGAGATTAAGTTTGTCATAAAATTGTTGCTCGAGTAAATTTTTGTTTTTTAAAATAACTTTACGAAACAAATTTTAACAAAGGTATGGGAAGTAATTGAATGGTGGGCCTAGGGAAAAAGTGAAGGCACAAGATGGAAATATTAAAAGAGACCTCTATTTATTTTTAAAAGCACAACATTTAAAAGAATTAAAACATGGTCTGGTAAAATTTTAAATGAAATGATGATGAAAGTAGAAGCACAGTGCAAATGATTTCAAAAGCCCCATGTGAAATATGTGGAGTTTTTAAAAGGACAAGTGTTTTAAAATGTGAAAGTGAAAAGGTGGGGGAAATATTTTTATAATGCCTGATACCAAATGTTTAAAATCTTAAAAGTAGAGAGATTTTAATGAAGATTAAAAGATAAAGCCTTGTCATTTAAAAAGAAAAATATTTCAACTAATGATGAAGGGTGAGATATTTCTATTGCTGGGAAGTAAAAATAATATGCAGCACATAAAAAGTAGAAACAAAGGCAAAATGAAGCTTTTACGAGAAAACTGAAATATTTTCAACTACTGGGTGAATGAAGATGATTTTCACGGAGTGAATTTTCTGTTGCAACTTGGAGGCAAAATTTGTTGCTGCAAAGGGAGGAGAGATGAGAGAAGCTTTTATAGATTAAAGAAGGAAGCTGACAAGTGTCACCATCAGATTAATTTTCTGGTTGCTCATTCTTCTTCTTATTCTCTTCTTTTCTCATTTGTAGGGAACCTTCCAAAATTTCTGAAAGCTTTGCAAGTTAGGCAGAAGCTCTGGGTCGAACTGTAAAGATAGGGAGAATTGTAATTGGGTCCCTAGATCTAAAGTGTGTGTTCTGAATTATGCTTTAATATTTATATTTTGTCTAATAATTGTCTCCATTGCTGAGATGTAAAACTCTTTTGAATCCAATAATAAAAGATTACTTGAGATTTTCCATGCACAATTTCTGCATTTGAGTTGCAATAGTTGTTGCCTTCTATTCTATGAATGGTGTAATTTCTTTAATAAGTGCCAGCTAAACTTATTATTTCCTATTATTCAGGGGATAGTGTAATTGCTTCAACAAATGTGACAAGAGTGATGTGTTTCGGGTGGATTTGTAAAGAATGATTACCAGGTAAAGCTTCAGTGGTCTTGTCATAATGTGATAACAATTACAAAAGATCTTTAGAACATGTTCAACATTGTAGTATAAGATGATGGTTATGTGAATCCATAGCCCTCTTTTTGGCACTGGTCAATATTCATGCTTTTGCTGTTTTCAATTTGGTCCCAAATTATTAAATCAAAAACCATTTTAATTCTATATTCTAGGTTATGTGTTTCCCATGTTCTCCATGCTGGTTGATGAAATTCACTCAATGTCTTAGCCAATATTGAGTGATATTTTAGGTTTCTTAACATAATTCTATGAGAGCATTATCTGTTAAGCAATATCTTGGTAATTGTGTGTCTAGATTTTTAGATTTTTCTAAAGGGTTACCCCCTTAGGTCTTATAGAGCCTAAAGTGTAGGGGAAATTTGTTCTAATCCCATTTCCTATCAGTTTGCTAAATCCATCATTGAGTCTGAACATAAGAAAGTTACTAGTCTATAGGGTTCATTGGATTGTTCGATTTGGAACACCAACAAAATGATCATGGGGTGATGAGGAATGTAATGATGCAAATGGGTATTGCAATGGATGTAAAGAGTGCTACAATAATGAAGGTTTGGATGCTTGAATTCTAGTGTGTTTTCTTGATTGCTTGAGTGCATAAATTCTTGAGTGATTGTATGTTGCAAATGAGGGAAAAATCCTCTAATTTTAGGGGAAGTGCCCCTAAACAATGGATGATCAAGATTTAGCCACCATGAATAAGATCAAGGGCTAGGGTGAGTTGAGAACTCACAATCCCTCACATCTTGACATTGGCGGGTGAGGTGTCAAAAAAAGAGATGAGGTGGAGGTACTTTATGGTACCTTGGGAGTGGGACAAGATCTCCTCATAAATGAGGTCCTTGTCCACATGTGGGTGAAAATACATTCAAGGAATTAAGAATTGATTAAAAGGCCTAGGGGGAATAAAAGTGAATTTTTAAAATTCACATTGGGAAATGGGTTGTCTTCAAAAGGAGAAAAAATAAAAGGTTGACTTGGAGATATGCCATAAATAACATGGGGATTAGGTTGACCTAATCAAGTGATTAATTTGTGAAAACAAGGGATTAGGTGAATTAATGATAGATTAAGGCAAGTGGAGGATTATGGAGGATGTGACACTAATCTTGATTAAGGGGTGTGCACATCCTAATCATAGGTTAATTAAATTAACTTGGATTAGTGAAGAATTATGGAGGATGGGACAAGGAGAAAGAAATAATGAATTTTAAAATTAATTTAAATTCATAGATGAAAATGACTAAATTAAATAAATCAGGATATTTATTTAATTTAGAGAGGAAGGGGGGATAAATGATGAAGTATTTAATTATTTAATTAAATACCTTAGGAACTTTGGAAAAAGGGGAAATTAATTAAATGATGAATTATTTAATTAATGTGGATGAGGGATGCAAGATAGAGGAATAAAAGGGGAGGAATTTGACCATATGGGGGTGGTCAAATTCTATTGTCTACACACACAATCTACTGAGGGGGTGAATCAATAGATCAAATATATTTAAAACTCTTTAAATACAACACATATACTGGAACATGAAACTTGAATATTCACTACTACTAATAAAACATCAATCAAGAACATACATCCATATAGTAGAACACTAGACATAAATGGAAACCCAAGATGGGAAAAACCAAGGTGAGAATAGTTTCTTGGATCTACTATCCAAATCCAAAATCACAAAACAAGAATATAAAAGGTGAATTTTACAATATGAAGTAGGCACCGACCTACCAGAGACACCAATACTCATTTGTATCTGTAGGTACCAACCTACTAGAGACACCAATCCCCAATACATAGATCAATACAAGTATAACACCAGTCTTACCGAATTACATAGATAAAGCTTGTGGATCTTTAGTGTAGCCAACACATCTCATACACTTTCTGAACTAGCTTCAAACTCTCTTCCACACTCCTCATGATATTCTGATAATGGCACATAGTAATTGAGATGCTTCACTTTGAATAACTCATGCTCGCACAATCATCTCCTTGTATATTCACTCACCACCTTATATTCAATTATGTTTCACATTGTGCATTTGTACATCTGATGAATATATACATGAAATTGTATTAACTCACTTCCATGTTAGCCAGGGGCCCTCAAATAACCAAGATGACATAAGGTGGACCTAAATCCAAATTGCATGAATTGTGTAACAGGTCATTCCTAATTCAAATTTGTTACTGCCAAAAGAACATGATGTGCACTTTCATAGGAACCTTAACTAGGACTTATCTTAACAACACATACTACCTTTGAATGCCACATGCTACTAACCATTACCATACAATTCTTGAACTCCAACTGGTTGACAGACAAACACAAAGGGCCTTCTGTCATTTCAAAATTCTTGCATGGTAAACATATCTTTCGAAAACACTAGAATATGATAGAATATGTGTTGGAGATTTGTTGGTGTTTTCATTAGTGTTGTCATTCATGTCAACCTCCAATATGGTCAGGGATATTGTTGGAGATTGTTGCACTATGTTGGCATTAGTGTTGTGATTTGATGGACCGGCATCTAGTGTGGTCATGTTGAGAAGTATTTGTGGTATTGATCAAGTGTTGCAAATGTTGTAGATATTTTGAGCAGGTGTTTGTGGTGTTGTTGATGCAGCTGGTTCACTTGGTTTCCAAGTGATTTTGAGAAAATTTGAATAAAAGAGTGTACAGTGTGATAAAGGTGTGTTTAGTGTTGTGCTCCACATTTATTCATGGTTGAAGATATGATTGTGCAGTTTTGATGTGATGAATAGAGGTGTTTAGAGGTGCTATATCTAGAGTTTCAAGTTATGGATCATGTGACAATGGAAGTTGTGTTCGACAGTGTGTTTCTTGTGAAGAAGGTTGTTTGGGAGAAATGAGATTGCTTTGCATTTCTCCGCATTGAGGTTTCCTATCTTGCAAATTTGGGAACATTCTCATATTGTCTATACCTAGCTTTCCCTAGACTATCTAGTGTCTAGTTGTCTCACTAGGTTGGTGAGTGAGATGTATGTCTGTGGTAGTGTGGATGATTGAACAAAATTGAAGTGTTCTTCAGTTTCAGGTGGTTACAATAGTATTTTGGAATATTCTATTGTATGTTGTGGAATGTTGGTATGTGGTCCACATGGCATTTCCAAACTTAGAAAGGCATATATGTGGTCTCTTGTTAGTGTCAGTGTAGGTTTGGCTAACCTAGCGTGTTAGCGCTAATTGTGGATGTTGTTTGTTGTGGAAGCATGGCGAAGCATGTCAGTGTAGATTTGGGTCCTAATTAACCCTTAGTGTGGTCTGCCTTCAGTTATTTCCATCGCGGAAGTGTTTGGTGCTGACCTATTTGTTGGTTGCATGTTTGAGGTGCATATGTTTCATTGTGGCTAACATGGTGAAGGTTTTTGAGGTTGTGGAGGATATATAAGCAAGGTTAATTGTTTGAGATGTGTGTGGAAGATGTGTGAGTGTTGTATGATGTTAATGTGATCAAGTGTGGTGATTTGAGTGTGAGATTAAACGCCTAAGGTTACCAGATGCAGCGAGTAGAAGGTGTCTGCATTTTTCAATGTGCTTGAAGTTGCTAGAGGTAGTGAGCCAAAGGTTATGAATGGTGAAAATTTATAGTGGTGGATTTTTATTGTTGCTTTGAGATAGTGAATCTCTTTGTAATAGTCTTCTTCTATTCTTCTTTCTTCCATACAGTGATTCCTTTGGGGAGTGAGCCCTTGGTAGTGAGTCTTTCTTCTCTTTTAAGTAGTGAGACCTTCTAGCAGTGAGCCTATTGTACTTGGTGTTTCTATTCATATATATGTGAGCTAGTCCTCACCGTGGTTTTCCTAGATTACATTTTTCCACGTAAATCTAGTGTTCTCTTGTCTATGGTGTTGAATGTGTTTATGTTTCACATGTTTACTTTCTGTTGAT
The DNA here is from genome assembly GCA_007115665.2 of Sequoiadendron giganteum. NCBI lineage: Eukaryota > Viridiplantae > Streptophyta > Pinopsida > Cupressales > Cupressaceae > Sequoiadendron > Sequoiadendron giganteum. The sequence goes on from CM021102.1 coordinate 765,725,360, forward strand.
GCTTAATAAGGATCTATAAGTTAATAAGGGTTTAAGAATTTATGAGGCTTTGATGGTTTTAATGTACATCTGATTCACCCCCCTCTCAGTTGTCATGTGTGTCTAACAATTGGTATTAGAGCTGTGGTTCCTTGGAAGAAGATTTTAACCATTTGAGGTAGATCCAAATGGTGCACAAGAAAGGTGTCAAAGCTCCTATTTTTGATGGAATGAATTATGTTTACTAGAAAGCCAAGATGGAATCCTTTCTTGTCTCCCTAGGGTTTGGTGTCTAGAAGTCATTTGAAACTAGATATACTATGCTTGCTAATGGTTTGACAAGTGACGATGAGATCAAGGATTATGAGAAGAATGGAAAATCAAGGAATGCTATCCCGAGTGGTCTTTATGATTTTGAACTTGGAAAGGTGATAAGTCTCAAAACTACTAAAGAGATCTGTAGAAAGTTGTAGAGCATTTATGAAGGAGGTGATAAGGTCAAGCAAGTGAAGATGTAGAATTATAAAGCCAAATTTGAAAACCTAAGGATGTCAGAAGATGAAGACATTAAAATCTACATGCTCAGAGTGGATGAAGTTGTTAATGCCATCAATGGTCTTGGTGGTAAGCTGGAAGAAAGTGCAGTTGTAAAAAAGGTATTAAGAACTCTTCCTAAATCTTATAGTTCTAAAGTTTTTTCTATTGCGGAAGCTCAAAATTTGGATCAATATTCTAGAGATAATATGTTTGGTGCTTTAATTTCTTTTGAATTGAGAGAGTTTGGTCAAGATGATACAAAGAAAGAAATTTCCTTTAAATTCAGCAAGGTAGAGAAGGATGATTAATCGAATCCTGATGATCTTGATGAGGTGGAAGAAAATTTTGTAAGGAGATTGAAAAAGGGCACAGGAAAATACCGAGTTAAGTTACTCTTTAGGTGTTTCAATTGTGGAAAGATAGGTCATTATGCTTCTAAATGTCCAATCAAATTTGCAACTAAAAAAAAAAGGATCATAAAGGTAAATCAATTAAGAAGAGTTATTATATTGAAAAAGACAATGGTGTATCTGATGATGAGGAATCAAGCTATCCTAATGAAGATAGTGATGAATTCTTGTTCATGACTCTAAATGTGGGAACTAATTCTACTAATCCTAAAAGATTTGTGAAGGAAAGTGCTCCAGAAATAGGTCACAATATTGAAGGATCTATGTTGACTGATTTTCATACAAGAGAGGAGAGAAACTACTGGATAATTGATAATGGATGCTCAAACCATATGACAGGTGATAAGATTAAGTTTTTTAAACTTAAGAATTATGATGGTGGTCTTGTTAAGTTTGGTGATGATACATTTGCTAAGATATGTGGACAAGGTTCAATTAGTTTTGATGGAAAACATAAAACCGATGACGTTCTTTATGTCAAGGGTCTTTAACATGATCTTATCAGTGTAGGAAAAATTTGTAGCAAATGATACAATTTTGTGTTTCAGGATGATGGTTGTGAAATCAAAAAAGGAAGCTCCAGGAATTTGGTTGCTATAGGAACAAGAACAAAAGGAAATGTTTATCAACTCAAAGGTGGTTGTGTTAAGTTATTTATGTCAAAAATCAATGAAAGCTAGCTATGACATATAAGAATGGGTCACATTAACTTTCATAGGTTAGTGAAGATCAGTTCCACTAATGTTGTGAGAGATCTACCAAGGATTACAAAGCCTATCAATGTAATTAGCAAAGAATGTCAGTTTGGAAACAAAAAAAAGAAGAGGTTCAAAAATAAAGAATATTCTACCATAGGACCTTTGGATTTGGTGCATACAGACCTATGTGGACCTTCCAAAATAAGTTATCAAGGTGATACGTATTTAATATTATTAATAAATGATTATTCTAGAATGACTTGGGTGACATTTCTCATAGAAAAAATAAAATCTCTAAATAAGTTTATAATTTAAAGCGTTTAAATATATGGTTGAGAATGAAATGGATTTGAATGATTGAGGTCTGACAGATGTGGTGATTTCACCTCCAATGAGTTTAACAATTTTTGTGAAGATCGTGGAATAAAGAGACAATTATCAGCTCCTAGGACTCAACAGGATGGAGTTATGGAGAGGAAGAACATGACAGTTCAGGAAGCGACAAAAAACATGATGAAGGAAGAAAATCCATTGGATGTCTATTGGAGAGAAGCAATTCATACTGCAGTATACATACTTAACAGAGGGTAAGCAAGAGTGAATAGTTCAGAATCCTTATGAGTTATGGTATGGAAAACCTCCTACTGTGAAATATTTCAGTGTTTCGAAGCAAATTCTATATCAAAAGAGATGAAGAAAAATTAGGAAGGTTTGATGCAAGATATGATGAAGGAATATCCCTTGGATACTATACAAAAAGAAAGGCATATAGATTCTATAACAAAAGGTTGAAGAATATTGTTTAAAGTACAAGTGTCAAAGTCGATGAAGAACCACATCACAACTCTGTATTGATAGAAGGATGTGAATCTAATAAACCCCCTTGTATTGAAGAAGAAAAAGGTGAAGAGAAATAAAAAGAGATGATAGTTGAAGAGGAAGAAGCTTAATAAAGGATCCCTAAGACTCCTAAGTATATGCAAAAGAATCATTCTGAAGATCAAATCATTAGAGATAAGAGAAAAGGTGTGTTGACAAGAAGAAAAGATGCTATGATAAAGGAACATGCAATTTTTTTTTACTTTTAGAAGTACAACCTAAAATAGTAACTAAAGCATGCAAGGATAAGAACTAGATCAAAGCTATGGAAGAATAGTTGAGACAAATTGAGAAGAATTAGACTTGGGAATTGGTCCCAAGACTAGAAAACAAGAATGTGATAGGAACTAAATGTGTTTTCAAGAAAAAACTAAATGAGGATGGAAGGGTTATTAGAAATAAGGCTAGACTTGTGTGTAAGGGCTACTCACAAGTGGAAGGAATATATTTTGAAGAGAATTTTTCTCTGGTGGCAAGAATGAAAGCCATTAGAATGTTTTGGCTTTTGCAGCACATAAATAATTCAAGGTGTATTAGATAGATGTCAAGCCCGCCTTCTTGAATGGTGAGTTAGAAGAAGAGGTTTACATTGAAAAACTAGAAATTTTCCATTGTCAAAGGATTTTGATATGGTTTGTAGATTAAAAAAGTCATTTTAAGGACTCAAACAAGCTCCTAGAGATTTGTATGCAAGACTGGATAGATACTTGTTACATCAAGGATTCAAAAAGGGTACTACAGATAGAAATATTTACTTCAAGGTTGAGGGAGATAAGATCTTGATTGTGGTTGTGAATGTTGATGACATACTATTTGGAGGAAATGAAGGCATGTGTAAGAGATTTACAAAGTAGATGCAAAAAGAGTTTGATATGTCAATGTTTGGGGAGATGAGTTTCTTCCTTGGGTTACAAATTTGTCAATCAGAAAAAGGAATTTTCATTTCACAGTCAGATTATGTCAAGGAAATGTTGAGGAAGTTTGGAATGGAGGATTCTAAACTAGTATGTACTCCCATGGTTATTGGTTGCAATTTGAGAAAAAATGACAAATCTCCTAAGACAAATCAAAGCACGTATAGATCAATGATTGGTGGACTACTATATCTTACTCCTACTAGACCAGATATCATGCATGTAGTTTGTCTTGTGGCAAGATTTCAAGAAGATCCTAAAGAATCACATGTGGCAATAGTCAAAAGGATACTCAAAGGGCACTCTAGATTTTGGTCTATGGTATCCTAGAGATATTGATTTCTCTTTGAGCTCTTATACAGATGCAAATTGGACAGGTTGTACATATGGTAAAAGAAGTACAAGTGGATGTACTTTCTTTCTTTGAAGCAGGTTGGTTTCTTGGTTGAGTAAGAAGTAGAATTCATTATCATTATCTACTACAGAGGAAGAATATATTGCAGCAAAATTATGTTGCACACGTGTTGTGGATGACACAAACATTGAAGGATATCAGGGTGTCATATGATGAACCTAGTTCTATCTTGTGTGATAATACAAGTGCTATCAATATTTTAAAAAACTTGGTAATGTATTCAAGGATAAATCATATCTCTATCTAGTATCACTTTCTAAGAGAGAAAGTTTCAGAGAATGAGGTGAAGCTCGAGTATGTGCCTACAAAGGATCAAGTTGTAGAAATTTTAACAAAGGCTCTTCCAAAAAATATATTTGAGTATCTCCGATAGAAGTTAGGGGTTATTACCCCTCCTTTCAATTAGGTGCATAAGGGTGTGCATCTATCTAGGAAAGGAATTTCAAGATACTTTCTTGGTCCTAAACTGATGAAGGCTACCTCTCAGGGGGAGAAGGTAGTGGTGTATTTTAGTTGGTGCAATCAAGGGAGCGTATAATGTATATAACCTAAGGAGAGTAACTGGAGAGAGAGAGAGCAATAGAGAGAAATTAGTGTGCTGGTGTTACCTAAAGTGAAACTTTTAGGTGATGTCAAAGGGAGAGACTATTGCCCTTTGTCATTGATGTCAAAGGGGGAGAGAGATTGAAGTATGAAAAACTCCTCAAGTAAGGGGGAGAAAAATTAAGGGAAGAGAGAGTGAAATATGAGAAACTAGTAGAAGTGTAAGGAATGTCCCAGTTAGGGGGAGAGAATGAAGCAAGGGGGGAATTGTCTAAGTGTTGGAGTTACAAAGTTGCTTTTGTTGATTGATGGTTTTCAGATTTGGTGTTACCATAAATGAAAAAGGGGGAGATTGTTGGAGATTTGTTGCCATTAATTTTGTCATTGATGTGAACCTCTAGTATGGTCAGGGATATTGTCAGAGATTGTTGCACTATGTTAGCATTAGTGTTGTGATTTGAAGTCAACCTCTAGTGTGGTCATGTTGAGAAGTGTTTGTGGTATTGAGTAGGTATTGTATATGTTGTAGATATGTTGAGCAAGTGTTTGTGGTATTGCTGATATAGTTGGTCCACTTGGTTTCCAAGTGATTTTGAGAAAATTTGAATAAAAGAGTGTGTAGTGTGACCGAGGTGTGTTTAGTGTTATGCTCTACATTTGTTCATGACTGAAGATATGCTTGTATGATTTGGATGTGATGATTAGAGGTGTTCAAAGGTATTATATCCAAAGTTTCAGGTTTTGGATCATACGATAGTGGAATTTGTGTTCAATAATGTGTTGCTTGTGAAGAAGGTTGTCTCAGAGAAATGAGATTGCTCCACATTTCTCTACATTAAGGTTTCTTGTCTTGAAAATTTGGGAATGTGCTCATATTGTCTGTACCTACCTTTCCTTGGAGTATTTTGTGTTTAGCAGTTTCACAAGAATGGTGAGTGAGATGTATGTTTGTGGTAGTGTGGCTAGTTGTAGAAAATGAAAGTGTTCTTCAGTTTTAGGTGGTTGCGACAATTTTGCTAAATATTCCAATGGTGTTGGAATATTCTTGGATGTTGTGGAATGTTTCTACGTGGTTTGTATGGTATTTTTGGAATTGGAAAGGTGTATGTGTGGTCGCTTGTTAGTGTTAGTCTAGGTTTGCCTGAACTGGCATGCTAGTGCTAATTATGGAGGTTGTTTGTTGTGGAAGCATGGAAAAGTGTGTCAATGTAGATTTGGATCCTAGTTAACCCTCAGTGTGGTCTTCCTTCACTTCTTTCCACTGCAAAAGTGTTTGGTGCTGAACTATTTGTTGGTTTCATGTTTGAGGTGCATATGTTTCTTTGTGGCCGATATGGAGAAGGTTTTTGAGGTTGTGGAGGATATAGAAGAAAGGTTAATTATTGGAGATGTGTGGGGCTGATGTGTGAGCATTGTATGATACATACGTGATCAAGTGTGGTGATCTGAGTGCAAGCTTAAACACCTAAGGCTACTAGATGTAGTGAGAAGAAACTGTCTACATTTTTAGTGTGCTTGAAGTTGTTGGGGGCAGTGAGCCAAAGGTTGCAGATGGTGTAGAGTTGCAATGGTGGATTTTCCCTATTGATTTGAGATAGTGAATTTCTCTGTAACAATATTCTTTTATTCTTCTTTATTTTAGATAGCGATTCCTTTGGGCAGTGAGCCCTTAGGAGTTAACCTTTTATCTCTTTTGGGTAGTGAGCCTATTGTATTCAATGTTTCTATTCATATATATGTGAGCTAATCCTCACCGTGGTTTTTCCTTGATTAGGGAAGAGAGAGTGAATTTTGAGAAAGTGGTAGAAGTGTATGGATGTCCCAGTTAGGGGAGAGATTGAAGTAAGGGGGGGAACTGTTTGAGTGTTGGAGTTACAAAGTTGTTTCTATTGATTGATGGTTTTCAGAGTTGGTGTTACCATTAATGAAAAAGTGGGAGATTGTTGGAGATTTTTTTCCATTAGTGTTGTCATTAATTTCAACCTCTAGTATGTTCAAGGATATTATTGGAGATTGTTGCACTACGTTGGCATTAGTGTTGTGATTTGCTATCAACCTCTGGTGTGGTCATGTTGAGAAGTGTTTGTGGTATTGAGAAGGTATTGAAGATGTTGTAGATATGTTGAGAAAATGTTTGTGGTGTTGCTAATACATCTGGTTCACTTGGTTTCCAAGTGCTTTTGAGAAAATTTGAATAAAAGAGTGTGTAGTGTGATCGAGGTGTGTTTAGTGTTGTGCTCCGCATTTCTTCATGGTTGAAGATATGTTTCATGATTTGTATGTGATGATTAGAGGTGTTCAAAGGTGCTATATCTAGAGTTTCAAGTTTTGGATCATGCGATAGTGAAAGTTGTGTTAAAAAATGTGTTGCCTATGAAGAAGGTTGTCTGGGAGGAATGACATTGCTTCACATTTCTCTTCATTAAGGTTTCTTGTCTTGAAAATTTTTGAATGTGCTCATATTTTTTGTACCTACCTTTCCTTAGAGTATTTTATGTTCAGTAGTTTCACAAGAATGGTGAGTGAGATGTATGTCTATGATAGTGTGGTTGGTTGCACAAAATGAAAGTGTTCTTCAGTTTTAGGTGGTTGTGACAGTATTGCTAAATATTTTGATGGTGTTGGAATATTCTTGAATGTTTAGGAATGTTTCTATGTGGTTCACATGGTATTTTTGGACCTCGAAAGGCGTATATGTGGTTGCTTGTTAGTGTTAGTGTAGGTTTGGCCAACCTAGCATGCTAGCGCTAATTATGGAGGTTGTTTGTTGTGGAAGTGTGGCAAAGTGTGTCGGTGTAGATTTAGATCCTAGTTAACCCTTAGTGTGGTCTTCATTCACTTCTTTCCACCATAAAAGTGTTTGGTGCTGACCTATTTGTTGGTTTCACATTTGAGGTGCATACATTTCATTGTGGCTGACATGGAGAAGGTTTTTGAGGTTCTGGAGGATATATAAGAAAATTTAATTGTTGGATATGTGTGGGGTAGATGTGCTAGCCTTGGATAATACAAATGTGATCAACTATGGTGATTTGAGTGCGAGCTTAAATGCCTAAGGCTACCAAATGTAGTGAGCAGAAGGTGTCTATATTTTAAGTGTGCTTGAATTTGCTGGGGGCAGTGAGCCAAAGGTTGTGAATGGTGCAAAGTTGCAGTGGTGGATTTTTCCTATTGCTTCGAGATAGTGAATCTCTTTGTAACAATCTTCTTTTATTCTTCTTTCTTCTAGTTAGTGAGTCCTTTGGGCAGTGAGCCCTTAACAGTGAACCTTTCTTCTCTTTTAGGTAGTGAGCCTATTGTATTAAGTGTTTCTATTCATATATATGTGAGCTAATCCTCATCGTGGTTTTTCCTTGATTAGGGATTTTCATGTAAATTTGGTGTTCTCTTGTGTATGGTGTTGAATGTGTTTATGTTTCACATGTTTACTTTTTGTTGATGCTTAATAAGGATCTATAAGTTAATAAGGGTTTAAGAATTTATGAGGGTTTGATGATTTTAATGTACAACTGATTCAACCCCCCTCTCAGTTGTACTATGTGTCTAAAAAAATGTGTAGGCATACTCTTGATTGAAACCATAGATCCAAAAACACCTTCAGAAATAAATACTAAAGATAATTTTATTGCTAGAGAAATATCTTTGCCCTAAAAACTGAATTGAAACATTCCAGATTAGAATTCCAAATCACTTCTATTGGAGTGAATATATGCATGCATGATATTACAAACAATAATTAACTTCTTTTATCAATATAGATAGCAATATATATTTAGGTAAGTCAAAATGATATGAAAATACAATTACCAACACAAAAAATTATGATAGAAAAACTCCATTTGATTTACATTGAACTCTTTAAAAGATAGTGCCATCTCTGATCATATGTCCTTTGACATCAATGACAAACTTTGTTAAAAAATCTCCCCCTTTTTCATTGTCGACAAACAAAAAAATGTTGGCCACACATGAAGACAAGTCTGATATTAAGTTCCATTTCTCCCCCTTAGAGAATATAGCATTTTGAGTTCCACTTATCCCCCTTTGACATCAATGGAAAAGGTCAAGTATTTGATAGGACCTTTAAAGAAAGATATTTGGTCTTGAAATGGGATAGAGATAGAGAAAATGATAGAATACAATTTTTTTTATGTCATTTGGAGTGGCCCATACATCATAACCAATTGTAAGAAAGTTAATGATTTCTAAATTTCAAGGCTGAATGGAGAATAACTACCTATCCTAGTAAATGGGATATACCTGAAGCCATATTTTTGAGGTTAATTTATAAACCGTGCACATTTTAGAGTAATTTTTTTAAAAAAATAAATTAGTGTTGTTGTAGACTCTAAATTATCATTAGGAGAATATATGTCTCTAGTTTCCCTATTTTACTCTAGGTAACTATCACACATGCTTTATTTTCTATTGACTGTTTCAACATATTTTTTTTGTTTGTATAGTTGGCTGTTAAATATGTGTTTCTTCACTTTAGTCATGTTGTGCTCTTGGTTTGGAGATAGTTTGTAATAATTACAATGAATCCATGCCCAATGGATTGATAATTCTACTAGATTCATGATTAGTAGGCAATCATCCAATAAAGGTCACCAAAATTTTATGCACTTGACCCTATCCATCTATTATTTATAACTGATATAAGATATCCTAAATGGGTCCCCTAAGTGGAAAAAGATGAAAAATCCATTAAGAGTCTAATTATAGGTTATTTTTGGTGTTTGCATTGGTTTTTTGTGTGTTTTTTAACCTTTCAAACTTTTAAGGTTTTCCATCCTTACATACCTTGCCTACCTATCCTAACAACTCGCTTAAGTCCTTGTTAAAAAAAAATAAGTTTTTTTTGGAGTTTTAGAGTTTCCCATATATCGATACCATTCTTTTGACATTCATGAGCCCCAAAGCCAAAAGTTTGTTAAAAGAATAAGTCCCTTGTATTCAATAGAATTTCATACTTCCTCGTCCATCCCATCACTTGGTTCCTGCTCCCCTTCATCTCCACTTCCATAGCTTTGATACCTTATACTCCAGAAAAATTACTATCTTGTGGGGTCAAATTTTTTGCCTTGCCCTTAATTGGGTACCCATATCCACTAACCTCCAAAATTATGAAAATCCATTGATTACACTATATATAACTTATCAAAGTTGGAATTTCAACCTTTTCCTTGACTTAGTACCAAGTTAAACCCCATATCGACTCCCTAGTCTTGATATCTTGATGCCTTGTTCCTATTGGATTTCCCCTTTTAGCGTCCCCCCATCTCAAATCTGATCTAGCATGAATTTCATGTCACCCCTGATTCCTTGGTGCTTGATCCTTGAAATGTGGTATATGTTACACCAAACCATAAAAAGTTATAAACCTCCTAAAATTGTTGAAGAGGTTGTTAAAATGCGACGAGGAAGTGTTCCAAGATTTTAGATGGTCCACAAACCATCAAAATTACTAAAATGGTTTGGAATATAGTAAAAGTGCCTACAAGTATTATATTTTCATCAAAGGAAACAATAAATCAAAGAAATACAAATAATTCAAGTGTATTTTGGTATTTTAGATGGTTCATAAACCATTAAAATTGTTGAATAAGTTAGGAGTTCACCAAAAATACCGACAATAATGTTTGTTTGTGTTTGGCCAAATTTTTAAATAGTTTGTAACTTCTTTAGTTAATTGAAACACAAAAATATTAAAATTTGATGGGGAGCTTGATCAAAGTGAAGGACATTGAATCAATGGTGGTAAACAAAGGTTTAAAATGTAAAATTTTGTGGTGGATGAAAAAAATATAAAGCCAATTTTTTAAAAGATATTTTAAATGTTGAACACCAAATGAAATGATATATTTCTCCTCCTCCCACTCCCACATAATTACCATTATTGTAGATCAATTCTCCTAGCTACTTGCATTTATGCCTGGATATCATTAACGATTTGGGGGATCACTTTTAGAGGGAAGTGAAATGTGTCAAAATAGTTGAGTTTCACTAGCATTAGTAGGTAATAATTCCATGAAGGTCATCAAAATTTTAACTTCTAGTAGCATCACGAGGTTTATGCAAGTATGACATCTGGAAGAAATTTTAGTACATAAAATTTAGCAAGGAGAAAGATCCTTCTATTCCACCAAGGAGTGCATGAAATAATGAAGGATAGAGAAACACATGTTTGAATGTGTAGTAGAAGTTCTTGAGCACTTATAGGACATTCTCATGCAATAAGCTCTAGTTAAATACTTCAAGATATCAATTGAGATTATCAAGGAGTTATAAGAAGAAAAAAAAGAATCTTTATCCCTTGTACACCTAGAAGAAGGTGAAGCCAAATGAATAATTTAAGAGACAATTGAACTCCTTGTTCTTATTTTGAAGATATATTCCTTATTTATCTCACTCGATCAGTTACTCTTCTCCCATCTCTTACTGTAATTAGGTAGAAGAGAAAGGAGCATTAGAATTTTAGTATCAATTTTTGCATATTTAATTTGTAACACATGCACAAGCCTTCACAATAAATAAAATAACTAATTATTTACTTTCTCTTGTATGGTTCCATTGTGTTTTATTGAATAATTGTAGGTTCCTATTGTGGATATTAGTCCCTTTTATAGCTAGACCTTTATTATCCTAACCTTTTTAAAAGTATTCTATGAGTTTGTGTGAATATAAATCAGACCTTTGAGTTTTTTAATTCTTGATAATAAGGTCTAGGGATTCTCTTGTCATTGGTGCATCACCATCATTTCAATCTTAAACATTTATTTTCCTTTTTTACTCTCAATCAACAACTTAACATTATAATTAGGTCCTTGAGAGTGATTCGGTCCTAGTTTCAAATAGAACCAACCCTCTTTAGAGAGTTATCTCTATCTTTCAGGTCCCAAACTGAAGATATAACTCCATTGTTGTAGCTAAGATAGGTTTTCAAATCAACAAGGTGGAATCTCAAAGTGATAAAAATAACCTTACTATTTTCAATGAACACCATGTTATCAACATACATGACAATGATTATTAATTGACCATCAATAACTTTAAATAAACATAATGATCTGATTATCAATTGACCATCAATAAATTTAAATAAACATAATGATCACATCTGCTTCGAAAAAATCCAAGTTCTAATTCAAATGCATTGAATTTATAATATCACATCCTAGGTAATTTATTTAGATCATACAATAGTTGATTCAACCTGGAAACCAAGCTTTCCTTCCTTTTTACTATAAAATTGTCTTTTTTCATATATATTTCTTCTTCAATATCCCCATGCAAAAATTCAATTTTAGCATTTATTTAATCTATCTCTAACTCATAATAAATTCCAATAGAATTTAAAAATATAATGGAAGTTAGATTTACAATAGGAGATAAATATCACCAAAATGAACTCTCTTAGCATGTGAGTAACTTTCTTTTTGCTAGTCTTTCCTTGTATCTTTCTGATTGCCCATCTACTCTAATTTTACTAAACAACCACTTAGAAGTAATGTGCTTCTTTCTCTTGGGTAGCTCAAATTGATCCTGTCAGATCTATCCAAGGCTATTGTCTCATCCTCCATAACCTCCTTACAAGAATCATGCTTCTTTGAAGAGAAAATAACTTTCTAGATCTAGGTTCACCATTAGTAAAACATGAAACAAATACACAATAAAAATTGGTGCACTATAACTTTCAACTAATTTCTACTAACCCATAGAACTTTTCAAGGGTGTAATAAGAGAATCCTCCCCTTCTTCCTCTGAAATCTTTGTACATGAACCTTCTTATTCCTCTACATCCTTTTGTCCAACATGTTGTTTTCTACCCATGTATTCTTCACATATTTGCTTAAACTTGAATCTATGCTCACTAAAAATCATGTCTCTAGAATATTAAATTTTAAGGTTAGAGAATTCCAAAGATTGTAACTTTTAACATTATCATAACCAATGCAAAATATTTTTTGGAATTGAAATCCAATTTAGACCATTTTTATTTAGGAACATAAACAAAGACTCAAGATAAAAAAATATAATATGTATTTAATAGATGGTTTCTTACTTGTCCTCACTTCATCCAACATATTATCAACCAAAGTATAAAAAAATGATCTATTGATCAAATAACACACAAAACTTACATATATATTTTATAAATCCCTCCCAGTGCCTAGGATTATAAAATTCCTACAAATGAACTCAAAATGTTAGGAAAGGTGTCTCAACGTTGCTCCTAATGTTAAGATTACAAATTGTACAATATTTCGTTCATAGAATAGAAACAAACAATTTCTAGGCTAGAGAGTTTGCTTTTGGCCAAAATAAACATTTCAAGTTGTTTGGCATCATTAGTGTGTATATATATATATTTGGGATCTATAATTAAAAAAGGCCCCCAACAACTTCCTAGATCAAAATTTATGGTCTTTGAAAGTTGAGCCTTCCATATCAAAAATGTATAAATATATCAAACACATAAAAGAGCTGTAAGGTAGAGTTACACATGTTGATCAAATTATGATGCATGCTAAGACACACCATAATATATATTTGAATGGAGATAATGGATCTAAACTTATATTCCTATCGATGTGTGGATTATGACCAACTTATGGTAGGCGGAAGGAATATGTTATTTTTAGCTTGTGGACTCATCTTGGGATGTGAGTGTTGGATTTCAAACTATAGATTTGTGTACCACATTTTAGGTGGTTTTTTTAATCATGGTTTTTTTTATTACCATTTGATAGTTTTATGTATTGTTTAACCTAATTATTAGGTGTTTCTCTTGTAAATCCTTATATTTTGTAAATGTATTATAACCTTCATTATTTAATAGTACATTGAGTTTCTTTGGAGTGTCGTTTTCTCTTGAAATGGTTTCCCTCATTTAAGTCATTATATTATGGTATATATATATTTTTAATTTTATTCTTGTAAATACAAATATTTTATTTATTTATTCATGCATCCTCTCATAGATTAGTGTAGGAAGCATTTTCTACATCTCTAATTCCTTTCACAAATGTGATTGTAATTGTTGTCACTTGGATCAGCACCCTTGCCAAGTACCTTACTCAACAATCTAGTGAAACATGGAAACACTCTTGGGCCTACGGGTTTCCCATAGCTTAGAGTGAATCTCTAGAGAGGGTTTGTTCCCTTGGTACTCACCTAACTTAACCTATGCTTCTGCAAAGGATGGAGAATGAAATGAAATGAAACTTAAAACCAATGAGATGATGTACCAAATGATTGTGACTTATATTACCACCTAAGACACAATCTATTCAAATGAACAAGTTTTTCATTCATGAATTAGGTTCTAACATACTTATACATTAGTGTTTCATAGGACATTGATTTTTTCTCAGTTCTAAAAGGAAAAATCTAATATTTTCACAATTAGAAGCTTTTCAAACCATCAAAATAACCTATATATTGCATAAAGTGTGTATATATCTACATGAAGGTGCTGAAGGAAATGATACATACATTGAGGATTTACATATAAATCACATAAAATATATCAATCATTTATGTTTGCACACAAAATTCAGATAAAAGAAGGAAAGTTTCTTGTTTTATTGATAAAAATTCTTACAAACTATTGTACATGCTTGAGAAATGTGTTTCTTTGAGTTACAATGTTGTTATTGATTGAAATAAGCTTCAAAAGTTACAATAAAATAACTAAGAATAGCCAAAACTAATTGGAAGTATGCCCTTAGGCCTCTCTTTATACTATCCAACCTCTTTATAAACATTAGGAATATAGTTTGAGAGATAAATGATGAGTGTTTACATTAGTTTTTCTAGGTCAAACCTTCTTGGGAATCCAATTTAGTTGTCCCTATTTTCCAACCCCTTAAAATGCTCCAAGATGGTGGTTAAATGAAAAACTATTATTTCGACCTTATAAATCAGCCAAGGTTCCTTAAAAAGCTCCTAGATTCTCTCAATAGGTTCAAACTAAGTCAAATAACCACACTATATTCTCTCAATGTATTGCACAACTCACTAAATTGTCCTAGATTCTAGGAAGAAAATATAACTAACATCCACTTCTCCAACTTCTCATGATTTCCCTTAAATTGATTCATAGGCCACATGGAAAATGCTTTGGAAATGATTAAATTCCCTAATAGGGGATGCAAAATTTTCAAGGGTTTGATTTTACCATTTGTCTTCATTATGGGTGGCTTCTTATGACAATTTATGAGATGTCTTTATTCATGATTAGTCCATTATTATACTTGTTCACTATGATTTTTTTCTAGGAATACATTTAAAGTGTCATCTCTTAATCCCTATCACATTCAACATTGACCCCTTTCTTTTGATAGGACTGTATTTCATTGAAGATTGAATCCTTCTAGCTCTATCCACTTCTACTCAGAAATCACTTTTAATAGACTATTGAATGTCATATCCTCATTCACTGAGGCCTTAGATACCATCATGCAGACTATCATGCATGTACTTTGTTGCAGAGGCATGTGTTCCATCATTTCTTACCAGTAAAACCAATATAATTCTATTTTATATTGTGTGAAATAATATCAATGTCACATGAATGATTTTGTTTTGATTTATCTATCAAACTTATATGGAGTATCCATTTTGTGTTGTATGAAATCATAACATTCTATTTGGCGCTATCAAAATTTTATGAAATCATAACTTAAGTTGAGGTCTATGCATAATAAAATCAATGCTATCAGGGGTGCGGAGGATTACCTTAAGGAGAAGAATGAGGAAAAATAAATTCATTTGGTGTTGGAGGCAATCATGAATAAATTTAGTCCGATGAAAGAGGAACATGAGAGTTGTGTAAAGGGCCTAGATGACAAGATGTTGCAGCTAAACCAATACCTGGAATGCATTATAAAAATAGTCAATACACTATTCATAATAGTGTGAAAGGCATCCAAATTCTAACCGAAAAACTAAAAGAACTCAAGGAAGATCAAGTTGTTGAAGCTTCCAATGTTGGTGAGAAGAATGAGAATGATATTAACTCCAAATGAAAACAAAGATATATGGAACATAAGGGGCCAAGAACTCATACCATTGGAAAGAAGAAATCTTTCCAAGAGGAGAAAAATGATTTGCTCAATCCAGTGAAACTCCATCAAAGTTTCTACCAATAGGAGCTAGAAGCAAAAAATACTCTTAAAGAGTTGCAATATTTTTTTATGTTGTTTCTAGATTTTTAGCTATGCGTTCTTGGTATGTGGGTTTCAGGTCCCTGATGTTTATCTTTGGATACTTTTAAGACAACATTTTGTTTAAAGGTTTCAAGTCCCTTAAAAACATGTTTTACCTTAATCAAAAACATTCTATTTGAAAAACATAAAATATTGTCATTATTACCTAGTAAGAATTCAATTCTCATGTAAAATTTCTAATTATGAATCCAAACTTGCCACTTTCATCTTTGACCATCATAAAATTGATATATTGTTCTTGATAGTTTCTTTGGATTTTTGTCTCTACTTCAATATGTATTTAGATACCTTCTTTGAAACCCATGCATGAAATACCCCTTTCCCATGTGTTTGTATTACAAAGTGTCAATTTAGAGTTAGGTTTTCCTTGACTATCACAAATCTCTCTTTGATTATCGCCTAAATGTTATAGATCTTCAATAAGTATTAGATGTTGGAAAGAAAGTGGAGTAGCCATCTATAATTCTTCCACCAAATTTAAGATGACATACATAAGCAATCTCAATAGGTGTCTCACAATATATTTTGACTATTTTGGGTCCCAAGATCAAATTAGAATCTACCATTGTTATGACTCATTTCATGGGACTGTCATAGTACATGGGCCTAGGTACTATCTCTGAGTTTGATCTTCTAGAACTTTATACTTACCTCCCTTTTATTGACCTCAAGATCCTACCCTCAATCACTGGACTTTCCTTTGTGTTTTCTATACCATACATCTGTCATACTCTTTCTTCACCATAAACTTTCCTATGATTTTTAAGTTCACCGCCTTCTTTCTATAATTGTAACCTTGTTATTGATTTTCCTTTAGACTACCCCATCATGCTTAATACCATGCATAGGTCTGATTTTATAAATATCATTAAATCCTCCAAGATGTTGCCACTTTATCAAAAGATCTTGATAGACTATCCACTATCTTGTAGCAAAATTCTATCATTTAATCCATTTTCCATAGTCCCCGTAACTCTTGAATTTTATGTATGGTAACTTCATTTTCATGAATAATATCCACATCTATCTAATTTTTTGCTTTGTCCTTTGGTTCATAGGAGTATATAGTGGTTAGAGGAAACTATCCCTTGTTACTCACTAATCATGATTAAATATTCTCTCCTCAAGACTACTTCCTTTAGAAACTTATCACCACAAGAATACCTACACAAAATGTTCTTAACTGTCCTCAAGGTTCATGGCACAATCCTCTTACTATGAAATTGTCCTCTTATATTTCCTAGATCAAACCTGTAGATCATTATATTTTTTTATGACTAAAACACTATGATTTCAAGGCCCTAACCACATGTAAGTTCTTTTAAGGGACTATCATATTTATAGAGATGATTCATTGGCTCAAAACCTAGCCTGCCACCTATACAATACTTACCTAGCAGTAGTCCACCTCTTCCTAGTCCACTTCTCAAGCTGAGTGTAAGGATCATGGTGGTCTTTAGGATTTATACTAATGCTTCAAATTCCTTTATAAGAAGATCCGTAAACTCTTTAGCATTATCATGTGGTAAAATATAAACATCCAATCTATAAAAATGAGTCAATTCATTTTTCTCTTGATAGTGGTTTCTACAAAGTCAATGGATCTCATGGGCCATCATCTACAATTTGGATATATAAAGACCATGATCATTTCTAGTTGAAAGTAGAAATCATCATACCACAATATTAGATGAACTATAATTCTCCCTCATGACTAGAAGCCTCAAATCCTATGAGTCATCTTATTACATAGTGATATGCTTAGTCACTAACCTTTTAGGTGGTTATACAATAATCCTTATTGTGGGCCTTCTTATCTTCGTTGTATCTCAACACACTATCAACTACCATCATTATGAGCTACCTATGATGTTTACATGTTATCATGATAATTTGAGAACCTTACCATTTGTCTATTCCCTTCTACAACATTCATAACACTGTGATGACTAGCCTCTACATATGGATCCTTCAAATATGTTGTCCCTTGAAATTTGAAAATCATTGTATTATTTTATCAACCATATCATGCAACTATCCAAACCATCATGCTTTTTCATGTTTTTCACTTGTCAAACACTTCTTCAATTCAATAATGAAGATTTGTTTATTTGTATTCTCTCTCTTCATCTTGGCTTTCTTCAATTAGTTCAAAAAAATTATCAACATTTGAAGCAATATCATCTTCATGGTCATAGCCCTCTAATTCATAGTCACCGCCATATGCAACTTCTTTGGCATCCTCTGTAGAGAAATCTAGGTCTAGGAAGACATCCATTAGAGATGATGAACCAACAATGTGGATCCCAACTAGGCCACCTAGAGAGTCCAAAATAAATCACCTTTGCAATGTAGTTCTCATCCACAAGGATATTATTGGTTTTGAAGCCCTTGTGAAGTAGAGGAAGTGCCCATGCATGCAAATTCTCAATACCTTAGGCTCATTAACAAATTCTGGACCAAGATTTCTCACTCATGTTTTGATGGAAATTATCTTCCCATCATGAATTATGCCCTTTTATACTAACCCAAAGCTTTCGTGACCTATAAACTTATTTGGAATAAACTAATCTATTGCATGCTCAAGCTCAACAAGAGTGAATGCCCTTGTTTGAGGATTCTCACGAAGAGCGATGGCACTTTCCACCATGGGAGACTTGTGTTATTTTTTCCATTCCACCTGCACAAATGGTTTTGAAGAGTAAGTTCAAAAGCTCTACTTGAAAATATTCTTGCTACACATTAAAAAATATATATAAGAGAAATTAATATTCCCACAAGAACTACAACACTTACTACACCTTTCAATTATCGCTCCAACTTTTGGTTTTTTCTTTTCCTAGACCACTAATCTAATGAATGTATAGGGAACTTAATGTTAATGCAGGAGCCTGATATATATATGAACCTCAAAAAGTTTCATCAAATGGCAAACAATCTCTCAAGTGATTATTCATCATAGTTAGTTTCTATAATCTCAAAAGAAGTGCAATAATTGATGGTACTCTTCCACTTAAAGAATTATTTGATAGCTAGTTGCCTCCTTCAACTAACATAACCCTACCCATTTTAACACCCTATCTCATTATATGATTCATGAAACATAAATCATGGTCTTTTTATTTGCATAAATCTAAGATAAACCCTTTTCTAGTTGTCACTTTTGTTTCCATATTACCCTCCATTGTGCAAACCCTTACATAGTGGCTCATAAGTCTCATCTTCATCAAAATACATGTACATGTCTTGCAAGCTCTTGCATGGTTAAAATTTGATTCTCTTTGAGGCCAAACAATCATTTCAATACCTTTTTTAACTTATCACAAGTGCATTTTCATGTGAGACTACTCTGCAATAGGTCTATAAGGCATTGAAACATGGAAAATGATTGAAAATGGATGTTGCAATACCCCTTTTATAATAGGAATTTCATGAAAATATGTTAGAACCAACAAAGATCTCCTTGTAGCCTTCCATTGAAAGCTTGTGACAGACTTGGCCACCATGAAAGCTTGTAAACTGGTAAAAAGAGACCCAAAAGATAAAAACCCTAAAGTGATCAACTCATTCCCATTAAAACTCAAAAATACTCTCAAGATAAGAATCCCTCTAATGCATGCATGTAGCCTTGAAAGATTAAAGCTTTTTAACACTTCACAAGACAAGATTTTTTGACAAAGTCAAGGAATTTTAAAAATCTTAACAATTAAAATATTTCTAAATGAAACATGTGTCATAAAGACATAATATAGGCCAAACACCCTCGTTAAGTTTTTCCATTAGAAAGACCTTTAAAGGCTTTGAAACCTAGGACTTGACTAACCTTATAACTCTAGAACACTTTGTTAAAGGCTATTAGACCCAAAGGTGAAAAATAGACTAACAATAACTACCACTGTTATGCTTCAATTCTTTCATAAATACCACTACAACTAATATTTGAAGTCAACAAGGATAATTAATAATATCCCTTAGTAAAAGGGCATCCAAGTTCCCATACCGAAATTTTTGGAGATGCAATATTATTAAATTATGCATGTAATCAAATATCACACTTTCTTAACATTTTCCCACTTGATATTATACATTGCAATAAAATCCATATGAATCATAAAAAAATCAAGGATCCAATACCCATGAAATTCCTACACCAAGATAACTCCTTTGTGCTCACTAGCTTCATGAGGGAATTTGCAACATTATCTAGAGTGTCAACCTTTTGTAACATAGACTTACCATTTTCTCCCTTTCACAAACAAAATAATATTGTACATAAAATTTCTTATAATGAGAATGACACATGGTATTCTTGGCCAAACAAATAGTACTTTGACTATTATATTTGAATTTAACCACCTTGTAATCAAAACCAATACCTAAAAATAATCTTTTTAACCACACCACCTAATTAGAGACTAGTGTAGTAGCCATATACTCTACCAATTTTTTGTAAAAAATATCTATATGTCCAATATATTACCTTCATTATTAGTACCATAATAACATAAAAAATAATCAAAAGTCCTTCACAAATATCTAAATAGTATTTTAACTTTAGTCCAATGCTACTTACTAGGGTTAGACATAATTTTTCTAAGAAATCCCATTGCTTAGGGATTATCTAGCTTAGTAAAACCCATTGCATACATTATGCTACCAATAACACTTATATAAGGTACATTAGACATATCCTCAAAATCATCATCCTATTTATAATATCACAAAATAAATCTTTGTTTATAATATCACAAAATAAATCTTTGTAAAATAATATAAATATACTTAATTTGACTTAGGTAAATATTTTTGTGTACTAGTTCCCTATTGATATCCATACCAAGAATATATTTTTAAGCCCCGAAAAATTCATATTGAATGTGCTAGAAAGATAAGTTTTGATCTCCTCAACCATCCCTTTATTGTTACCAATAAAAAATATTTTATACACATACACAACAATGATTAGAATCTAATCATCAATAAAGTTATCATAAACATAGTGATCTTCACTTCTAAAAATTCCATTTTTTGGTATTGAGTATAGTGCATCGAAATTTACATAGGACTGCAGTTGCAGTTCATCGAGATGGATCAACAAAACATTACATGGCTATTTTTACTTCAGCCTTCAGTTCATTTTTGGTTTACATGGGAAACTTTTACAAAAATACAGAATGTAGCCGAATATATGACATATAAGCCCAGCTTGATTTACAAGTACAAAAGGGAGGTCCGTCAGGAAATTCAGCTACTAAACATTGTCATTATCATTGGGCGAGTCAACATCATCCTTTAGGAATCTTTCCACTAGCGCTTGATCATTAGACATCACTTCTTCAGCCTCAAAATTTTGATTTATCACGTCTTCCACTTTGCCTTGCAGGTCTGGTAGCCTCATTCACCTCATTCTGTAACTCCTCGAAGGCCCTTCTAAATATTTATGCTTCCTCAAGGTTTAGGCGACATGAATGTCTGCATCTGACCTCTTCCCTTGTGATGGTTGATGATCCTTCTCTTATCAACCTCATGAATTTCTCCATGGAAATCTCTATGTGGATTGAAACCTATGATGAAACAAAAGCATGTGTGAGTCTTTTTTCTGATTCATTAAGTACCCTCTTTACTCCCATAAAATTTTCATTGTTCTTCACCTTTCATATATGCCATAAAATCTCGTTAGTTAGCAAATTCCAAAATAACTTGCAATCAGATCAAACAATATTTTCAGACTATGATAGAATAAATTCCAGGTTTCTCTTGCATACAAACAATCAAAGATAATGTGTCTAACTATTTCAAGTGTCCTATAGGGGCTGCATATATCTAGATCTAAAAGGTTAGTTTTGAAAGGTATTCTTTGTAAAATGACCAACCATCTAAAACAAACCTTTTTGGGATCTATTGAACTGTGCCAAACAATACAAATATTTTTTTGCAGATCTTTAGTGTTCAAAGAAATATCCCAACATTTATTTACATGTTCAAAAACAAAATCATTCCTATCCAACTCATTATAAATCATTTTAGCTTTAATACTATTAAGAGGTGAACCATCTTTCCAGGAAATATTGTTAGCAACATTACAATCTTGCTCTATAGTCCTAGGAAGGCATGCATCTTTGCATGCTTCCAACATTGTAAAATAAGTTTTAGCATTAGAATTAGGTAAGTCAAACCTTTCCCGAATGTTATCCCAATTTATTATTTTTCCATCAGAGAGGATATCTACCAACGTTTTAATGCCTTTGTTGTGCCACTTTTTAGCTGAACAACCTTGGAGCAGGGCAATTTTTTTCCCATTATGCTCAAGGTTCCACCATACAGAGCTGTGAGAGAGAAATTTTACAATATTTTTAAGAGTTATGTTACTATTTTTAAGACGCACATTGTGCTTTGTTATCTCCCAAGCCTTCCATAGGCTTTTAAAGACAACAGACCCCCCAAGGACGATTGAGTGTTCACTGAGGAGAATGTCACTTAGGGGTAAAGACTTCTAGGACTTGGCTTGGTTTGGTACTGCCTGCTCAATATTATTTCTAACCAAGGCTTTCCAAGGCTCATTTCCTTCTAGAGACCTCAAAATCCACTTAGTTGCAAGAGCCACTCCTTGTAGTCTGAGATCTTTCAGACCAATCCCCCTTGAGGTTTACTTAGGCAACATCACTCCCACTTGACTAAGTGCCTCTTTTTTTTTCCTTTACCATTCGACCAGAGGAAAATTCCGATTCTTTTCTAAATGTCATTAACTTGGTAGCTACTGAAAAACTAGACAGAGACAAAGTAAATACTGTAAGATGCAAGAACCTTTTGACAAACCTATATTTTTCCTGCCAGCGAGAGGTATTGTCTATTCCACCCACTAAGCTTTTTCTCAATCTTAGAGTTGACCCAGTTCCACATTTCTTTGAGATCTGGGCTGATGGAAAATGTGATTCCCAGGTATCTCACAATATTTTTTGGGACCTCCCCACTGAAAACCATATCTCTCTAGCTAGTCAGCTGGTTCTTCTTTCCACCCACAAAAGGTGGACTTGGCCTTGGAGAGCTTAGCACTAGAGGAAAGACAAAAGAGCTCAAATTTCTTTATTAAATATTCCAATTTTCTTTGTTCTAGGTCCATGAAGATGGAGGTATCATTCGCGAATTGTACATTGATTAGTTCATTTTGACCAGGGAGGTAGATCCCCTTAAATCTAGGGGAGAAAGCATTGTCTCTTAAGAGATAATGGAGAGCATATGAGGCTATGAAAAAAATGGTTGGAGCCAAAGGGAAACCTTGACGAATGGATCTCTCAAGAGGGATTTTTTCTATTAGCATACCATTTACATCCACTTGAGCAGAATGATCTTTCAAGAGAGTATCCACCATATTACAGAACTTGGTAGGAAAACCAAAAGCTTGAAGCAATGCTTTCAGAAAAACCCACTCCACCCTATCATAAGATTTCTCAAAGTCTAGGAGGAGCATTGTTGCATTATGGTTTGAGTTCTTGGCCCACTCCAAGGCTTCCCAACTTGTTATGAGATTTTCAAGAATGTACCTTCCTTTTATAAATTTTGTTTGAGTATTGTTTATGAACTTTGGTAAAATATTGACCAACCTTGATGTAATTACCTTGGCCAGGATCTTGTAAGAGACACTCAATAGCATTATCGATCTCCAATTCTTAACAAGGGTTTTGTCTCCTCCTTTTGGGAGAAGTTTAATGATTCCTTTGTTGATGTCTTCCCCCAATGAACTTTTTCTAGAGATTCATTATATACTTGAAGGAGGTCATCATAGACCCAAGCAAAGAATTATTTGTAAAATTCCACAGGGAGGCCATCCCATCCCGGAGACTTATCATTTCTCATGGAGGCAATTGCATTAGCCACCTCACTTTTGGAGATATTTCTTTCAAGTTTAAGGTAGTCTTCTTCTTCAATCATCTTGGGTATAAGCGCTTTGATGATGGATCTAGCCCTTATGCCCTGCCCATCCCCACAATTTGAGGAGAATAACTCTTTTAAAAAGGAGTGAAATCATTCCAACTCTTTTTCTTGAGTGGTGCAAAGCTATGTCCCATTCCAAATTTGACCTACCTGCTCCTTCACTTTCTTTCAAGTTTAAGGTAGTCTTCTTCTCTGATCATCTTGGGTATAAGCGCTTTGATGATGGATCTGGCCCTTGTGCCCTGCCCATCCCCACAATTTGAGGAGAATAACTCTTTGAAAAAGAAATATTTCTTTCAAGTTTAAGGTAGTCTTCTTCTCCGATCATCTTGGGTATAAGCGCTTTGATGATGGATTTGGCCCTTGTGCCCTGCCCATCCCCACAATTTGAGGAGAATAACTCTTTGAAAAAGGAGTGAAATCATTCCAACACTTTTTCTTGAGTGGTGCAAAGCTATGTCCCATTCCAAATTTGACCCACCTGCTCCTTCACTTTCTTTTCCTTAAGATAGTTGAAGAAAAAATTTGACCCCTTATCCCCACAACTTAGCCAATTTAGTTTTGTTCTAAATTTTTTCCCACACACCTTGTGGGTTGAATCTTTCTCAGGCTATCTTTGGCAAGAATTAGCCTTTCACAAAGCTCCTCATCTCTAGGATTAGCTTGCAACTTAATTTCTGCTCAAGAAGGTAGTCCTACAAATCTTTTTCATTTTTCCTTTTGTCCAGTGCCTACTTTTTTCCAATTATTTGGAAGAGGTATCTCCACCCTTTCACATTAGCATTACATCATTCAATTTCTGAGGCCTCTTTCAACATCCTCTTTTTTATTTCGCTTAGGGAAGCAATGGCTTCTCTGCAATCACTATATTTCAGGAGTTGGGTGTTGAGCATGAATATTTTTTCTCTTTTGGCTCCCAAGGAGGGATTGAGGCCATTGATGAGGGTTGTGATGATGGGGTGGTGGTCCAAAAGGGTATATGGGTAGACCCGAACCTTGACCCCATTCTCATTTGGGAGAAAGTTAAACACATCCTTATTGACATAGAACCGATCCATCCTGCAATATATCCTGCCTTTACCTTTCTAGGCATTACACCAGGAGAACCTTACCCCATTACATTGATTTTTACAACCTTCCATAGGGTCATAAAGCCTCAACTTACTTTTACACCTCAACCAAAAATTCTTTTCGCTGCCTTTCCAAGTCAAATTGGTTCCTCCCCATTTGTCCTTATTTTTCTCGACAATATTAAAGTCACCACCAAAAATCCAAGGGATATCCTCCAAATTTGCAAGCCATTTCCAAAGGTTGCACCTCTCTCTATGATCATTGGGGGTGTATATGGAGCATACCCCAAAAATTGCACCCTCTTTTTTAATCTTAACCCAAACAACCATATTATAGGGTGAGGAGCCACTCCCAATAATGTATTAAGTCCAGTGATTAGCCATCAGAATGAAAACCCCTCCTCTACCTTTTTCATGTGCAGTGGAATAGGCCATTGAGGAGTTCCAAAAAAACTTGAGGTTCATTTCCAAGGTGAACTGAGTTGCTTTAGTTTCTTGCAAAAACAAAAAATCCTTCATCTTCTCGAGCAGGGATAAATTTAAGAAACCCCCCCCCCCCCCCTTAGGAAAGGTGTAAAATCCTGGTGAATCTTTCCTTTTATTTGAAAAATATATTAATTTTCCTTGGTGAATCTTATGCACATTATTCAAAATTTTGTAAAATCGTGGCAAATCTTAATGGATAATTGGTAAAAAAAAATAATCACATTGGCGAATCCTAGTGAATAATCACTAAAACAGTTCATTAAAATGGTGAATCTCTCATTTAAAAATTTGCACACTTGGTCGGCGCAGTTCCCCCATATTTATTTTGTTTTTTTTAATATTGAAGTAGGGGCCCAGGGGTGATAGCCACCAATGGGGTTAAGGGGCAGTGCCCCTTGTGGGGGTCAAGGGGGCAACGCCCCCTTGCGGGGTCCGGGGACAACGGTAGTTGAGGGGTAGAGCCCCTCGCCACCAAGCATAAATTCACTATTGAAAATGCATTGGAGCACACACAGATCAAGTGTTTTTAAAAAATCTCACTTGAAAATCGGACGACTGCAAGTTCATTCCGTGAGCGAATATCAGCATGAGTGAACATCATTGGTGGGACACTTAGGGATGTCCTGCCGATACAATGATACAAAGCTTTGATCGGATGTCTTTCCGAGAGCTTCATGTGAATATTGTAGATTCCCTTCATGATTCTTTAGAATTACACAAGTGGTGTACCTGTGCCTTGGTGGACCCTAGGTGGAGTATGGAAGCCTTATCAGCGTGAGTGAACATCATCGGTGGGACACTTAGGGATGTCTCGCCGATACAATGATTTTATATGCACTTAGTGAATTTAATGACTTAGTGAGTTCCATAACTTTATATGCACGTGCCTTTTAAAAAGGTTGTTGAGTCTTGAAATTTGTTTTGGGCCACATGATCAAATCCAATCGTGTGGCCCAAAACAAATTTTGGGCCTCAACAACCTTTTTAAAAGGCACGTGCAAATAAAGTCACATAATTCACTTGCATCCATTCGATTAAAAAGCTAATCAATGACAATAAATAATAAAACTATTCAAGGCTAAAATATCCCTAAAATGAAATGGTAAATTATTATTAGTGGCGAATATACCATAAAAATTAATTGTAAGAATATAAAATTACTGGCGAATATAAGTAATATTTGTAATTATAGTATAAACTACTGGCGAATCAAATTCGATGATGTGTCATTGAAAAAATAATACATTGGCGAATTAATCGAGACATTTTTTTTTTTTTTGTAAAAACTTGGCGATTTTACATCCTTTCTAGCTTGTATTATTCGCCATTTTTGGAGGTCCTGATTTCAAATATTCGCCAATTGGTGAAGATTCGCCACTAAAGTTATCCCTATTCTCGAGGTTCAAAAACCTTCTTACAATATATTTCTCATCAAGGGATTCTAGTCCCCTGACATTCCATGAAATGCACTTAAGTCTCATTTTTCAAGGTCATGTTTGTGTCACCTTGGTCTCCTTTGAATTGTCCAAAATACTTGGGTAATTTATCTTCAATCTCAAGCTTTTTTGCCACCGGGGACTGGAGAATTGTACTGATTTTTTTCCTCTTCGTCTTGGATAGCCCCAATTTCTTAGCTCTGCCAACTTGAATGCTATGCTTCCTTGGCCTCCCTGGGCCTTGTTTAGGTTTCACAGTCTGGGGATCTTGTCCCACAGTGCTACCTCCTTAGTTTTGCACCCTTTGGTAATAGGAGTCTCTTTATTAGCCTTTTAATTAGGTTTAGAGGGTAATTTGTTTTTTCAATTTCTTTCTCTTTGATAGAATCTTTATTATAGACACGGTCCTGATGTTTACCGACATGTTTATTGTTAAGGTTCAAGTCTGGGTTGGTAGTTTTCTCACGAAGGGATTAAGAGTCCTCACCTAGTGAGGCCTCAACTTGTTTAGGGAGAGCCATGTCATCAGTCCTGATATTTTGTGTCTCCTCCATTGAATCCTCGGATGAGACCTGAGAGAAACTGTGAGTTACATTCTCCATGTCACAGGAGTCAAAATTTTGAGGTTTACCCGCTAGAGTGTCAGTGATGCCCTCCCTAACTAGAGTATCGACCTCACCTAATGTGGGCCCTTCACCATTTGAAGGCAAACTACCAACCCTATCTTCATTCACACCATTTTTTACCAATTTAAAACTGAACTGATTATCTTCTTTGTTGATTTGGAAACAAGAGGTCTTGGTATCTAAATTAGATTCATATCTTTTTGCTAGATTTTCTTCTATCTCTACCTAATTCCTCTCATTTCCAATTGTTGGGCATTCAAATTTTCAACAATGTTTAGGTTTTTGGCTATGCGGTGGGCCAAAGAGTGAGCACCCAAATCGCCAATGCCAGCTGAGATAATGACACCATCATCATCATCTTGAGAAAGGGCTGTGAAGGAATTGTGGAGGGGCATCTCACCCTGGGGCTTCCATGTTGGTATGTGGTGATTGATCATGCTATATTGTACACTCTTCATGTATCCCCATCGGGGTTTGAAGTTGAGCCAAGCCCCAGGTGGGTGTTTGGGGGTGACAACCACCAAGAAAATATTTCCCCCTACTTTTTCGCTTCATCACCAAAAAAGGAAAAAACCAACATTGTAGAACCCTAATTCTAGAAGTTTCTAAAAATCTTGAAATAAGCGGTTGTATGAGAGTTGCAGTGAAGTGATTATTCATGTGATTGTAATAGATTTTTCATTGGATAATAAAATCATTGGATGGCTGCACTTTGGTGGATGTAGCCCAGATTGGGTGAACCACGTTAAATTCTCCGTGTTGTCTTATTTCTGCTATAATTTTCTCTATTTTATTGATTAAATCTAGATTTAACTATTAGATATCTACCCTCTAACCATAACAAGTGGCATCAGAGCAAGGTTGTGTTTGGTTATCCTCAGCAGGAAGGTCTTACGGTTGAGTGGGAGTCTCAGAGTTGAGAGGGAGAAATGGCAGACGAGGGTAAGTTGAAGGTTGAGAAGTTCAATGGAGAGAACTATTAGTTATGGAAGATGCAGATGGAGGACTACCTCTATTAGAAGGATTTATGGTGGCCATTGGAAGGGAAAACCAAGAAACCCTCAACAATATCTGATGAGGACTGAAATATTTTGGATATAAAGGCACTTGGTAGTATTTGTTTATACCTGGAACAATTGGTGGCGTTTAATATTACAACAACAAAGACAACTCTAGAGTTTATGGAAACCCTGGAAAATTTATATGAAAAGCCTTTAGCTTTGAATAAGGTATTTCTTATTAAGCATTTATTTAATATGAAAATGGTAGAAGGTAGGTCGGTTGTTGATCATTTAAATGAGTTTAATATGGTTACCGGTCAATTAACTTCTGTAAATGTAAACTTTGATGAAGAAGTTAGGGCTCTTTTGATTCTGTGTTCTTTGCCTGAAAGTTGGAATAGTTTGGTAATGGTTGTTAGCAATTCTATTTTTGGTTCAAATACATTGAAATTTGATGATGTTGTTGGTGTTATTTTGAGTGAGGAAATTTGTAGGAAAAGCTCAGGTGGAACATCCACATCAGGCAATGTTTTGAATGCAAAAAGAATGGGTAGAACAAAGGAGAGAGGAAACGATTTTGGAAGTCGTGGGAAGTCACAAGGAAAATCAAAGGACAAAAGGTCCCAATCTAGAGACAAGATGGATTGATGGTACTATGGTAAGTCGAGTCATTTAAAGAAAGATTACTGGTCTCAAAAAAATAAAGGAGGAGACAAAAAGGAAGGAAGTAATTAGGCAAATGTGGTAAGTAATAAATCTGATGACAATGCTTTGATTCTTTCCCTTGACAATGTTGATGATTCTTGGGTATTAGATTCAGGGGCTTCATTTCATGCTACACCCCATAGAAATTATTTTTTGATTATGTCCAATGGGATTTTGGGCTAGTTTATTTGGGAGATAACAAACCTTGACAGATTGTTGGAAAAGGAAGAATCAAGATTAAGTTGCAGAATGAGAATCAATGGCTACTACATGAGGTAAGGCATGTTCCAAAGTTAAGAAGAAATCCAATTTTAGTAGGGCAACTGGATGATGAAGGTTGTGTTTTTACATTTAGTGATAAAAATTGGAAGGTTACAAAAGGTACCTTAGTGGTAGCAAAAGGGGTGAAAGTAGGAACCTTATATCTTTGTACAAGTCATACTGTTCCTTCTACTTTAGTTATTGCAGATAAAAATCAATGTTTAGGAACAATTGCTATAGTTTAGCAGGCAGAAAATTAGATAGTTTTTGTGGATTTTGAATCAACACTATGGCATAATAGACTTGGGCATATGAGTGCAAAAGGTATGAAAGTACTTCATTCAAAGAATGTTTTACCAGGTCTAAAATGTGTTAATATGGATTTATGTGAAAGTTGTGTGTATGGAAAACAAAAGAGAGTTAGTTTTCTCAAGGATGGGAAACAAAAGAAAGATGAGAAATTGAAAGTTGTGCATACATATGTATGGGGACTAGCTCAGGTATCTTCTCTCGGTGGCTCTCAGTATTATGTTACATTCATTGATGATGCAACTAGGAAGGTGTAACATTAGAATAAATCTTCTTGATAAGATTTGCAACTAGAACGAACAATTGTTAATCCTAATCTAAATCAAAACTAATTTAAAAACAAACAATAAAGAACGAATATGAAAACATGATAAAAACTAAACAAACTGAATTGATCTCACCGAATATGCATTCATCCCTTCAAATTATCTCCATTGCTCTTCTCCATTTTTCATTTTTAGTATTCTTGCCCTCAGATTTCTGTGTTTGAATGCAAGTATAGTATTGTCGAGTGTCTAAGCAAAATATCGAAGTTGAATCTCTCTTATCAAAAGTATGTGATTTTGGGAGGAGGAATAATGATAATGACAGGCCATTTTATAGATTGTGTGTTTTCGAATGATCGGCTCAGATTGAAAGAGAGATTGACGAACATGATTGATGAATGCCATGCGATGTGAGTTCTGTCTCAGATAGAACGTGAGTTAGAACATGAGTCAGGAAAGACTAAAAATAGAACAAGATCTTAATCTTCCATTAAGAATCTTCGAAAATAGAAGAAATAGACTTTGAATGTCAAAGACAAAGTTAGAAGTCAAAGATGAGGAATTCGAATGCATAATTAAATTAATTAATTAAATAAAAGATATTTAATTAATAGATGCATACATGCATATAAGTTAGAACTAGTTAATCGACTAGTTGTGACAGAGAGTCTTCCTGCAGAGATGATCAACAATTGAATTGAGAGATAATTGAAGAACTAAAAATAGATCTCGAGTTAGAAGGTGAGTGGATGATTAGGTAACTGATTGATAGAAGAATGTGACATAAATGAATTAAATGTGAATTAAATGTTAATTTAATTCAACATTTGAAAATAAAATATTTAATTAAATAAATAAAGATAATTTATTTAACTTGACTTTCGAAAAGGGTAGAATTGAATAATTAAATAATAAATATTTAATTATAGTTGAAAAAGGGGTTAAATGAATAATTAAATAAAGATATTTAATTATAGTTGAAAAGTATGATAAAGGGGGTAATTAAATAATAAATTATTTAGTTGATAGAGGATTTAATAAGTTAGCGACATAATTAAATAAATATGATTTATTTAATTAATCAAGTTGAATAAAGATTAATGACTTAATGAATTAATTAAAAAGGGGTATTTAATTAATAGAGGAAATATGTGTTAGAAAGGTTAATTAAATAATTGACATTATTTAATCATGACCATGAACTATAGAAAATTATGTTGAAAGTGGTGTTCGCAGGCCTAGATCAATTTTCGGTATCTACAGTTTGCCCCTCTTTGATACAATGTTGGTACGACGTTGTGTCAAAGAAAATATGCCCCGATCGTGCCCCAGCATGAAACAGGGTAAGGTATGCCCCCTCGGGAAAATTGACATTTTTTGAAAAGTTTCAGAAAAATTAGGAAATATTCCTGATAAGTCAATTTGATAGTCAAAAATGCGATGGAGTCGACAGAATTGAATTTGGAGTTAATATGAACGAATACGGGCGAGTGAAGTTGAAAGATTATGCGGCCAATAGATTAGGGCTGAGAAAATGCCATGTGAAATCCTCCTATAAATAGAAATTAGGGCTAAAATGAATTCATTTGCATCCAGAGGAGATAGAAAAACTTGAGAATTTGCTCTGACTAACGGATGAAATGGTGCCTATTCCATACACCAAGCATCGAGGATATCGGATCCGGACCTTCAGGAGGTCAGCCGACGCAGGACCACCCGTATGTTCTCAAAAATGAGATCTTTTAATGTATTTTTGGCACATTTTTCTAGGCTTAGAAAACTAATTACACAAATGCGGTGCATCGTGAACGACGCATATGCCGTCGTATTTTCCGCATCTGACTGCGAAACGACGCATGTGCAAAATCACGCGTAGGCTAAAATAGGCATATAGGGGAATGAACGCATTTGAAGAATAATGCACCTCATCTGTATACATGTAACACATCTGAATGAGGGTTAGACGCATGTGAGGTCATGAACCGCATATGATTTAAGGACCACATATGAAGTAGAAATGTAGGATAGGGAAAATGCACCGCATTTGCGAAAATACACTGCATGTGGATGACCGCATATGAAGTAGAAATGTAGGATAGGGAAAATGCACCGCATTTGAGAAAATACACCACATGTGGTTTAGTGAACCGTATGTGGAGTGTGTTGACAGTGAAAGTGTGGATTATGCAACACATATGTAATATACACCGCAAGTGAGGTGTTGCGCAACGCATTTGTGGATGTGAGCCGCATTTGGCTAGTGAATTTTCAAAAAATTTTGCTAAGTAAAACTTGAAAATTTTCTGACATCATGGTTTAAATGCAGGTGGTTTTAGATCCGATATATACACGGGAGTCGCGACTAGATACCTTCGATCTTAGGGATAATCTGACAAGTGCAAAGATTCGACTATTATGGGTTCTAGGTCTACGAAATTGTTTGTCTATGCCTACCATTCGGGCGAATAGGGGGATGTTGATGACACTTTACGAGTGATGGCATTCTGAGACATCGTTGTTTCATTTGCTGACTGGGGACGCCACTGTCACATTAGAGGATGTGTACAAGATTTTGAGACTACCCATTAGAGGAGAGGGGGTTACATATGATACCCAACGAGGGTTGATTGAGTTGGCACGGTTCTATCAGGTTGATGACATCAGTAGGCTTGACATTGAGCACTACGAGATTAGATGGCCAGTGTTAGCAGACATATACAACATGATTGATTGTATCCTATGTAAATTGATTGGGGGTATTGTGCTTCCGGACAGACGGGGTCATGGCTTTCCAGTGGGATGGGGAGCTATGTTGGTTGGTATGTTGGAGAGTGAGACGAGATATGCATGGGGTCCATGTCTACTCGGGATGCTGTATTTTCATTTACACGACATTGCTTATAGAGATGCACAGTCATTGAGTTGTGGGACGACACTGCTGATGATATGGGGTTTTGAGAGGATAGCTATATTTCGTCCTCCAGTGACAGTAGAGCGAGAGGAGAGACTTCCATATGTGTTCCAATATATAGTACAAATTACGCAGACACATGTTGGGGACACAGGGAACTGGCAACATGCATTGGATATTCTCGACTAGTTTATATGGAGACCTTACATGGATTGTGAGGTGTGGGCAGATGATGATATACATTTTCCATTCTGTAGACAGACACAGTATCTCATTGGGAGGACTGTCTCTAGTGTGCATATTATTGAGCGACACTTGCCAGATAGAGTTCTGAGATAGTTCAGAGAGGTTCAGGATGTGCCTCAGAGCAGAGCAGAGTTTGCTCATTCATCTAGAGAGGTTCCATGGTGGGGACCCATGATTCTAGTGGCTACTGCAGAGGCAGACATATAGGCATTACAACCAGTATAGTGGGGATGGAGAGATGGATTAGCAGATCCAAGGACTACTGCAACATACGATGTGTGGTGGGCGGTTCATCGTCCGATTCCTTATACAGATTCTGATCAGCCAACACCAATCGAGAGATAAGGCATAGGGCTGAGAGGACATCGGAGAGGTGGAGGTGCCAGAGTGGGTAGAGTTGGTGGTAGAGGTGATGGAGATGACGACATAGGCGAAGGTAGAGGTGAGAGACGAGGACGAAGAGGATAGAGAGGGGGTCAGGCAGGTGGAGATGCACCTATACAGGAGGTAGCAACAGTTGATGTACCGATGATAGATATCGGAGGTAGAGTGGATGTACAGGCTGGAGGTGAGCATGCTACAACGAAGGTAGTGGTAGAGGAGCATGCAGCGGTAGATGTCGGAGTAGCGGATGTTGCAGAGGATTCTGATGTAGATATGGATGTGGCTATAGACCCTCTAGGTATATTGGCAAGATATGGAGAGGATGATATTGAGGATGATGTTGAGGAGGCACCGATGGAGGAGCAGGAGAGACAGCTCAAAGATCGGATAGTGGAGGGGAGAAGGGATGAGGATGCTCCTAGAGATGGTGACAGGGAGGCTTTGGAGGAGAGACTCAGACTTATGACTGCAAAGTTTGATGTGATGAGACTAGAGTTAGACAATGCCTACACGAAGAGAGACAGTGCATATGTAGAGAGGGACAATGCATACACCAAGAGGGACAATGCATGTACAAAGAGGGACAGTGCTCTCATGGAGAGAGACCAGGCTATTGCACAGAGACATGAGATAGAGCAACAATTCACAGAGGTTAGACGCCTTTGCAGTGGGTCTTCATCTAATGGCATGGTACGAGAGTTAGTCAGATCGGTGGAGAGAGCCACTTACTACATGGATTTGTATGAGGCCGCAGTGCTAGCAGATAGATGGGCTCCTACATTTTTAGAGGTGCGTAGTTAGGGTAGGAGTCATACTTGGAGTCAGAGGACACAAAGTACAGAGGGGGTGGTAGGACCATTGAGGACAGGTCCATATGATAGGCCTTCCACCTCACAGAGGCCACCTTTGAGTCTTTTCTGACCACCATCACCACATGACAGCAGGGGTAGCAGGACATGATGATAGGGACTTATGTAGACATTTGTATTTTGACTAGAGAGCCTGCGAGCTCATGTTGTATTTATTGATACTTTCAGACATTGTACTGTGACACACTATTTGAGTGATATATATATGATTTTGGCGGCTTCTACATGATATGCAATTCTATGTGATGGATGATGCTTTATTTCGACATGATTATGTTTCCTAAATGATGTATATACATATGTTATGAATGAAATTTTTCTACATGTTTATGAGTTATGAATTTTACAATGATGTTATAGATGATTCTATTTACTTATGATAATGAATGCAATGTTCTATATGATGCTTATTTATATGTGATGGTAATATGTACAATGCAATGTTTACTTTATATGATGATGCAATGCCTATTATGTAATGATGTGAAATGCAATGCAACTATGTGAAATGCATGCTAATGCAAATGATCTAATGTTGTTATTGTGTCATAGGACTTTATCATTATGTCAAGGAAGAGAAATGTTAGGATGAAATCAATTCAGAATGTTAATAAGAAATAATTAAAGTGTGATTGATGAAGAAAAAGATATAATGATGGTTGATTGATTAAGAAAAAGACATAATCTTCGATATATTTCCAAATACGCTATACTTGCTTGTTATCATCATTGGGCAGGACATGACATAGATGGATAGTACACACTATGATATGAGATAGACCATAGTGTACAAAGTTACCCACCTGTGAAAAACAGACAATCGTAGACAAGGAGTGTCTTAACTCAGACTAAGGACAAGATGCCCCAGTCATTTTGTCGAGACAAACCACAAACAACAGACAAATAAAATATGGGTCATGAGACGTCATTTCTCCTCTAAATCCTTGATTGGACATCCTTGAGGAAACTAGTAACATGACTCAAAAACCAATGTTAAAAAGATAGTTGACAGACAAAAGCCAAAGAAAAAGAGTCCTGAGACATTGTTGCTTCTCTAAATCCTTCAAGGGACATCCTTGAGAAAGCTAGTAACAGGATCTTTGCACAAATCGATAAAAAGATAAGACAAAATAAGATATAAAGTCATAAAGCCAAATAAATGTATTCGCCAAAACTTGATCTTGTGGGATTGTTTGATTGTTTGATGTTTGACATAGCGTAATGTGAGAGAATGACACATACCGCATAAGACTTTGAGTCTGGTTTTGACTTCGTGACTTCTGTATAAGGCATGAAAAATCCTGGTTTCAGTAAGACATGTGTCATATAAGACATTGGAGTTTGATGACGTCGAAGTGACAAGCCTCATGAGACTATGACAATATGATGACATCTGTTTGACAAGAAAGACATATCTTGTGTAAGACATAGGCTGATCACTTTTGACAATGTGTTTGATATTGACTTGATGACTGTTGAGACATTTTTCCCTGTTAATGCATGACTTGTTTTGATTCCTTGACTGATAAACTATGTGTGCGTTGACTGTGTATGACATGAAATGATACCCTAAACTATGATATGCAACTTGTGTGATAGTGATTGTGAATGAACCCTATTGGACTGACCTAGTGTGGTTTCGGGAGCTCATCAATTGATTAGCCTTGCCTACGTTGTACACACAAAGACCTCGTAGTTCGACACGACCAAAGAATTTGTATGTACAAAGAGTCATGATTTAATGTGTGTGATACATGACAAACCTAGACTGACAGACCTAATGCCTCGGGGGCACATCGATTGATGGCCTTGCCTACATCCCAGTCGCAGAGGCAATGCAGTTCGACTAAAGTCTATGACTAAATTAACATGACCGAGTTGACATGATGGACTTGACATGATTGACTAGACATGACTGGACTAGACATGACTAACATGACATGTTTTTGGGATTTTTTGACTGTTTTGATTTTTTTAGATTTTTGATGTTTTCTAATGTTTTTGGGATTTTTCAAGACATTTTCGATGGTGTGACATTATGTACAAGGTGTTAGGGCATAGAACAAGGATTTTCCCCCAGTCGGGAAGATGTTTGGAAAATGGAGTGGGTAATGTGACAGAATGGACGCTAGATGTCAATCATTCCATGGAATGGACAAGACAACCATTTATTATGAGTGATGGTGAAAAAGTCTGATTAGAATGATGGTAGATGGAAGAGCGAGCTTGACTACACATGGCGCCTATTTTCCAGGTTTTCACCATGGTACTTATCCATAGTGCCACCGAAGCGGTTTTCACTAGTGGACGGATTTATTTCTCTTTACTTTTTTGATTTTCTCAATTTTTTTATTTTTTTGGTTTACAAAGACGCCTGTTTACTAGGTTTTCATCAAGGTAACCATTTTTTTGTTTTTTTGATTTTTTTGTATTTTTCCAGATTAAGACACGAATTCTCAAAGACTAAGCATAGAACCTCTTTAGATGCAGACTGTTAATAGGGGACAAAAGCAGCTCTCCTTCAGGAGTAGAGAGTTGGTATGCTCTTGATCCAAAGGCTTCTATGACAATGTACGACCCCAACCAGTTAGGCTCAAACTTACCTGGTTTCTCTTTTTTAGCTTGGTTCTTAGGATTCTCCATTAATACCAGGTCACCAATGTCAAAGTGTCTATTGAGAACCTTTCTATTGTAACTACGACGAAGATGATTTTGATATGCTTGCAAATGATCTAATGCCTTATGTCTTCTTTCATCCAGCAGTTCTAACTCTTGTAACCTAGAGACACGGTATTCTTCATCATCGATATGACCCTTCAAGGATACCCATAGAGAAGGTATTTCAACCTCAATAGGTAAGATAGCTTCGGACCTGAATACGAGGGAATATGGAGTAGCATCGGTGGGAGTGCAAATGCTTGTGTAGTAAGCCGATAAGGCAGGATTAAGCTGTAGGTGCCAGTCATGACCAGCGTCATTGACAGTCTTCTTAAGGATTCTAACAATTGTCTTATTAGATGCCTCGGCTTGGCCATTACCTTGTGGGTAATATGGAGTGGAGAAATGGTGTTTGATATGGAATTCTTCACATAAATGGTGTACTTCTTGGTTCTTGAATGGGCATCCATTGTCTGTGATTATGGATTGAGGTACACCATACCGACAAATGATATAGTTTAGGATAAACATAGATATTTGTGTGTTGTTTATGTATGTCATGGGAATAGCTTCAATCCATTTAGTGAAGTATTTAGTGGCAGTGATGATAAATTTGTGGCCATTGGATGATGAAGGGTGTATCTTACCTATGAGGTCAAGTCCCCATTGGGCGAAGGGCCATGGTGAAGTAATCGGATGAAGGTCCTGCGCTGGCGCTCTTATCAAGTCTCCATGTATTTGACATTGTCTACATTTCTTTACAAAGACGCATGAGTCTTTCTCCATCGTAGGCCAATAGTAACCTAGTCTCATAATCTTGTGGGCTAGAGTGGGACCACTCGAATGAGATCCCCATATACCCTCGTGCACCGCTCGCAAAGTTGTTTGTGCTTCTTCAGCATTGAGACATCTCATAAGGGAATTCTCTAAGGTGCATCTATACAGGGTTTCTCCGATGATGGTGTACTTGGCTAACTTTCAGATGAAGGTTCAACGTTGATTATTGGACAAGTCTTGGGGTAAGGTTTGGTAAATGAGGTAATCGAATATATCTTTATACCAAGGAGACGTAGGACCAACAATGGTACAAACTATCGTAGTATCAGGGACATCATAAGCGGGGACCAAAAGCTATTCAACCAGAAACTTGAACTTAGGCACATTACTCGGAATATCCAATAAGGAACCCATGGTTGCCATAGCATCTGCAGCTCTATTCTGGATACGTGGTATCTATTGAAAAGTTATGTCATTGAAATATTGTTTGAAACTATTAGCCATACACTTGTAAGGTGCAAGCTTCTCATCCTTAGTCTCGTAGTCATCATTCACCTGTCTTATTACAAGTTGAGAGTCGCCAAAGACATTTAGGCTCTTGATTATCCATTGAGCTACCATTTTTAAACATGTCACTAAGGCTTCTTCATATTCTGCTATATTGTTTGTACAAGGGAATGCAATCTTGAATGATTTGGGAATGGTATCACCTTGAGGTGTGACAAATAAGATACCAGCTCTTGAACCACGATTTGTATGGGACCCATCAAAGTATAGTTTCCATTTAGTTTTAATGTCAAGGTTGAAGAGGAATTCATCTAGAAAGTCTGCCAC
Organism: Sequoiadendron giganteum; assembly: GCA_007115665.2. Classification (NCBI taxonomy): domain Eukaryota; kingdom Viridiplantae; phylum Streptophyta; class Pinopsida; order Cupressales; family Cupressaceae; genus Sequoiadendron; species Sequoiadendron giganteum. Next base: position 765,763,740 of record CM021102.1, read on the forward strand.
TAATGGATGATCTGCCTTTATAGGTGCATCTGCTAGTTGATCTGCAATCACCTGTCCTTTTATAGCCTTCCTTTCGACATACTGAATGTCATACTCACTAAGTATCATAACCCATTTAGCCAATCGGCCTGTTAAAGCTGCCTTACTTAGGAGGTATTTAAGTGGATCAATCTTCACAACCAACATTGTTTGTCGATTGAGCATATAGTGCCGAATTTTTTGGGTAGCAAAAACTACCACAAGGCAAGCACGTTCTATGTTGCTGTAATTCAATTCATAGCCCACTAAGGTACGACTGATATAATAAACCACTCTCTCATGACCTTGATCATCATGTTGTGTGAGAAGAGCCCCTAATGTCGACTGAGTTGCTAATATATAAAGTATCAATGGTTTTCCCTCTGTAGGTGGCATTAAGACTGGTGGAGTAAGCAAATAATCCTTGATTTTTTGGAAGGCCTCTTGGCATTTAGGTGTCCACACAAACTGTACTCCTTTCTTGAGTAGATGCTGAAATGGATGTATTTTATCCGCCAGTTGTACTATGAAACGCCTAATTGACTATAATCTTCCTTGTAGAGTTCTGAGTTGACCAATGCTAGTTGGAGGAGGCATTTCTATGATAGTTCTTACCTTCTCTGGATCCACTTCAATGCCTCTTCAAGAGATGATATAACCTAACAATTTTCCTGATTTCACCCCAAAGACACACTTCTTCGGATTTAGCCTGACATTGTAATTCTCTAGCCTTTGGAATATTTTGTCTAAGACTTTCAAATGATCCTCTCTCATTTCTGATTTTGCTATAATGTCATCGACATAATCTTCCATAAAAGTATGTACAAAGTCATGGAAAATCGTAGTCATGGCCTGTTGATAGGTGGCTCCTGCATTCTTAAGGCCAAATGGCATAACATTCCAACAATATGTGCCCCATGGACACGTGAAAGCTATTTTGTGTTGTTCTTCAGGTGCTATTTTAATCTGGTTGTATTCAGAGAAACCATCCATGAGGGATAGCATCTCGTATCCTGCCGTAAGGTCTACTATCATGTCGATATTTGGCAAAGGAAAGTCATCTTTAGGACATGCCTTGTTGATGTCTCTAAAGTCAGTGCAAATGCGAATGCCCCCAGTTGGCTTAGTCACTGGTACAAGATTTGAAATCCAATATGCATAGTCTATTGTCCTAATGAACCCTACATCCAATAGTTTCTTAAGTTCTATCTTGACCAATAGAGCAATTTGCGGATGCATTTTCCTCAACTTCTGTTTGACTGGTTTGACACCTAGCTGTAGTGGTAGATGATGCAATATTAGGTCTTGATCCAGCCCAGGCATGTCAACATACGACCATGCAAAGTTTATTTGTCTCTTTGTGAAGAAATCTTTAAACTCATATTTTTCTGTCTTTGTTAAAGAAGCTGCAAAATATACCTTCCGAGGATTCTCATCTATACCTATGTTGACTTCAACAGATTCTTCTACTAGCATCGGTGACTTTTCCTATTCAAAGGGGAGAATATTTAAACCTCTATCCTTGGGTGCCTCAGAGAGGTTTTCGCCCTCGGATACGTCCTTTCTTTTGACTTTTTCATCGTCCAAAGGGGCCTTTTGGTTTTCACCTAGGGATTCATCATTTTTATTTTCATTGTCTTTTTTCTTTTCATTCTCATTTTTGTGACTAGAGGTGTAAATAGACTCCCCGCAATATGCTTTATCGTCCAAGTCTATGGTAAAACCTGCCTTATGATCCCCTCTTGGTATACCTTCTCTAAGTCCCATGAACTCAACAATTGCTTCGTCATTCTTGAATGTATCTATGATAGGTGTACCTTGTTGATCCCAGTCGATAAGTTCGGGATAGATAAGGGGCATGTCATCATCGGAGTTCCTAAAGGTAGCTGCGGACAAGGTGAGTATAGAATTATTGACATGGTCACAGAAGTTTTGGAACAACTCCTTCTTGTTCTTTCTCCTAGGGGTAGGGATGCTCTGATGTGGGACTATAGCGAGGTCGGATTCGTCAAAAGATGGTTGTTTAGGTGCCCAAGATGAATGATCAAGGGTTTCCCAATAATAGTTCTCTTGCCATTCTGCCTTTGACAAGTGTTTCTTAGGATGAGGACTAGATTTTTTTGGTACAGGTTTCACGTTGAGGTCCAATTCTCCAAATAGGGCATCAATATTCATGGTGCTAGTAGATGAAAGGGATTCCCATTCATCATCGCTAGAGTAAGGGGATTCATCATAAATTGGAGGTTTGTCATAGATTGGGGGTTTGTCAAAAACTGGGGGTAGTGGTTCATGAGATGTCTCAATGCCTACATAATCTTTCATTTCCTCTTGAAACGATGACGAAGTACTAGGAAACCCAATTCTAAGCGGTTGACACCCTAGCCCTAGATATTTCGATCGTGGGTAGACAATAATCAGTTCTGTCCTTCCATTCTGATAGAGTCCTAACCCACTGTGCTCGTCATAGCCTTCCTTTTGCATTATCTTAAATCCTTTCCCATACTCGTCTTTGGCTATTTGAATAGACAGGGAGGGGTATTCATGTTCTTCTTGATACAACCAAGAATCACCTTGATCCACAATTTCTTCACTTAACTTTCCCCATTTTGTCAATGTCGTTGTAGGGGGAACATGAAATGTGACCACTGACTAACTTCTATCTGCCATGGGTAGGCCATATGCCTTAGGTGGAATCAGTTTAGTAACACAGTATGAGGCCTTTATATGATATTCACCACAACCCTTGTCTTGGATCTCGAGTTTAGGAATGGATGATGGTGGTTGGAATGAAATGGACTTAGTGAGACGTGATGGGTCAATGTATTGGGATAGAGTGGATGATGAGGCCTCTTGGTTAACGGGTACTTGTCATGGTGGAAGGTCCCTTAGGCTTGTACAATATTGGAAAGGATCTAGATCACCATCAATAGTGATCTCAGTGCCATTATAGGGGAACTTGAGACATTGATGGTATGTTGAAGGGACGACTCTCATTGCATGTATCCAAGGTCTACCTAACAACAAGTTGTATGGGAGGGTGAGATCCAAGACTTGGAAGCTGGTGTTCAAGATAGCTGGGCCAATTCTGATAGGGAGCATTACAACTCCTTTGGATGACCTTTCTTCATCATCATAAGCCTTAATGACTATACTTTTGGAAGTGTCTACACAATCTTTTGAGAATCCTAATGCCTTAACCAATTTAAGGGTACATAGGTTCAAACCTACTCCTTCGTCTACCAAGACTCATCAGACTTTGTTTTGATGGATTAATACTTCAAGATGTAAGGGGTCATTATGATCTGACTTTTTAGTTGAGTAGTCCTGTTGAGAAAATGTTTCATAGTGAGAGTTGGTCAAATACCCCACCATTTCCTCGAAACGATTGACATCTAAGTCTATAGGAGCAGTTGTGTTCTGTAGAGCTTTGTCAAGAATGGATCGATGTTGAGGGGATAAGGTCAACAATTCCAAGATAGATATTTGGGCGGGGGTTTTACTCAACTGATCGAGAAGGTTGTACTTGAACTTGGAAGCTTGGGTAGATGACTCTGAAGAAGGACTAGGAATAGTAATCTTAGTTCTGCGTGTGTTTACATTACATTCTAGATGCTTCTTAGTGGTGAAGGTATTGACATTCTCATTGGCAGCTCGGAGGTGGTTTATGGTCTTTCCTTTACCATAGTCATAGTTGGTATTGTTATAGTTGGCTGATGGATTATTCGGGGGTCCCGAACTGGAGGCTTTACCTTTTGTGTGGTCATGTAATGGGTCCATGAAGACTTTATGATCACTTTTCTTAGTGTTTTTCTGCCCACCAACCTCTATGGTTTCGTTTTCAACAAAGTCTTGTATGATGTTCTTGAGTTGACAACATTGTTGGAGGTTGTGTCCTTTGGTTCGATGATAGTCACAAAAAGAGTTATCATCCCACCATGAAGGTTTGAACTGTCCAGAATCATATTCTCTTGGTTCCAAAGGTTTGATAAGATTATGTTTAATCAACTCCTTGAAAATAGTCTCGATTGGTTGTCCCAAAGGTGTAAATTCATGTGTAGGAAATCTCCTTTGTTGTGGTCTTTGTTGTTGTGAATTTTGGAATAGTTAGCTTGTTGATCTGGACTGTTCATTGTGTCTTGATTGGGATTGTAACCCCTAAGGATAATAACTGGTCCTGTATGTATGTATGTGTTTAGCATCAACAATGCCATCATTTGTAACATTCTTGTTCCTAGACCAGAATTTATTTCTATCATTTGGCGCTTTTTGATGTTGGACAACCTAATTTCTGCTTGGTACTTTCATTTCTCCTTTTCTCTATAAGGCCTTTCTCAAGGATGATTCCTTTTTGTACTAAGTCTGAGAATGAAGTACAACAATGTACCCTTAGATCACTTCGCAATTTGGGCTTGATATTCTCTAGGAATATTGTGACCTTTTGTTTTTCCAGTATTTCAACTAGACACCTACTAGCTAGACTTCACCATCTTTAGAAGAAGGTGGTGAAATTTTTGCCATCTTCTTGTGTCGTGTGGCACAAGGTTGCAATTGTTACCTCATTGTCTATGTTAAAGGAAAAATGTTCGATAAAATTCTCAGCTAATTCGCCCCAAGATCGTATACCATATGGTAGTTTAGAGAACCATTCCAGTCCTATCCCAACAAGGGTTCGTGGAAATAGTCTCATCAAGTATGTGGGGTCATACGATATGTCCATGCATGCTGTTGAGAACTCTCTAATGTGTTCTATAGGATTCTTTTTCCCATTATACTTAGGCAAAACTGGTATATTGTATCCATGGGGGAAAGGTGTCATATAGAGTGCTTTATCAAATGGACATGGACATAGGTCTTGTGCTGAGATAGTTTGTTTTCCGGACATAGACATGTTGTCCATCTACTGTTGAAGAGCTTGCATTTTGTTTTGAAGGAAATTGACTTGTGTCAAAGACATGGTGTTTGTGTTATTTGGATCAATGTAGGTGTTTTGATACGCCATGTTTTGTGATGGGTTATGATTGGGTGAGGGAATATATCCTGTCAAAATGTTCTGATTCGGGATAGGGATATTTCCTGTCTGAATGGTCTGAGTTGGTATTAGAATGCTTCCTGTCTAAATTGTCTGACTTGGTATAGGGATGCTTCCTATCTGAATGATTTGGTTTGGTATAGGTATATTCCCACCAACTTTGGTTCTTTTACCAGTCGTGTTGGTGCCAAAGGGGTTGGGGGAAGTTGCTCCCGTAGTGAATTGTAAACCTTGTGTTATGTTAAAAGGAGTTGTGTTTAGAATTGACAATGTTTGAGTTGGTATACCTGTTGGTATCACTGCGGTTATTTGGGGAATAGAGACAGTTTACGTTGCAGTTTGGGATGGTTGGGTTGACTGTGTTTGCAAGGTACAAATATCAAATCCTATGGGTAGTGTAGCACCGTCTGCTAGCAATTTTGCTAGATAGAGTTGAGGATCATTTAGCAAACATTCATCCATGAAAGCTGCAAACTCAGGATCTTGAACTGCTAAATCTATGTCTTCTATGTAAATCTGACCATGTGTGTCTCTAGTGACATGTTTTTCTAGCAAAGGCTGGTGTGGTCGTTTACTTCTTAACAGTTGGTTTCCGAACGGATTGATGAATTAATTGGGGTCCGTCATTGCTTTGTGTTTCTTTTGGGATCTTGTTTCGACCATGAAAGATGTTGCTCAAAATTGGGAATGCAGACTATGTCTAAAACTGATATGACCTATGTCTATGTTTTTGGATTTTTTTGACACTAAATGACGTTGCTAAAATGGTTCTAAAAAGACGTATACTAAGATGACGTGTGACTTGATGGACAATATGAAAAATGCAAGTAGATTAGGACGATAAATGAGTCTAAGACAAGTATAACCTACCACCTAATGGAATAAATTCATGCAAAGACTTGTTTTGACCAAGGAAATTGATTGTATGACAAGGACAATAACTAGAACCTTTACTGTAGCTAAGACAGATATAAAACCTAATGATGGTAACTAAGATGTATATGAAACCTAATGATGGTAACTAAGACGTATATGACACCTAATGATGCAAGGTTTCGAGCAAAATTTTCAGTTTCTAATCCAAGGTTGACTTTAAAAACCTAAAGCAAAAAGTGACAATGATGTTTCAGACTTAGCTCGCGGTTTTTGATGTTTTCTATTGATAGGAAAATGCGGTTCACAATATAGTTGCGGTTCAGGATTTCACAGATGCGGTTTTTGATAGAGCATGTAATTTTCCTGACAGTTGCGGTTTTTACTTTGACAAATGCGGTTTACTAAGACACATGCGGTTCAAAAACTGACAGATGCGGCTTGCATGCACACATGTGACTCAGGATGTGACAATTGCGACTTGTGATATGCAGACTATGGAAAATGGATGTTTTGATAGCCAGATGCGGCATTTCCCCTAATAGATGCAACTCTCTATGACACATGCGGTGACTAAACTGACAATTGCGACTTTGTTTTCGACAGTTGAATTTTTCCCGAAAGTTATTGATTGACTTTGGTTGTTTGATCAAGATTTTGACGAATACAGTAAACAAAAAAACATAGCAATCAATGTGTTTTCAATTTTGTGATGGGAGGACTTGTTTAAGACTCAAGAACATGTACAACCTAGGCTTTTAGGACAATATTTGTTGAATTCTTACTTGGATTTCTCCAGCTACACATATTTATGGTGAATGACTAGTATCTTGACCCCACTGGCTCCCCTCCATGGCACTCACTTATACGGGGCAGCCAAGCTACTGTATCCATGAATCTCCCATGGCATACATTTCATTTCCACACATAAACCATAAATATGTAAGACGGCTTCACAAGGCCAACCCTGCTGCGCCAACAAATAGGTAGGATTTTGGTAACTCTACAACAAGGTGTTTAATAAGGGCATTGCATTCATGGGACACTATCCAACATCGGCGAGAGTCCATTTCTGTCCATCTCGTCGGAATAGTGCGCGTGATTCGTGGGCTTTCCCCGAGAATCCTCTTTTATATACCGGTTGGAAGTCACTTGGCTTTGGCGTGCTACCGGTCTGAGTCGTCTTGGGGTGAGTACTTTTGCCCACCAAGACAGGCCCAAGTTCTAGAGTCAGTAACCATTTCTCTTACACCCAAGATCGCATGACTGTGCAAGGGGAGAGGATACTTCGGTGTACTAAATCCTAAGGGTTTACAGATATGTGCAAAGCACCAAACAAAGAAGACAGTGGTTCTTTTTAATCCAAATGACAATTTTCTATCTATCAAACAAAAAATTCATTTTAATCCCACACGATGATTATCTATCTATCAAACAAAAGCTTGCTTAAATAAATGAATTTAACACAAAGGCATTAGGTCCTGCATGCAAACTCATCAGTAGTTTATGGTCTTCAGCTTTCGTCCTGCAGAAAATTGTCTTAGGTTTTTAAATGTCTTCAAAGCTTCGTCCTGCAAACACTATGTTATTCTCCCTTAACACAACTGACACAAATATTAGCGAAAAACCCAAACAAGTTAATAAAAATGAAAAGTGAAAATATGGATGCGCGAAAATTGATAAAAAAGTGAAAAAGTGTTACTAGCCAGATGCGGCTTTTGGAGCCACAGATGCAGTTCAATTGTTGACAGGCGGATGCGGTTCGTGATGACGGATGCGTCACTGTTTTGAAAAATGCGGCTCGCTAATACAGATGCATCGTTTCCCTTATCAAATGGGGTGCATCATACGGAAAATCTGCAAAAACCAGAAAACAGCAAACGAAAAAAATATGCACGGATTTTGAAGCGTGTTCACGTTGGGTTCACCAAATGTAACATTAGAATAAATCTTCTTGATAAGATCTACAACTAGAACGAACAATTGTTAATCCTAATCTAAATCAAAACTAATCTAAAAACAAACAATAAAGAACGAATATGAAAACATGATAAAAACTAAACAAACTGAATTGATCTCACCGAATATGCATTCATCCCTTCGAATTATCTGCATTGCTCTTCTCCATTTTGCCTTTTTAGTATTCTTGCCCTTAGATTTCTGTGTTTGAATGCAAGTACAATATTGTTGAGTGTCTAAGAAAAATATCGAAGTTGAATCTCTCTTCTCAAAAGTATGTGATTTCGGGAGGAGGAATAATGATAATGACAGGCCATTTTATAGATTGTGTGTTTTCGAACGATCAACTTAGATTGAAAGAGAGATCGACGGACAAGATTGATGAATGCCATGCGATGTGAGTTCTATCTCAGATAGAATGTGAGTTAGAACATGAGTCAGGAAAGACTAAAAATAGAACAAGATCTTAATCTTCAGTTAAGAATCTTTGAAAATAGAAGAAATAGACTTTGAATGTCAAAGACAAAGTTAGAAGTCAAAGATGAGGAATTCGAATGCATAATTAAATTAATTAATTAAATAAAAGATATCTAATTAATAGATGCATACATGCATATAAGTTAGAACTAGTTAATCGACTAGTTGTGACGGAGAGTCTTCCTGCAGAGATGATCAGTAGTTGAATTCAGAGATAACTGAAGAACTAAAAATAGATCTCGAGTCAGAAGGTGAGTGGACGATTAGGTAACTGATTGATAGAAGAATGTGACATAAATGAATTAAATGTGAATTAAATGTTAATTTAATTCAACATTCAAAAATAAAAGATTTAATTAAATAAATAAAGATAATTTATTTAACTTGACTTTCGAAAAGGGTAGAATTGAATAATTAAATAATAAATATTTAATTATAGTTGAAAAAGGGGTTAAATGAATAATTAAATAAAGATATTTAATTACAGTTGAAAAGTATGATAAAGGGGGTAATTAAATAATAAATTATTTAATTGATAGAGGATTTAATAAGTTAGCGACATAGTTAAATAAATATGATTTATTTAATTAATCAAGTTGAATAAAGATTAATAATGACTTAATGAATTAATTAAAAAGGGGTATTTAATTAATAGAGGAAATATGTGTTAGAAAGGTTAATTAAATAATTGACATTATTTAATCATGACCATGAACTATAGAAAATTATGTCGAAAGTGGTGTTCGCAGGCCTAGACCAATTTCCGGTATCTACAGAAGGTATGGATTTATTTCCTTAGGTATAAATCTAATTTATTTGAAACTTTTAAAAATTGGAGAAGCTTGGTTGAGAATGAGTCGAGTAAAAAGTTAAAATGTCTTAGATCTGATAATGGTGGTGAGTATTTCAGCAAAGAGTTTGAAGATTATTGTTCCTCTAATGGTATTCGTAGGCAGAAAATGGTTCCAAGGACTCCACAAGAAAATGGAGTGGCTGAGCACATGAATAGAACAATAATGGAGCATGCACGGACTATGAGATTGCATGTTGGGCTGCCTTAAACATGTGGTTAGAGGTTGTAAATACTATTTTTTATTTAATTAATAGAGGTCCCTCTCATCCTTTGGGTTGTGGTATTCCAGAGAAAGCATGGACAGGTAAGAAGGTGAGTTATTATTTTCTCAAAACCTTCGATTGTGAAGCATTTGAACATGTAGATTCTGAAAATAGAACAAAGCTTGATGTAAAATCAAAGAAATGTATATTATTTGGATATGGCATTGATGAATTTTTGTTATAGGCTTTGGGATTTTGAAAATAAAAAAATTGTGAGAAGCAGGGATGTCATATTCAATGAGAAAGTGTTGTACAAAGATTAATTGCAGCAACATGAGAAGAAAGAAAATGATTATGCAGTGTTGGATGATACTCCAAACAATGATGTTCCAGTGGTTCCTCATGCTACGCAACAAAAAAAACAACAAATACCACAAAATCCAATGAATGCTAGACAATCTTCAAGGATAAGTAGATCTCTGGAAATATTTTCTCCCTCCTTGTATTCTATTTTATTAACTAATGTTGGTGAACCAAAATTTATGATGAAGTTATGTAGGTGGATACCAAGGTTTAGTGAGAGCATGGAATGGAAGAAGAAATGGACTCCCTACTAAAAAATCAAACATGGGAATTATGCAAGTTGCCTGCAAGTAAAAAGGTTTTACCAAAAAAATGGGTTTATAGGCTGAAAGAGGAGGATGGAGGTAAGAAAATATGTAAAGCTAGATTAGTTGTAAAGGGATTTGCACAAAAAAAGGGTATTGATTTTGATGAAATATTTTCTCCAATTGTTAAAATGACTTCTATTCATAATGTTTTAAGTATTATGGCTTCTGAAGATTTGTATTTAGAACAACTTGATGTTAAAAAAACCTTTCTCCATGGTGATTTGGAAGAAGAAATATATATGGAACAATCACAAGGATTTATGGTCAAAGGTAAGGAGAAACAAGTGTGCAGATTGTAGAAAAGTTTATATGGATTGAAGCAAGAACCTCGGAAATGGTATATTAAATTTGATAGTTTTATGGCCGAGCAAGGCTACAACATGTGTAATTCAAACCATTGTGTTTACTTTAAGAGGTTAGATGAAGGTAGCTACATTATTTTTATGTTTATATGTTGATGATATGCTTGTAGTGGGGTCTAAAATGGATCACATAAAGGAGTTAAAACAATAGTTAGAAAATTCATTTGTTATGAAGGATTTGGGAGCAACAAAACAAATCCTTGGTATGAAGATTACAAGAGATAGGAAAAACAAAACAATGTTTTTATCTTAGGCTAATTATGTTGAAAAGGTGTTGCAGATATTTCATATGGAGAATGCAAAAGTTGTCAGCACACCTTTGCCCAATCATGTCAAATTGACTAAGGATCTATGTCCAAAGACACAAGGGGAGGAAGAAAAAATGTCCAAGGTACCATATGCTTCAGTTGTAGGCAGTTTAATGTACACCATGGTATGCACGCGGCTGGATATTGCACATGCCATAGGAATTGTTAGCAGGTATATGATTCATCCCAGAGTTGAGCATTGGAATGCGATAAAATGGATTCTCAGGTACTTCAGAGGTACATCCAATAAATGTTTATGTTTTGAGGGCTCTAATATTGATTTAAAAGGCTATGTTGACTTAGATTTGGTAGGGGATATTGATACCAAGTGGAGTACCACAGGTTATGTATTTATAGTTGGTGGGACAAAAATGAGTTGGATTTATTGATTGCAAAAGATGGTTTCTTTATCCACCACAGAGGTAGAGTATGTTTCTGCAATAGAGGTAGCAAAAGAGATGATATGTATGCAATTTTTCATGGAAGAGTTGGGAAAAAAATAGGCTGAAAATCACTTGTTTATAGATAGCCAAAGTGCTATACATCTTGCAAAGAATTCAACCTTACACTCTAAAACCAAACACATACAACTAAGATATCATTTCATTCGATCAGTGTTGGAGGACGAACAGGTAATGATAGAAAAGATACATACATATGTCAATCCATCAAATATGTTTACAAAGGTAGTGACAAGGGAGAAGCCAAGCTCCTCTTCAACTTCAATTGGTCTTCATGGTTAAAAGTATAACAAAGTAGCAAGGTCCAAGGTGCTAATTCTAGTGGGAGCTATAAGTGCAACGGTGTCATCCAAGATCAGTCTCCAAGTGGGAGAATTGTTTGGTATGGAGCCTGATCAGTCCCCAAGTGGGAGATTGTTGGTTTTTGGTGACTGATCATGATATACTATACACTCTTCATGTATCCTCGTCGGGGTCTAGGGCGAGGCTGGGCCTTGGGTGGGTGTTTCGGGTTGGCAACCCTCGAGAAAAATTTCCCCCTACTTTTTTGCTTCATCACCGAAAAAGGAAGAAACTAACTTTGTAGAACCATAATTCTAGAAGTTTCTAAAAATCTTGAAATAAGTGGTTGTATGAGAGTTGCAGTGAAGTGATTATTCGCATGATTGTAATAGGTTTTGCACTAGATAATAAAATCATTGGATGGATGTAGCTCGGATTGGGTGAACCACGTTAAATTCTCTGTGTTGTCTTGTTTTTGCTATAATTTTCTGTGTTTTATTTCTGTTTTTTATTGATTAAATATGCATTTAACTATTATATATTTTCCCTCTAACCCTAACATTCCGAAGAGGAGGCGATTGAAATTTGTCACTCCTCCTGGCTGACTCAAAATCCACAGACTCTTCGCCACCCTTTAATGGAAATGAATAGTTAGGAGGCGACTCCAGCAAGAGGAAGTTCTCCCTACCCACCTTAGCCTTGGTCGAAACCACCACCCTCAATATTTCCTCCAAAGTGGTTTGAGAATCAGAAGAAAGGTGAGTAGAAGTGGGAGGAGATGTGGGGGGATCATGCTCTTTAGAATTAACCCCTTTTTTCTTTATTATGGGATAATTTTTTTGGACGTGGCCTTCACGGCAATAGAGGTAAAAAGAATTTAGCTCCCCAAGAATTTCAAGAGGGCAAACAAAGAGGTTTTCATCCTCTTTAATGACTATGTTTGCAGGGATTTCAATGCCAGGATTTAGAGTAACCAACTCCCGTGCATCTAGATGTGGCAACGTATCTTTCGCCTCATCTACATGCATGATGGAGCCAAAAAGGGCTAAAATCTAAGGAATAAATTTCAAAAATTTTGGGTAAAAATTCTTTAGGACCACCCACCTAGGGAAAGAGAGGGCCAAACGTTCCTCTAAATGGCAATCGGGGACCAAGGGAGTGCCCTAAATGTGCACTCACCAAGGTTCTAGTAGGGTTTTTCCAAAAAAATTCTTTGCATAACATTATTGGCAAAGAAAATGACAAACAACCCACACTAGATCATTCTAAAAAATTTAACCAAAATCCCATATTTATTTTCCCAAATTTTAACAAGCTAGTAATCTATAAATTTCCTTGCCAGGACCTTGTTAGTGTCGACGACGGTAAAGAAAATGGCAGAGTATTTTAACCTACATCTTTCATTTGAAATAATAGATTTAAGTTCAGGATTCAGAGAAATAAAAAGGTCATTAGGAGTAATGGATGGTAACTTACCTTCCTACATTCCATAGATACCAACCTCCTCAATGTTGAACTTGGCTTCCACAGGGATCTCTACACCGCTTCCAATCAATGCCTCCTTGAAGGATCTTTGCACATTATCTTTAGAGGCCAAAAATAAAATAGGGTTATCATTGGAGGATTCGAGGCTGGGGTTGCTCGTACCTACCTCCATAAATGGAGGGAGGAGCTGAGATCAAAACCAACCCCAGGCTAGGATATGACAAGACTTAACCACAAAGAAACATGCATGAGAACAACAAAACAAAGCATGCGAGAAACACAAAGAATACAGGAGTAAAGAGGCCACTTACACTCTACAAACCTGTGTGGGGGGGTACACTGTCCCCCCCATGGAGGGCAGCCACATCCAAGCCTGCACACCACCGATGCAGAAAGAAAACCCTAAATCGCTCTATTGATCCAATCTCATCTTCCCTATATATATCATCTATCAAAAAATTCCATTTTCAATGCAAATGCATTAATTTTCTAGTTTCACATGCAAGGTGACTATTTTTTATAACATATAATGATTGGTTCAACTTGAAAACTAAATATTCCTTTCCTTCACTAGTAGAATTTGGCAAATAAATGACTACGTGACTAAAATTTTTAGTCACGACAACTAAAAATAATTAAATTCTACTATTTTTTTGTAACATGGCTATAAATGACTAATTTCATCATTGGGTAAAAAACACAACTAAGTAATTAGTCACACAAATAAAAATTAGGCAATATGATATTAAAGTGGGTAATTAAAAAAAATATTTTGAATTGGGAAATTATTGGCTGGAGTGGGTTGTATTGCGTGTAGGGCTAATAGCAAATTTGGAAATTGTTGGCAGGAGTGGGGAGTATAGTAGAGTGTAGAATTTGACAGAGGTAATTCAATGGGGGAGTGGGGAGTACAATTGACATTATTTGTGCAATGCACCTCTACAAACAAGAGGGTTTTTTAGTTATTAATGGAGACAAAACTGACTAGAGATGACTTGTGTGCCGATTTGATGGCATGAGGAATTTTTGGTTTTAGCATATAAGTATAGAAGCTACTTGCATGGGTGATAAAGTTTGTTTGGAGAGGACCTGGAGACTTCTGAAAAGGCAGGCAGGAATTTAGAGTTTGCTGCAACGAATTTGAAGTTGACGAGGCCCTTTGTAGCGAAATCGAATTTGGGGACACCCTTTGCAGTGAATTCAAAGGTATTTCAAAATGCTCATTACATTAAACAAACAATCTATAACTTTCTAATTGACAACTGTATCTAGCTAGGAGAACAAAATCGATGTATTATAAGAGATGAGTTACATAAATAGGAGGGTATCTTGTCATAAGACATTGACTACCATGTAACAATTTGGAGTTCTTGAGATTGTAAAAGAATTAGATTGTTTTATTAATTGTACAATCAATACAATGTAGTGACCATATCTTGAAGTTGTCTATTTGTGTTCCATGTTATCATGCATGGGTATGGTATTAATTTATAATTTTGTAACCAATTCACCAACCTAATTCTTGAGGCTCCTTTTCACTAAGTCTTCATGGCATGGGTAGTGCATGCACATCATAATTAGTTTGTTATTGGTTGGTGTAACTTCCAACAGTTACATAGGCAACTGCGTAGTAGAACCATACAGGTGATTCTTCTTTTAGTAGACTATTTTTTCATTAGTTTCCTCTATGCATTTTGGAGCATATGGGAATTGAACTTGTAACATGCATCCAAATTTCAATTCATTTGATCAATTTTCCATTAAACCACAAGATCATATCCCTAGCCTAGACCTCAATGCTTGGGTAGCATTATGTGCAAGACTAATCTATTAATTGCATAGAATCCTAGAAGATGGTCTCATATGGCATAGTTGAAAGTTATGCTAGTTCATCAAATCAATGTGGCCACCAAGCTATTTTAATTGATACTATATGTCCACACATGGGAGTCTATAAATTGTTAGGAAAAGTCATATTATCTCAACATGTTAATTTAATATATGCTAGTAAGTAATTCTTAAAGTTACAACAAAGAATTCATTAGCCTGCTTGTTAGTGTTTGTGTATTCATTAACATTGACAAGATTGTCATATGTTTAAATTCTCAAGTGGTTCATCAATAGAACAATCATAAATTATGTATTCCATTGCTAAAGAATTTCTTTAATTATCATCTAGACAAGGAAGGCCCTCAATAAGACATGGATACAAATAAAATTTGTTTATTTCTAGTCATCATGGCCTTCTTTTATGCACATTGTAGATGACATGTAAACTGAACATAAGTCTACATGATCAACAAGATTTTCAGAATTAAAACATGCTCCTATAAATGCAAACAAATAGTATACAAACACCCCAAATTTTCCTTATTTTTGTTTATTAAAATTTGACCATTATTGTTTTTTAACTGCAACAGATATTTTTTATGTTAAAAATATAAATGGTGAGGTGCCAGTAATAGATAGTTTATAACATATACTTTTAATCTTTTCCTCTTGCACAAGGGAAAAAAAATGAGGGCATAGTAGTTGCCATGTTTCCTACTAATTAGCCATTGATAGTTGAGAATACTACAAGTAAAAAATGCACAAAACTGACCACAAAGATTTATGTAGAGGCATAACAACTGATTCTATAGAGTGATGTCCAACTGTATTTCTTGAATTCGAATTGCTGCATAGTGCTTTGTATTCTGTAGAGTGATCTGTATCCTAATTTTGTGAAGTGCTCTCAATTCTGGGTAAGTGTTGAAGAGTACTGAAGATAAAAAATTTACATGCATTAGATCTTGAGTAAGTTGAGTTTTTAAGATTTCTATTTTTTTTAAATAGGAAACTAAATTAATACTAGAATTTAGAACATTATAGATGGATCAATGTCGAAGGTTTACTACGAATCAATACCATGCATATGATGAGAGAGTAGCCGATGCGAGGGACATGGAAAAATATCCATATCCATGTAATGACTGTCTTGGTGGAAAGGTGAAAAAAAGAAATGTGATTTATCAACATATGATAAGATATGGGCATAGTGGTATAAGCCCTTGGGATTACAATTATTATGAAGATATGATAGAATTGTAGAGTATGAGAGATGAAGAGGCAACACACATAGATGAAGTGGAACCAAACATAGATGAAGAGACAAAAATGTTAGATGAAGGGTTTAAAGTTGATATAATGTTGAATGAGGGTCTAAATGATGATTAGGCCAATTCGATGGAGGATTCTTTAAAGCTTGTGTATGCTAATTGCAAGTTAAGTAATTTGAAAACAATCCTTCAAATCCCTAACTTGCAAGTGGTGCTTGGTTGAAAAAATGAGAGTGTAGATCATTATTGGCATTATAAAGTTCGTTGTTACCACCTGACTCCACATCACCAAAAAAACAAAGTCAATGTAAAAATAAAATCACTAAGTTGGGCTTAGGGTATGAAAAAATCCACACATGTGTGAATGGTTGTGTATTATTTCACAATAATCTTGCAAGTGAGAGTGCATGTCTGAAATGTCATGAAGTGAGGTATAGACAAGGGTTGAAATTAATTGTGGTTCCTAGAAAGGTTCTTCACCACTTTCCAATAATCCCACAATTACTCTGAATTTATAGGTGCAGAGACATTGTTGAACTTATGCAATGGCATGCCCAAAATAAGAGAACCAATCTAAAACAACTACATGTTCCTGATTCTCAGATGTGGATGAAATTTGATAACAAATGGCCTGATTTTTATCAAGATCCTCGTAATATAAGGTTGGGTTAGGCTCTAGATGGGATGAATCCATTCTTAGATAAAAGTACTAAACAATCAACTTGGCTAGTGTTTTTAATAAATTATAACTTGCCTCCATGGTTAGCAACTAAACTATTTTTATTAATGCTATCATTGATTATACCTGGAAATAAAAGTGTGACTTCAGATACAATCGATGCTTATCTAGAGACATTATATGATAAGCTAATGGAATTGTGGAAAGGAAGTGAAGAAGTTCAATCTTTAAGGGATGGTCATTCAATCAAATTCACTTTAAGATCTTCCTTATTATTTATGATTCATGATCTTCCTGCATATGGCACATTGTCTGGTCTCACCGTTCATGGATACCATGGATGTCTTGCTTGTAACTTTAAGGATTTTGTGAGATACTCAAGAATTTTGCATAAGTGTATTTATTGTGGACATTGTGCTTACCTTAAAATGGATCATCCATATCGTCGACAAAAAACATGTTTCAATGGTCAAGAAGAGAATTGTGAAGCACCATTGCTAATAATGGGTGATTACACTGTTGAGAATAGGAGAAAAATAATGTCATTTATAATTAAAAATAATGGGATTATTGGTAGTAGATATGATCCATGTAATGAAAGCGGTTTAAAATGGTTGTGCATATTATATAAGTTTCCATACTTTAAGGATATACATTAGGCATTCTATTGAATTTATGCATACTGAGAAAAATATAGCCTATTCTATTATAGAAACTCTTTTTGGTACTTTTGATACTATTTCATCATGTGAAGACTTTCGACAACTAAAGATTCATCGAAATATTTGGGTTGAAAAATATAGAAAACCTAGTGCTCCTTATGTCTGGACAAAGGAATAATGTGTACAATTCTTATAGTTGATGTCCCCGAAATCACTTTCCCACCGGATATGTAAGTAGTAGTATTAGAAGCCAAACTGACATTAATATCTTAAGAGGCCTCAAGACCCATGACTATCATGTCATAATCGAGAATATTTTACCTATTGTGGTAAATATATCAAGTTTGGAAAAGGGGCCAAGATTGGCAATTATAAGGTTGGGCCTAGTATTAAAGAGAATGAGTTTACATGTATTAGATCCTAAGAACTTTGATAGTTTGAGGGAGGAGGTTGTTGAAGTTGTTTGTCTATTGGAACAGGAATTTCCACCAACAATATTTAACATTTCTATGCATCTTTTGATAAATCTAGAATACGAAATAGAGAATTGTGGCCCAGTAAGAATGAGATGGATGCATCCTATAGAAAAATATATGAAGGTTTTGAAATTTTTTATTCGTACTAGGGAAAAACTAGAAGGCAGTGTGTCTAAAGGATATTCAATGCAAGAGGCCATGGTATTTTGCACATAATATATGAAGAATTTTTAAAATGTCAATCAACGTGTATGGGATGATGACGAAGATGAGAGAGCTACATGTGAATTATTAGAAGCAAATGGATGTTTCTTCAAGCTATCACATCAAGAAAGAAGTGTGATACATGCCTATATTCTTCAAAGCACATTTTCATTCGATAAGTGGTGTAGGTAAACAAAAATTTATACAATAATTTATTTACTTAATTGCATTTACACATTTATATTATTAATCTTACTATTTGTACGTTAATATTCTATGCAGAAAATATGAAGAAGAGAATCAAACTTGGATGCAACATCAACCTCAAAAGTACAGACATCATTATTTTTTTGAAGGTGATTCTTTTCCAAAATTTGAAGAATGGATTACTAATGTAGTCAGTGATGCAAAAGAAGAAGGTCAAGATATAATAACAGAGGAAAGTGAGATTTCACAATCTCCACATTTATGGGCTATGCATTTTAGTGGAATGTGGGCCTATGGTATTCATTTAAGAGTGGAAGAAAAAGAGAAAGGAAAGACAAATTGTGACTGTGTTGTTAGTGCTGAATTTCTTCACAAAACCGAGAAGAAATTTTATGTTGGATTCATCCAAGAAATTATTCAAGTGGATTTTGGTGAAAATAGTCCTACAAAAAAAATCCACTTGAATAATATGGATTTGTACATGCAAGTACATGCCAATTTTTATTAGAGATAGATGAGTCATGTGTTACCCTCTTCAAATTAACCAATTATTTCTAATTGATGATGTAAGAAACCCAGGATGGTCATATGTCATTCAAATAGAGTATCATTCAAAATGAAAATTCATGGAAGTTGTTGATATAATGCTTGATGTGCAATATGTTAATTTATGAGAAACATTCAAAGAAGTGGATGAAGATGATGATGGATTGTTTGAAGAAGATATTTTGATTACCAATGAAGAGATAAGGAGAGAGAATGTATTGCATGTCACAGATGAGGATGAGGAAGAAAATCAAATAGATGCAAAAATGAGTGATCAAGATTCTGATCTTGCTGGCAATGCAGATGATTATGATGATTTTTTGTCACCTTAACTAGCCTATCACCTTAAATTGTTAGCTTGTCACCTAAAATTTGGTTATATGTATGGTGTAATTTATTATTGAATGCAATAAAGATATGAGTGTAGGTGTGCTTATTCAGTATTGTTTTACTGATACATTTCTGAATGGAATCATCATTATTTTGCTAGTACATTGCATACAAAACCTAAGATGTTCACTGTTGATTTGTAGTGCATTTAAAGTTAGGTTCAATCATTCTTCTTAGTTTTATTACTTTGGTTGAAATTAATTTTGTTTAGTTAGAATATAATTTCTTGTATGTCTTATATGTTTTCTAGATGCTAGACTTTTCTAACTTCTCTAGAATTGCTAGATATGAAAATAAGCAAGCAAGGTCTAAAGGTATCAAATAATGCAACAAGATACCTATGAAAGTAAACAAATCTTTAAAATCCTAGCAATAATTTGTAGTCATTTATCTGATATTTGGATAGATTTAGTTTGTAATACAACTTCTAGCCTCCACATGCATTGAGTATGCTTGTGTGAAGGAAACAATAATGAGCATTTGTGATTTAATAATACATATAAATATCTTAACATTAGGTGAAAAGAATATTTAACCTATACTATTAAACGATTTGTGTGAAAAGACAAGTAGAATTCATTGTCATGCTCCCCCTTATTGTTATCCTCCCCCTAAATTTAGTACTGTCATGTTGTTCTGGATCATGCCATGTTTTACTGCTTCAATTATACCCCTTTGACATCAATGAAAAAGGTATTGGTCAATTAACCCCCTAACTTAAATATCCTCATCAACTTGTAGTTTTGCTCCCCCTGTTTGCTATTTTCTCTGGCTTAGTCATACTTTAGGGTTTCTAAGTTCAAAATTATTTTGACCCTTTCCACCATGATAAATTTTAATTTTTCTTCTTTGTTGCTTTTCATTCTATGATAGAAACAATGATTACCAATATTTCCACTAATTGTCTTCTTCTTTGGATTGAAAATGCAACTCCTGAATTACCAAATTTGGTAATATAAGTTGACTACTTTTCAGATCACAGGTTTGTTACAACTAGGGCTTTAGTTCATAAATGTCACTCGATGCCAACTTTCTTTTCATCAGAAGCATCATTAATGTTTTTCAATATTGACCATTGATTAATCTGCCATCGTCGCCAATTGTATCCTTGAAATATTGTTGTCATGTCAATAAGGTGTGGAGGTGCCTTTGTTGTGTCAAAGGGAGCAGTATTTTGTTCTGTTGATATTTATCTCTCCCCGATGAATTCCTTAAATCAATCATATGCCCTTTCTATCTTTTGTTACATCAAAGGGAATTAAAAGAACTCACTTCGATATCTAGAAGTCCCTTCAATCTTTCCATCAGAGAAGTCTTGAAACTATCTCTTCGAATTCCCATTGTCACTTCGATGTATCTATAGGCCCACTTTATATTAAATCATATATATTTTATTTTGGTCGATAAATGTTATGGTTTTTTTTTATACAAATCATTTCATCGAAGGGACTCTAAAGCATCTCCTCCTGATATGTTGCAGTGTCTTCGATGATGTTTTATGTTCTTTCATGTGAACTGTTTTATCAAAGGGAATTTAAGGTAACTCCTACCAATATGGTATAGTCTCCTCGATGATGGATTAAATGAAGATTATTTTAATTAAAATTGAGACCGACCATAGAGAAAAAGGTAACTGACAAATGAAAATAGATTCAAATCAATGGTACAATCACTTCATGAATAAAAGGGGCTCAAAGCGAGAACTTTACAAGACTAGAACCAAAACAAGAGGTCAACGATGAATTATTGTTCTCATGTCAATAAGGTAGGGAGGTGCATTTATTGTTTCAAAGGAACCAACATTTTGTTCTACCGATATTTATCTCTCCCTGATGAATTCCTTAAATCAATCGTATGCCCTTTTTGTCTTTTGTTACATTGAAGAGAATAATAACTAGAAGTCCCTTCGATCTTTCCATTAGAGAAGTGATGAAAATGTCTCTTTGAATTCCCATTATCACTTTGATGTATCTATGGGCTCACTTTATATTAAATTATCTTTTCGATTTTGGCCGATAAATGTTATGTTTTTTTTAATGTGGATCATTTCATTGAGGGGACTCTAAACCATCTCCTCCCGATAAGTTGTGGTGTCTTCGATGATGTTTTATGTTCTTTCATGTGAATTGTTTTATCGAATGGAATTTAAGGTAACTCCTGTTGATATGGTGTATAAGTCTCCCCGATGATGGCTTATATGAAGATTCTTTTGATTAAAATTGAGTGCGACCATAGAGAAAATGTAACACCCCTCCGTTTTGCTTTCTGGACTGGATAGTGTGTCCTTGTTTTTCTTTGATTTATGTTTCTGGATATTCAGATACTATATCTGGTGTGTGTGTTATTTGATTGCTACTTATTGAGCGAAAAACTATTATTGTGTGAGGTGATGTGGTGTATTTGATGTTTTGTTTTACATGCTTTAAATGGTGTAATGATGTTAGTTGATATAACATGTGTTTGCATATAAGATTTTTTGAGGTGTTGTGGAAGAGTTAGTTATAATGATTGTATTGGTGAAGGGGACGGGTTCACATCACTCGCTTGCGAGCGCCCTGCGTTTCCGTGATTTCCTCTTCATGGTGTGTATTTTATGCTGTTCATATTATATGATGTTGTTTACTATGTTTTCAGGTTTGCAGGTACATGACATTGACTCCACCTGGTTTCACAAGTTTGAGAGGAAAAAGCTTCTTCACAGGTGTGAGGATATTTTTTGGAAAAATATATAGAGGATTGTTTTGGGGGAAATTCTTGGTTGTAGGATTGCATTGGAATTGTTCTGGTAAAGATTGTTGTGTTTGTTGGTTGCTTTCTTGGTTGGAATCACTGGATTGTTGGATAGAAGCTGTGGAAGCTTTGGAGGAGGCTCTGCATCAAATTTCCATTTCCTGAAGCTTCTTGACTCAGGTTTTCTTTTGTGTTTATTTGTTCTTAGTTTGTTTATTTTAAAATGGTAGTGATTAAAGAATTGCTTGTTTAAACTATTTAGGAAAAAAGATTGTTATTTGAGGAAAAAAATTAATTAATTAAATTTTGAAGCTTTTGTTATTCCTGTGAAATTTCTTCAGGGAAATTGTAAATTTTTTTGTAGGATTTAATTTCAGTTGAGGAAATTGTAGTTTTGGTTGTCAAATCAAACCTAGAGGTTGAACAACACATTTAGATTGTTTTAGAAACCTCTGTAGAAAATTTACGGTGGAGAAACCTAGAAGATTTGAGAATTTCTGGTTTTAAATTAGATTCCTTTTAGTTTTCTCATTCTTATTTTTTTTAGGAATTTTAGAAAATTGATTGAAAGAATCTATTTTAACCTCTGTGGAATTTAGGAAAGTACTCTGTAAAATTTTATCTCCTCTTCCTGTAGATGGTTTTTGTGTAAATATATATATATATATATACATTATATGTATTATACTTATGTATATATACATATAATATATATATATATATATTCATTATTAGTGCTAGAGATTTAATTTATTTTAAATTTATTAAATCGCCGTATGACCGACGGATTCCTGTGAGGAAGATTGAAATTTTGGATAATTTTTTTTAAGCGAATGAACCATTCACTGTTTGCGCTGAGTGTGAATAGTGTTTTGGGTAGGGGTGCAATGCACACCCCACCACCCCCTTTTTATGGAGGGTGTGGATGTCTCAAGGATAGCGCCCTCCACTAAGTGGAGGGAGCGCTGCCTTGAGGCAGTGACACCCCCTTTAGGGAGGCCGCCGACGGTAAAGAGTGGGGCGGGGGTTTGGCTGTGGCCGACCCCTCCCCAATGTGACTACATTCCTTTTTAATCCGCGAGTTGTGCTTGGCGTCTGCCAAAGGTATAAATGAGGTTAGAAATTGATATTTTATAATATATAAATATGACGTATATATATATATGTCATAATTTTAATATGTTAAATTTGGGATTAAGATAATTTGATTATTTTGTAATAAATGTTATTATATATTTAATATATATTTATAGTTGAAACATATAATTAAATATATAAAAATATATGTGAGGTTGCATTATAAGAATAATTATGATTGCATGTTTATTTAAGTAATGAGAATAATTGTGTACATGGATATATTGCATGTGTATATATCATGAGCATGTATATTTAAATATATAGTTTAATATTTTGTTCTATTTTAATTAGGTGCATGTAATCATTGTGAATGGAGATTTTAAAAGATAAGATTTGAATGCATGGTTAAATTGTTAAGGAAAAAGATATTTTAAATATATTGAAAAATTGCATGTTTTAAATAGAAAATTGAAAGAGATATAGGATTTGGTTAGAAAATGGAAAGGGTTTACTTGCACATGGATTTATGTTGTTTTTAAAAGTAAATTTAGGAATGGATTATATTGAAGAGGCAATTAGTTATTTTAATTTATTTATTATCTATTAGGGCAATTATTTTATTGTAAATGGAGTATGTAAGGGATATGGATTTAGAATATCCAAAAATAGTAATTTCCTCGTGATTGCCTTGAATGTTTTATTTTCTCTGTATTTCGTAAAGGGATGTAAGTTTAAATTGTTTAAGGCTTCCTATAATGAAAGAGGAAATAGGATTATATGATTATTTTAGATAATCCAGTTATCGTGTCTTTGACTTTGTCAACGTAACCTATTGAATGAGTATGGATTTAATAAATCCTAATATTAGATTTGAACTATGGCTTGAATGCTTTTTGTAGCTATGTCATCAAGTTGTATTTTGGGATATGGGATTAAGTGTTAGTCCAAAATTGTAAGTCTTCCAGAGGATTTTAGAGGATGACGGTTGTCGATTCTTTATGTCAACCAGTTGTTTTTCCTTGGGTAGTGCATGGTGTCTTTTCAGTAATTTACCCAGTTTCCACGAACGGGGTTGTTTTGTGCCTCCTGTGAAAGGAGTGGACTATGTGCTTGTTTCCTCCAAGATATTTGGAGTGAGTTATATTATTTTTTTCCTCCTTGAGTTGGAGTGGTTATGATACCTAGGTTGTATGCACTTGTGATTCCCTTGGTGAATAGTTTGTTTGTGTGTTGTCAAGTAGAAGAGTGGCTTCCGTTAGGGGCCAGAGCCCAAAGAGGTAAGACTGGGTAACCTTTGGAAGTAGTTTAATTAAGTGATAACTAAATTAATGTACTTAGATGATTATGATGCATTTCACACTAATCAAGATAATTTAGCCTCACTCATAGACACAAGGGCTCGTTTAGACTTGGGATGATTGGGAAGGCCTGAGATGGCATGGTCATCTATCTTGTCCTTACGAGAGGTATTTGATTCTGCATGAGTGAGCATGAGGGCCGGGGTTCGGTTGAGGTCATCAAAAAATCCAGAGCCTATGAAGAATGCCCAGAGGAGATCTCATGACTAACTATGTGATGACACTCTATCTAAGACAACGGTTGTAAATTTTTTTATGTGTATGGTTCTCTGAACACACTTGATCTATTTTATGTCTAGAAGCAATGCGATTTATGTCAGTGATGTGAGAGTTGTTCTTGATTAGTGCATTTGTTTGGTTATGTTAGTATGAGTCAGTATGAGTCTGCCTATGGTTAGAGGTTGTAGATCTTTGTCCATGTTACGTTGTTACTATCTCCTAGCATGGGGGGTGGGCCTTCGGGTACCACTTGGTTGAGTGGAACATGCACCATACACCCTTGGGTTCCCCTTTATCTTTAGTACTTGGTGGCGAGATATCTAGTTGGACAGCTCATGGTTCTTGTGTTTAATTTTTGCATTGTAAGACTTCAAAATGTAATGAGTTATTTACCCCTCTTGTATTGACGAGGTGGAATTATGTAATTGTAACACATTTGTACTATTTCCTCATTCTAGGAATGAGTGATGTAACCGGTGGTTTAAGTTATTGAATTTTATATCTTGGATGTTTATCTCATTGTTGTATGTGGTATAACTACTAATTTCTTAAAGTAATTTAATGCAATGATTATAATGATGTATGTTGTATGGGTTTTAGTAATCTCGATTATGTAGCCTTAGGGGATGTTATCAATTATAGATTCAAACATGTATTTTTAATTCATTTTAATAAAAAAAAATTAGTACACCTTTATCGTGAATTGAAACTTCCTCTAGGGTTGCGTGGCAGGGCATTACAGAAAAAGGTAACCAACAAATGAAAATAGATTCAAATCAAAGGGTTGGTCACTTCATGAATAAAAGGGGCTTAAAGAAAGACTTTTAAAAGATTGGAACTAGAACAAGAGGTCAACAAAGATTATAAGACCAAAATCCTCAAGGTACAAGGGTTCCATACTTAGGAATTTTTTTGAAAAATGACAACCCCTAGGACCAAGACAAAAAAATAGAACTCTCCTAAATAATTTAGACTTTTGATGAACAATTTTAGATACAATTGTAGAAAAACAATCATGGAGGGAAAAGAGAGGTTAGAATCCACTCGATATCTCCCAAATAGTGGGAGGCATTGAAAGAAAGTATGTGCTCTGAAGAATATTTGACAAAAAGTAACAAAGGCAAGAGAGCAAGAGATAATGTGAGGGGTTGGATATACATTTGGCCCAGGCGGGTTGCAGGCCAAAATGGAAAAAAAATTGGAGTAAGTGTATGGATTTTTGGTTCAATTTATGTTGTGTTATTTATTTTTATTTTTTATTGAACTAACTATATGTTGGAATTGACATTGTATTTTAGGTGGAAAATAGTAATAGAGAAGTAGGTGCATAAGATATTGTCAATTATATGGTAGCACTAGATCCTAGTAAATCTAAGAGTAGGATGAAGTGGAAATCTAGTTCGTGAATAGAGATTTCATAGCCATCTATTAGATGCCCAATAAGAGCCTCTCCAGATCATGTCAACTCAAATGAAGGGTACCAACATGTAATGAATTGCATATACAATCTCACTGAGAAAGTTTCACAGTTGGTTGCCTTCGTTAAGCCTATAGTTTCTGCATGGGATGAGCATAATTCCATGGATTTAGATGAGGTAAGAGGCTCTATTGATCTCATTTCTTCTTGTTTGGAAATTATGTATACAAATTCCTCTTAATATGTAGATTGAAATATGAGCGTAGGAGAATCCAACCTAGTTTCTTTATTGTTGGAGTGATCCAAAAAATGTTCTTTTGGACAAATTTATAGATTGCATTCTTTACTTAAATATTGAATGCTTTGTATTTTTTTTGCATGATGGTTAAACCACATGCAGATCAATTTGATCAAAGCAACATGAAAATGAAAAATGCCTTTATGTCAACAGAGCTGCCGATATTGATAGTGATCATGATGAACTAGACAAGAATGTGTATCACAGTCATAGTTGTGTTGAAGTTGAGGTAATATAATAGTTGTTGTTAGTTATATATCCCAATGTTTTGTCATTCTTCATGCTTAAAATTTTATTTTGGACAAAAAATTATAGCTTTTGCATTCTTTAAGTTGTAAGTTAATCTATCCTAATTTTTTGTCATTCTTCATGCTTAAAATGTTCTTTTGGACAAAACATTATAGTTTTTGCATTCTTTACTTGACTTAAATTAATTTTTGCATGATGATTAAACCACATGCAAAGAAATGATATGAAATTAGAATGAAACGAAAAAGGCCCTGTCAATAGAGCTCTCTGCAAAGCTGCACAACTTCATGTCAATGTTGATAGTGATTATGTTGAACTTGACGAGCATGTACATGATATTCATAGTAGTAGTGGTGTTGAACTTGAGGTGAGTGCTATGAAACCACATGCAAGTAGGTACTATTCAAGTAAGTAGTGGTTGTTTTATTATGTAAATAAGGGTAATCATTGCCTATGTGATAGAAGTCAGTTAGAATAGTAGTGAAGTGTAATTAGCTAGTATACATAGATTATGGAAATAAGGGAGAACATGTAACTTACATATGGAAGCTTAGAGCTTATTTGTAATAGATTGCATACATAGATTTTGACAATGCATTACTGCATTGTGTTCGGGGATGTCATGGTCCTCACTTAGGGGGACTTTATTGCCAATCCATGTCTCTTTCTAGAGTACTCATACATTTTAGCACTATTGTAGTCTTTCCCTCCATTTGTTTGTACCTCAAAATGGGTTAGATTTTTTTTAGAGTAAAAAGTTGCTTCTTTGTTATTCAAAAGAATAAAAAAAACACATACAAAAAATGATTTGTTCCAAGACATAAGACATTACATATAGCTATCAAAAAAAAAAAATACAACACTTTTCCACCGATGTCAAAAATTGATTTTTCCAGGAGATAGTACTTTGAGAGAAGGAAAAGACAACCAGATGACAATAGCAATGGCCCTGAGAAGCATAACAAGTCCAAAATAGAGTTAATCATAAATTTTTTACTCTTTTCAAACATTATGACTAGAAGTACCATTACTATCACATGACCTAGCTTCGTTTTTAGTTCATCAAGGGATTGTATCTCCAACCAATTTGGTTGTTCCTACATAAATTAATAATGTATTAGAAAAAGTATTTTTGAGTAAAGGACTATAGTCAAAAGCAAATCATAGGTTGAAGTAATTACCATAATCAAAATATCAAAACTTGTGTATATAGATTTAAAATGATGAGACAAATATAGCTAATAAAAAGATCGAACAAGTTGTAAGGATACTTCTCATGAGAAAAAATCCCCTATTAGCTTAGATATTTTAAGGTTTTTATGCAGGAATTTGTTTGGTTTTGTTTGTGATTTTTATTTTTTATTTTTTTATTTTTTTCCGTAAATAAGTTGAATCCTTACCTGTTGAGGCACAAACTCATATGTTGGTGTTTTTGGCATTTTTAGGAGTGTAATTTCCTTGCAATCCTATTGTTAGATTGATATAATTGACCAAGCATGATGTTTTCTGTTAGACCCATGGAGGCTCTCCTTCTGCAAAACTAACATCATCCAAAAGGATATCCATAATCTCCTCAAATGAACATCTCATCATTGGCCCTGTATCATTACGATTGATAACATGTTGAGTAATAGCCATCAAATGACCTTGATATGTCATTGTGTCACATAGAATTAGATAAATGCCTATAGTTCACATATGACCCATCAAAAGATATCACAACTCAAAGCTCATCTAGAAGAGCTTTTCTAAGAGCTTCTATTCCAAGAACTTCAATAAACTCAATCAAGTGATTACTTGTTGTCCTTGTATCATCCAAATCTTCATGGTACATGAAAACTAACATATCGAAACCTTCGGTATCTAACATCCATTATGTATCAAATAGCGGGAAGTAAATTTTTGATTAATATGTCAGGTGCATGGTTTTAGGTTTACTATCATCATTTTCTAATTTCTTATAAATATTTATCGAATGTTTATCTGTGTGTTATTGAATGCTTTGTATCTCAATATAATGTGTATTTTTTCATTTTTGCAGAAATGTATTGATAACAAGAAGGGGATAAAGTTGGGGTGTTGGATCTGTTTGATGGTGTTGTTGTGGGCATTGGGTGGATTCACTCACTATCTATCGTACATGGAGTCAAATTGAAATAAAAAGAGATGCAAATGTAAATATTTTAAAGGTCACAAGTAACATACCCCTTGCTTATGAAGACACAACAGATAGAGCTATCCGTCTAAAAGAGAAAGAAGGAACTTTCACACAGTGGCCACGAAGATATTTGCAAAAAATGACATAGTTGATGTTTATCAAACACAATATCTTTATCATGGTGTATTTGCAAGAGTTGGAAACTCTTAGACTTTGACATTTTTTATTATATATATATGAACATCTTACAGTTCATCAAAATTGCAATATATTTTTTTTATTGCAGATTACCCTTTTTCATCATGATGTCGAATCAATCTTTTAACTTCTAGCATGTTGTAGCTTGTTCTTATATGTAATATTTTTATTTTCTTTTATGTTTTAATTCAAGTTTAATAATATGTTTATTTATGCATTATACAATTTATGGTATTTAATAAATGTTTCATATCATATAAATGAAAATTTACTACTAAACTAGTAGTAAATATAATGATTATGCAATTAATAAGCAATGTATCAATATACTACCAATTGAAAAAAATCAGTGAACAAAAACAATTAAATAAACTACCAAATGACAACAATTGAAAATTAAAATGACTAAATTTACTACCAACTAATTGAAACCAGTCAATTAAAATGACTAAATATACTACTAATTGACATCAATTAATAATTAAATTGACTAAATATACTACTAATTGACAGAAAATAGTGAACAAATATGACTAAATATATGACCAGTTGATGGCAAAACAATGATTAAAATAACTAAATATACTACCAATGGACAAAAATCAATTAATACAAATGACTAAATATACTACAAATGGACGAAAATCAGTGAATAAAAATGACTAAATATACTATCAATTGACTGCAATTAATGATTACAATGACTAAATAAATGACTACCATGACTAAATAAATGACCAATTAACAACAATTAATGACTAAATTAATGACTAAATATAATACCAAATTGATCAATCAAAACAACCAATAAATGACTAAAAATGGTTTAGTCATAAATTTGGTCATGTTATAAATGGCCAGCAATAAACTGCTAATGGTTACGTGACCAAGCTTAGTCATTTATATGCAATTTTTAGTAGTTTTTTAGTTATTTATTGTTGTTTTTATACTAGTGATTTCATCATAAAAAATTTATATTATTGCATATATAAACATCCTCTTCAATACCATCATGCAAGAAAGCAATTTTAAAATCCATTTGTTCAATTTTAAAATTGCATACTTGTTGGGAATTAAGGTGTCTCAACCTTTGCAAATACTTAGTTTGATTGATTTATTATTGAGAATTTTCCCATAATTATTTGACATATTTTATACTGTATTAGTTGATGTGGTCATAAGGTGGATACATCTAGCATATTTGGATCACCCCTCTTTTATGTGATTCTATGACAAGCTATTGCAAAATCTTAAATGACATATAAGAGCCAAGAATTGGGGGAGTTATTTTGGAATTTTGACCGGCTATGATAGGTTTTATTTTTCATATGGTGCCTATTTTGAGATGGATTTTTTTTAGGAAAAAATGGGGCCCCATGTTGAGTGGATCAAATTAGAGGTTAAAGGTAATTTATCAATTTACTATTTTTACTATTTTCATTTGTAGTCCTCAATAAACACTTAGAAGATATCCCCTATATGTGCATACTTGTATGAGGTCGAATACCATGTAACCAATCCACAAAAGGCGAGGAGAAACTTAAACCTACTCTGCATATTTATATAGTGCAAGACAATGAAAATTTTACCAATATTTGGCGATGATAGAATTTGCAAAATGCAAGAAGTTGTGTCCACTTTTTGGCCAAAATGTAGAAGTGCTTTTCCTAAAAGTCAAACCTTATCATCCTTGAAGTAAAAATTTGAAGCACTTACACAAAATCTTAAGCAAGTTCAATAATATGAAATGTAATATTGGAGTCTAGTTTTCAAATATTTAACTTATTCTAATAACCATATGATATAAGTTAATTTTATATAGAATGTACAAATTTCACTTTTTCAAAGTCATTTTTTAAAGCCATAACATGCATGTGTACAACAAACATAATCTGGCCTAAATAAAATAATTTTTCTAATTTATTTTTGGGAAAGATGTGTATTATAGTGAAGTTTGATGAGGATAATTTTTTATAATTTTTTTCCAAATAGATATTTTTTAGTTAATTTTTTATTGGCTATAATTGTTATTTTTGAAAACCCCTCATGTACGGCAAACATGCGCTAATCTAATCATAAAATTATTTTTTTCATTGTGTAAAAATTATGTCTAGATTAATGACAAAAAATAATAATAAAACTTTAAAATTAAAAGATTAAAAAAAATAATACTTAACATTTCAAGTTTATGGCTCAATTTCCTCATAATTAATTAATAAATAGAAATATAAATCCACTTATAAAAAATTACATATTTGAAAACTAGACATGTCATCTATAATGGGTTTTAATTTGGTCAAAAAAATTTGAAAACAAAGTTGTCAACCATGTTGTTGAAGTTAGTTTTTCTCTTGCTATTTTCATGGCATTGCACTTGTATAAAGCCTCTACCCTTTTTGTTCAATAGTTACAAATATTTTATTTGTATAGTTGGTATAATGCTTAAATGATAATAGGTTGAGTAAAACAGTAGTTTAGAATTTGTCAAAATTAAGATAAACATGGTATGGATTTATATATATGCTAGTTGTATGTATTGTCTTCAGGCATACATTAATGCTATTTGAAAATCATGGATTGACATTGAATCGTTGGTTAATATTTTTCTCTACATAAATTAAGATAAACATGGTATGGATTTATATATATGCTAGTTGTATGTATTGTCTTCAGGCATACATTAATGCTATTTGAAAATCATGGATTGACATTGAATCGTTGGTTAATATTTTTCTCTACATAGTTTCTATCATGACGTACAAAAAATAACAAATTTCCATTCTTGTTGAACTAAGTAGTGGTACATGCAAAATAAATAAATAAATAAAATTAACAAGTTATTATTCTTTAATATTTATTATTTGATTTGACATTTATTAGAGTTAAATAAATTATTCACTCAACATTCGTTACTATGTATAGTTCATTTTACTACGCGATTAGATATTAAGTTCCTATACTTGTAATTATATAATATTTATTATGCTAATGATTTGATATTTATTTATATGTATTTCAAGGGTATTGAATAGATTCAAAATATTATCATATAAATAAATCTTATCTATCATTGGAAAGGTTCTAAAGTTACAATTTTAGATATCATTTCAATACAATTGGGGCAATTAAACTAATTTGATACATTTTCATGAGCTTGGTGACAATAATATTACTATTGGATCACTTTTTAATTCGAATAAGATTATTGTGTTTTCTATACTCAAATTATTAATATTGCTCTTGTTATTCACCCACTAATCCTTAATGATATTATTATCAATAAATTAACAAATAATCTACAATGATAACAATATTATTTTCAACCTACAACTATCAATAGATATCAAACAAACTCAATAATAAGAATAGTTATAATCAATAATGAAAATTCTCATGTTTACTCAGAGTTCAAGATAGATTGGAGATCTTGGTTAACTAGTTCATCATTAAGCAAGTATGGGCTGAGCATTTATGAGCGTGGGGTCGTTGTAGTGCATGGAAAACTACACTTGGCCCTTGGAAAGAACCAACAACTAACATTGAATGCAACACTTAAATCCCTCATCAGCCAGCGACATACGTGACCTTTCAGAGGGATGCATTAAAATCAAGGTAGTTGAGAAGAGCAGGCGGGGGGAGGAAGGCTAGCAATGGGTGGAATGATTGAGATATAAGGGGATGAGTTTCAGAAAGGGAGATGTGTGGTCTACAACTCAAAGGGGAGATTCTAAGTTCTCTAGATGATTCCTACTAAGTTAGTTTAGGGATGGTTTAATCCATTACAATTGACTCACGCTGGGGTATTCGATTGGTCTTCTCTCGCGTGTTGTTGAGTCTTTCTGTCCATGGCCTATTCCTCATTAATGAAAAATTTAGAACTGTCATGTGGGCAAATCAGATTGGGCGTAAAAAAACTACATCAAAGAATTTAACCTAGAAAAGGATCATGGAGAAAAAACTTATTTAGGTGCAGCTATTAAAGGGAAAGCAAGGCTATTAGTTGCACAATTGAGGACAGGATCACATCACCTTAGATGTGAGACCGGTAGGTGGAAGAGGCCCAAAGAAACTTGGGAAGAAAGAACTTGTATTTTCTGCAATAAGGGGACTGTGGAAACGGAATGGCACTTCATCATGGAATGCACTGCTTACGAGGATATCCGTACTCAGCACGAAAATGGTTTGAAAGTTGATAATATGCAACAGATCTTTGGGGAAGATAAGATTAATCAGAGGCTAGCCTTCTAATCAAAATTAATAGCAGGAGACTCGACTTGGAAAAGAGCATGAAGACTGATTAGACCTGGTTTTGTCTTGGTCCCTTAGACTGTTTAATCTCGTGGACATCATTAAAATCTTTCATTCATTTCATGAAACTGTAGAATGCAATGCTTTCGGTGGGGATTGCACTTGCACACAAAAAACGCAAATTAGCCACATCTCCAAGACTGTTTGATGTCTTCATCAACCATCGAGGCCCAGATGTGAAGCAGACTCTGGATCTTCAACTTCACAAATCTCTTTCAGATTTGAGATTGAAGGCATTTATTGATTTCAAAGAAATGGAATTGGGTGAAGCTTTTCCTTCTACCATTCATGATGCCATCTGCTTTTCTTCAGTCCATATTTGCCTTATTCTGTGAAATATATGCTGAGCCCGTGCATGGTGTTTAGTTGAGCTCGATCTCATTTTACACACTAAATGAAAGATCATTCCAGTATTTTATGATATGGCCCCTCTGCACCTCCGCTACATTGAAAAATGAGTGTATGCAAATTCATTTTCCAAACATGAAGAGAAGGGCAGGAAGTAAGGCGCGGGTCTGTTTGTGAAGATATCACCTATTTTTTTTGTGGATTATGGACTAAGGCGCCATGTTGCCACTCAAGGTATTATCAGCATTATTGGGCGTGATTTCTGTGCAGTTAACAACCACACATCAACCGCCAACCTTCACTTTGTCAGCCTATTTCAATCTATGCATAACCTTGAGGAATTTCAAACTAGCCAAAGGATTGAGCATCTTCAATCTAGCGAAGGGTTTGAGGTAGACACCCTGTCACATATTCAGATGTTTGTTTTTAATTAAAAAAAAGTGTGTATACATATATATATTTTTCTTAAGCCTCAACATTATGGATCTGAATCGAACATATAGTATAAGATTATCTTGCTAATATGTTAAACCTCTATTCTGTTTGTATAAATACCTTGATTATTATTTCTTAAACTTATATTGAATTTACAACTATCTTTTACAATTATCTCACCATTCTGATTGTATTCACTCGGATAGTGTTGCGAAAATGTCTTCTATTGCATGAAAATTTCTGCTAGCCGCTTATCATATTCTCCCTTTGTATAAACCATAACTGTGAACATTAGAATAAATCTTGTATTACCTATTGCCCATAGCGCTGCATGTAACTGCGAAGGAAAATAAATATTGATGTTAATTTCTTACCATTAAATTTAATAATGCAAATCATTGAAGTATATTTAGGTAGCACCACTCTTAGATTTTATGAAATACCTTGCAAAATATATGAAGATCTTATTAGGAAAAAATTAACAGAGGTAATATGTGAATTGTGATTTAAAAAAAATAAAAATAAAAAAAGGCTTGACTGTACTATTGGCCTGCGTTGAGCATCTTGGTAAGCTCATTGTTAACTGAATTAGAATATTGGATGTTTAAACACTGTATCTAGGGATGCATGGAATAAGGAAAATAGGAGTAGGATTCAATCTAAACCTTCTAGATTGGCAAGCAAACTCAACGGATTGAGCTTATGAGCTGCGTCTAAATTAATAGAAGGCATCATGTGAATTCCTAGTATTGCGTGTGATGGTCCGAAACGCTAGTTATTCGATCTTTGTGCAAATAACACTCATATTGTGTATGCTAGTAAATGGATTAAGTTATTCAATCTCTGTGCAAATAGAACTCATATTGTGTATGCTAGTAAATGGATTACAATAGTTATTCAATCTCTGTGCAAGCTGATTAGAGAGCGGGTACTACAATGGCATGATTTGTACAAATTTTACCTGTAAGTCATCATTATGCCATTAGTGTTGCAACTGTAATAGCTGTCAGGGATGAAATTAACCCACACATGCATGTCCATTTGGTGCATTGACCTCACAATTTAAAAAGGAAAATGATCCTCTGTCGATGGTAGAAAACTTAGAATCAAGGTAGTTTTCAACAAGATAAGAAACATCTTGAACGCCCATTTCTTGTTATGGTATTACCTTTGGAGAAATAAGTGCATAAAGTGTATCCACTATAAGTCTTCATGCATTCAAAGTATCAGGCATTGTTTCAAACTTTGAGGCCATGTTGCTTTCCCAAAAAAATATTCTTTTGCAAAGCGCAGCGTGCAAGAAAGAAAGAACGTTGGCATGGTCTTGAATTCTAGATTTACACCTGAAATTGCATAATCGTACAAGTTTTCTTTAGTCAAATCATTTTTGTCATGCTCATTTTACAGTCATCACTTCTATCTAGATACTGGGTAAATGCAGAGCATGGTTTTGTGCCCGTTTTTATCGAAACCTTCTAACTAAATGAAATCTACTTTACTGTCTGCATAGCAAGGGGCCCTCTCAATAATGTATTCCGATTCATCCATGTCAATTCTACACCTTACTCTATTCAATTATTTGAGATTCCTCAATGAACATCATCAGTATTGCAAGATACTAATAATACAACTATTATAAACTATAAATGCATATAGCACAATATTTGTTATTATTTGATTATTGAGATTGTAAATGCATGCTTATAATTAAAATGTTTCTAAGTAGCTAATTGTATAAAATCTAACATGGGTATTCAATAATATAAACATTAAATAATAATTGCATTTTTAGTTATTTTTTTATTTTTTTTTTTACATGAGTTTGACAAAGAATATAAGATTCTAATTACTAAACATATACATAGAATGAATATAGTATAAGAGGGATAATAAGAGGTAGTGAGTAAAGATAGTATAGTAAGTGGCATGCGAATGCAATAGAATGACTGTGTGAAGGTATGTGTTATGAATTTTGTAACAAAGCATAAATTGTAATTATTTGTTATAATGAGAAAATTATTACATGACTTAAAATTAGAAGTAGTGAATTGGGTTGAAAAGTATTGTTTAGAATATATTTTTCATTAGTTATTACTCATCTATAAAGTGAAGCATTTAATTAACTTGACCGAATCAAAGATATTTTGGATAACAATCATTATTTAATTATAACCCTATATACATCCCTTGGTAATGAATAGTAAAAATACAAAATAAAAATAAATAAAATAATAATAATAATAAAAATTAGAATCTATAGTTCAAACAATTTTTATTTGAATTGGAATTGGTTTATGTTGTTAATGAAGTTATGTTATGTTTTATGCTCAAAATAGTTTGCTTGTCATTTGTTCATTGTAGTTTACTTAATTGAAAGGTATATGTGATTGAATAGTTATTTTTGTGGCATAGTGTTATTACTACTTATTATAGTTTTTTTTTAAATTGTTTGCCGTGGTACTATTTGGTTATCATTTGGCATAAGGAGGTTAACATTATGATCTATGGCTATACCTAGCATTAGTAGAATTTTTTATCCTTTTAATTGATGATGATTTGATCTTATACTATTGAGGAGTCATTCCTAGTTAGGTTAGATATTACTTTCTTGAAAATTGTGGTTATTATTATTATTGCATAGTGAGTAAATCCTGATCCACTAATAGTAATTTCTTAGCTATTTTATGGGCTATCATTTTATTAAATCAATAACTCTTGCATGTAAATTGTAATGGTATAACTATCAATCAAATATTCCTTGGTATTATATAGGTATTGGTAAGATGTTCTTAGAATTGGTTTTCCTTAGAAGCTCAATGACTTATGAAATTTGGTGTACAATGTTTCTACCCTGAGATCAAATTTTTTGAGCCCATATGGAGTTTCATAGTCAAGGATAATAAAATGATTAATAAAGGAGATGTTTTAACATATAACATTGTTATGAAGTTATTATGATATATTTTGAACCTTTTGGTTATACCCTTTTGTTAGCCAACCAAGTGTGTGTTGGTTGAAGTCCTTGTGTTGAACTACGATTCCTCTACGAATTACATATGTAGGCAAGGCTGTCAAAGAAAAGCCCTCGAGGACTAGGTTTGGCCCTTAGGATTTGTTCTCTTATTATTATACTTGTGAATTACCATTGATATGTATTTTATTGGTTATCATGTGTCTGGTATTACGTTTGTGATTGTTCTAAAATTAGCTAAACTATCTAAGTCTACCTCGGTGATGTGGATTCCATGTCTCCCTTTGATTCCCCACCCTTGATTGTCTAAGCAATTTAGTTATCTAACTAAAATATTATAGTTTATAATTGGTCAAAAGTTGTACGCTTTCATATAGTACATGCTTTGGGAGTAAACTTTGAGAGTTTTGTAGGAATATGTGAATGAAATTTGGAATTTGTGTTTGGTCCTTAATTGTAATTTGGTGTAAAATTTTGGGCATTACAACTTGCAAGTCCAAAGCTAAGGACTGGGTTTCCAAACCTAAAACAAAATAAAAGCCATGGGTTTCAAATTTCAAATTTTATGAAACATGTACCCACTTCAAAACACATACTCATTCTAAAATACAATGGGATTATGGTGTAATTAGAAATGGGTACCCATTTTAAAAATCAAAATGGGTACCTATTTTATACAGGTATAAATTTAGGTTTGAGATTCTAATGATCCTAAATGGGTACCCGTTTATATCAATATTTTTTCAAGCTTGACACTTCCCCTAAAAATAAACCCAACTTCTTGCACTTACCCACCTATATATATATAATGAAAATGATAAAAACAATACTCCAAGCCTAAAAAGATCTTATCATGTCTCTCAACTATTGTCAAACATGGGTTCTTCATACAAACCCAAAATAATTTATTCACAAACCTATATAATAGTTTTGCAGACATATGGTCTCAAATTTTCAACATTTAGGAAAAATCCAATGTACAAGCCACTTAAAGATTTCATAATAAAACCGATTCAAACCAAATATACTTACATAGTTCAATATAGAGGTAATTATCTCCACAAATACCTCAACATTCCTTTTTTAAAAGTGAACAAATTCATAAATTGATACTCAAAATGTTGCAAAGAATGATGGAGAACAATTATTTCAAAATAATTAGTAGAACATGGCAAGAACACAAGTAGTAATCTCCCAAATAAAAGGCATAGATTTTCATTATTTCACTGTCTCTCTCCTCTACTCTTCCTTTCATCTTTCCTTTTTTTATGAGCAATAAAAGACCTTGAAAATTCTCCCATAAAAAACTCAATATTCCTCATGCCTTCACTTCCCACTTCATCCACCATCTTTTCAATGGAAGTGGTGTCATACAATAAATTCATTAGAGTTTAACTCCATATTAACTTCATAGTGCTACTCATTCAATGCATCTAATTCATTTAACTCCACTGTTGACCTTCTCTTTTGCTATTTTTCTTTGATGACAATATTGTGTTTCTATTTGGCATCTTGGTGGTTGTTTATTCAGTTGCATTGCTTCTATTATGTCATTGGCATACTTACTTCGACATTATGATGTTCTCTTTGATGGCACTGATCTCTTGACTCCATGTGCAGATCATAAGGAATCTTGGTTACAGGTTTATGTTCCCATGTTCAGGTGATATAATTTTGATTTGACATTTTGTGCTACAGTGATATATGTTATTGGCTTATTCAGATTTCTTACATTATGTCATTGATACAATTTTCTGAACAACATCAGAGGTGTGCTTCTCTATTCAGACTTTGTCGGGTAATGCTTTCAGTTATCTTGGTTCTTGGGATTATCAACTGCAGTTGGTTCTTAGTCTTAAGAAAACCCTATCGGGTTTCATTAAATAATTTTTATTGGCTTCGATGCATACGATATATTGAATTTGGAATGGATGTATGGCATATTGAATTTGGCATGAAATTAGCCTTTACTACATTTCATAAGGTATTGGATATATAGGGAATTATATCATGGCAATCGACTTTGAATAAAAGAAAACATATTGATCATTACATTTGCATGTATTATCGGGTCTTGTGGTTGATAAATCACTAGGCCTTAAGGCCAACATCAGGTATGAGGTTATGTTTATTTAAAAATTCACCATGGAAGTGACATGGCTTTGATTCTTTGGAAACAAGGATATCTAAGGTAACTGGCATTTGGTTCTTAAATTGGTCATGAAAAAATTATGTAAGGCATTATTGTGTCGGCATTTCACTTGGTTAATAATTGAACAGTGGTAATGATGATGGTCAACATGCATTGCATTGGTCTGTCCACAGATTTCAAAATGCATTATGAGTTTCTAATTATCACTTCAGTCCTTTCGGACTTTAAATTTTATCAACATTGGTAAATGACATCAATTGTATTGTCTTGGAAAGTTTAGGGCAATCATTTTGTTGTTTCACATGCTCGAGGGTTTGGAACCCTAACTCGGCCGCCACCATTGAAATTTTCCCAATCATTTCACCGTGTTTGTTGGCTTTCTGAATAACTTGGATAGCGAATGGGGGAATCTAAAAGAACCTTACCTTGGTCAATGGTTGTGTCAGCTTCTTGTTGTTGGGTGAAGGCTCAAAATTGGAAGGAGTATTGGACGTTTTTCTCACTGCAGGTCTGGTAAAGATATTCATGATAGTCTCTCCATCATTCTTCATAGGTATTCATCTTTTCAACTTTTTTTGGAGAACCATTACTTCTATTAGCTCTTCTAATAGAAGACATGTGTTTACTTCTATCTAGAAGATGGAAAAATGGGTTTATTCTGTTCCTGGTCAGAATTAATGTATGATTTCACATAATCTAAAATGCATATCACAATAGTTTACCATATTGATTCTGCTCCTGCTTTAAGGGATGATGTTTTTGATATGGGTAATCATGGGTTATGCAAATCTCTTTAGTCTCTCACCTAGATTCAGTGATAATTGTCTTTGGGTGCATTATTATGAGGTTTCAGTTACACTGCTTTGTGGTCTCAGTTACATTATTGTTGTAGTTGTTTTTCGAGGCTATTGTTCATGGAATATATATTGTTTTAATGCTGTTTTGGTTAGCACTGCCTGTGCAGGCTCCTTGTGGGGACAGGGTTCAACCTCCTTTCTAAATTTGCATACTGCTTGACTATTCTTGTCAAAAGAAAATCTTCATGCTGATCATTCTTCACAAAAACACAACAATACTTAGCAATGTTGTTCGACAGAAAGTGGGTACTCTGAAAATCACCTCTGTTGTTTTTGGAAATATGAAAGATGAAGTTACTGTTGTAATATCCTTGAGATGTAGTGATGAAATCTGAGTAAGAATAAAAACATAGAGATTAGGGCTTTTAGTTTTTTTCTGGAAAATCGGTGAAAAATAAGGTTGTCAGTTTTCTGGAAAAACAGTGAGATTTTGTTAACTGTTTCTAGGAACTATGAGAAATGTATGAGAAAGATAGTGAAAAACCAGTGTGAGTATATCACTATGATTGTATTGAAGAGATGTTGAGCATTGAGATTGAAAATAAAAAATATGTGTTAATTATCAAGCTGTCTTAAGGCTTGACAATGGTTAGAATTCTGAAGGGTCATTCTTGAACCTTGAGGATTGTAGGCATTGTTCGTCAAGAGGCACTTGAGAGAAACTAGAGAAATAGAGAGATCCTTTGTATCATTGTATGTCTTACTGAAAATAGAAAATGGGTTGGTGCTCCTTGAAATCGGTGTTTCTAAAAGAGGGTTTGGTGCTCCTTGAGTTGGTGCTCAAAAATCAGCCTATGAGGCATTTTCAAAAGTGATTATTAAAATGAAAGCCTAAAAAGGCAGTAGTTTAGGAGTGGTTTTTCTACCCCAGGAGGGTTTTTCACTCGACATATCTTGTGTCATTTTGCTTATCTATGGTTCATCTGATTCATTGCATGAATGCTTTAATATGCTATGTTTCACTATTATAATTCTCATTTCAGTTTATGTGATTGCATTCATTAGATGAATGAGTTTATCATTGATAAATGAGAGCATACATCTATTTTATTTCTATTTTTGTAAAAAAATTCAAAATTGTTAATGAAACTGATTCACCCCCCACTCTTAGTATCTTTTTCACTCCAACAATTGGTATTAGAGCCTAGGGTCTCTGATAGGTCTTTCCAACCTAGGATTTATTCCGGCCTTGGAGTCTGTTCAAAATGTCTCAAGCTCAAGAAGGCACATCCATGACTAGAGCTCCATTATTTGATGGAACTGATTATGTATTCTAGAAAATTAGAATGGAGACTTATTTAACTTCTATTGACCTCGATGTATGGAGCATAGTGTTAATTGGGTACACTGTACCCACTACTTTGTCCACAACTTCTGATGAAAAGAAAAGATATGAAACTAATGCAAGAGAAAAACATGTTCTCTTGTGTGCACTGAGTAAAGATGTCTTTATTAAAGTCATGCACTGCAACTCTGCTAGGAATATCTGGGTTAAAATTGAAACCATCTATCAAGGGAATGAAAAAGTAAAATAGTCAAAAGTCCTCACTCTAAAACATCAATTTGAAGAAATAAAAATGAGGGACGATGAAAAAGTAGTTGATTAATTTTTGAGAGTTGATGAAATTGTCAATGTTATGAAGGGTCTGAGAGAAGAAGTTAAGGAATTTGATGTTGTAACTAAGGTCATCAGAACCTTACCAACTAAATTTGAAGCTAAGGTCTCTACTCTAGAAGAGAAGAAACACTTTGACCAGCTTACCCTAGACAGCCTACAAGGTACTCTAACTACCTATGAAATGAGGATCAGTAAAAACAATTCCTTTGCAAAAGAAACTGCCTTTAATACTGAAAGGAAAGAAAAAGATGAGCCTATTGAATCAGAATTTTTTGATTCCAAAGAATCCCACTTGGTTAGGAAGCTCAAAAAGGGGTTTGGAAAGTATAAGGGAAAAATTCCCTTCAAATGCTTTAATTGTGGTAAAATAGGCCACTTTGCTGCAAAGTGCTCCTATGGTGATCCGAATAGTGACAACGAGAAATCTGAAAAATTCCCTAAGAAAAAAGCATATAGACCTAAACAAAAATTCAAATTCAAAAAGAAGAAGAGTCTATTAAGCAAAAATGAAACAAACACTAAATCTGAAGATTATTTAGATGAAGAAGATGAAAACCTATTCATGGCTGAAATTATTCGGCATGAAGATACTAACAACAATGATGCTGAAGATGGAAAAGTGGATCTTGAAGGTGAACTGAAATGTGCATTAAAAGAGATAAGAAAACTTAAAAAACAAATGCATGCTCAAAAACAAAATTCTTCTCAAGATCTTGCACAAGAGCAACTCACAAATATTAAAATTGTCTCATTGAAAACTCAACTTGAAGAATCCAAGAGAGTTGAAGATTGTCTTTGTATTGGCATAAATCTTAAAGATCAAGAAATTAAAAAACTTGAACATGAGATTGTTGATCTTAGGAATATTATAGAGAAATATGAGAGTACTCTTAAACTGAATGACATGCTCAGTAAATAGAAATTGAACAAGGACAAAACATGTATTGGATTTATGAAGGGTGAATCTTCAAATGATAGTGCAAAGGATAATGTTGCTGTTGGAAACAAAAGTTCCGAATCTAATCATCCTGATTCTGATAAGGATCATGTTCATCCTTTTAGGAATAACAAAATATCATATAATTCTAACCCTTTCTTTTATGGGTACTATTATTTCTGCAATAGATTTGGCCACAAAGTGAGCTCTTGGAGATTTATAAATCCTAGAACACCTAGATTTGGTTATAGGAAAAATCTTGGATTTGCAAGATAGATTAGATGCTTCACATGCAATTCCATGGGTCATTCTACTAAGCAATGTAAAGCTGATTAGCAGAATAAACAACAAAAACATAAAAAGGTTTGGAAACTTAAAACTGTCAACAACATAGAACAAACTATGTTAGTTCAAACTGCTTTCCACTCCAAGAAAAATGACTTATGGGTCCTGGACAATGGTTGTTCAAACCACATGACTAGTGACAAAGAAAAATTCACTAATCTTGAAGATTATGTAGGTGGATATGTGAAGTTTGGAGATAATTCAAGTATACAAATCAAAGGTAGAGGTTCACTTCTTCTGAATGAAGACACTCCTATTTACAATGTGTATTACCTAGAAGGTTTAAAACACAATCTTCTAAGTGTAAGTCAAATTTATGACAGTGGCTATTAGGGCTTGTTCACTTCACAAGGATGTGAGATTAAAAATAAGCTTGGAAAAAATAATGTTGTTGGAAGAAGGACTAAGGGAAATGTCTACAATCTTCTTAACACATCTGAAAATGAAAATAATCAAGGTATGTGCTTAATGAGTCATGTTGAAGAAATTTGGATGTGGCACAAGAGACTAGGTCACATTAATTTTGACAATATGGTTAGGATTAGTAAGAACCAGAATGTAAGAGGTCTACCTATCTTAAGAAAACCTGAAAATGCAGTCTGTAAAGAATGTCTCAAAGGAAAGCAAACAAAGGTAAGCTTTAAATCTAAAGAACATTCTTCTACTAGGCCTCTGCAACTTGTTCATATAGACTTATGTGGTCCTACAAGGACTAGATCTATCAATGGTGAGAAATATTTCATGCTATTTGTTGATGACTACTCTCATATGGTATGGGTTACTTTTCTCAAGCACAAATTTGAAGATTTTAAACGTTTTTAATTCTTTAGAAAAATGGTAGAAAGGGAGTCAGATTTAAAATTGAAATGTCTAAGATCTGACAAAGGTGGTGAATTCACCTCACAAGAATTCATTGACTACTATGAAAAACATGGCATAAAAAGACAATATGTTGTTGCCAGAACACCTCAATAGAATGGGGTTGTTGAGAGAAAGAACAAAACTATAAAAGAGATGGCACGGACTATGCTGGATGAAGCAAAACTACCAAACATGTAATGGAAAGAAGTTTTTCATACAACGGTCTATATCTTGAATAGAGTACAAATCAGAGTGAAATCTAATTTCACTCCATATGAATTGTGGTATGGTAAATCTTCCTCAATTAAATATTTCAAAATATTTGGTTGTAAATGTTTTATCAAGAGAGATGATGATAACTTAGGCAACTTTCAATCTAATTCTGATGAAGAT
Organism: Sequoiadendron giganteum; assembly: GCA_007115665.2. Lineage (NCBI taxonomy): Eukaryota > Viridiplantae > Streptophyta > Pinopsida > Cupressales > Cupressaceae > Sequoiadendron > Sequoiadendron giganteum. Next base: position 765,807,915 of record CM021102.1, read on the forward strand.
ATCTTTTTAGGATACTCTACTCACAACAAAGCCTATAAATGCTTTAATAATAGGCTGAATAAGATTATTGAATCTGTCAATGTAAAATTTGATGAAAATCTACTTTTAGATGCTGAACCTATGTAGGATGATGAGGAAGAAGAATTTGAACTTGAAATAAATTCAGAAGGCTTTGAAATAACAAAGCCTAAAATAGAATCAGCAAGTCCTAAACTAGCTAAAGCAAAATCTAAAGATGCTGAAACTAGTTTTGAAAAATGTTTAACAAAACTCCTTCAAAATCTCTTGCAAGAAACCATTCTAAAGATTTGATTATTGGAGATAAATCTACAGGAGTTCAAACAAGGAGAAGAATTGTTAACTCTAATGAAAAATCTCACATAGTTGAGCTTACTGCTATCTTTTTATTTACATAGTTTGAGCCATTTTTTTTTATGAAGCTCTAACTGATGAATGCTGGCTTAATGCAATGCAAGATGAAATTGATGAAATTGAGAAAAATCAGACTTGGGAGCTGGTCCCAAGACCAAATGAAAAAAATGTCATAGGAGGTAAATGGATATTAAAAAAAAAACATGATGAAAATGGCCATGTTGTTCGCAACAAGGCTAGATATGTCTGCAAAGGATATGCTTAGCAAGAAGGTATCGAATTTGGTGAAACCTTTGCACCTGTAGCTAGACTTGAATCCATTAGAATATTCTTGGCCTATTCTATTTTCAAAAACTTTACTGTATATCAAATGGATGTAAAAACTGCCTTTCTAAATGGTTATTTGGATGAAGAAGTTTATATAGAACAACCTGAAGGGTTTACTTGCAAAAACAAACCTAATCATGTTTACAGGATGAAAAAGGCTTTATATGGCCTAAAACAAGCTCCTAGAGCTTGGTACTCTAGACTGGATAGTCATTTACTTTCAAAAGGTTTTATTAGAGGAGGAGTAGACAACAATATTTATGTTAAGATTGAAGGTTATGATATTCTAGTTGTTGAAATCTATGTTGATGATACTATCTTTGGCTGCAACAATATTGCTTTGAGTCAAAAATTCTCACAGATTATGGAATCTGAGTTTGAAATGCCAATGTTGGGAGAACTATCATTTTTAGGTCTTCAAATCTCTCAACTTGAAATTGGTATTGTTCTCTCTCAAACAAAATATGCAAGAGAGATGCTAAATAAATTTCAAATGGATGGATGTCATCCAGTTAGCACTCCAATGGTTATCGGCTGCAAACTCAACAAGGTTGATGATTCACCTACTGTAATTCCAACTGACTATAGATCAATGATAGGTATCCTATTATATCTAATAACCTCAAGACCTGGCATAATGCAATTTGTTTGCATGGTTGCAAGATTTCAGTCATCTCCTAAGGAATCTCATATTAATGTTGTTAGAAAGATTCTTAAATATGTTCAAGGCACTCTTGATTATGGACTCTAGTATCCCAGAAGCAATGATTTCTCATTAATTGCATATACTGATTCTGACTAGGCTGGTTGTTTGGATGATAGGAAAAGAACCAGTGGTGCTAATTTCTTTCTTGGTGATCAATTAGTGGCATGGCACAACAAAAAACAAGAATCTGTTTCACTTTCCACTGCTGAAGAAAAATGTATTGCTGCCACCTCTTGCTGTACTCAAGTAATCTGGATGTCACAAACCCTATCTGACATGGGTATTGAAATTCCTAAACCTATTTCTATTATGTGTGATAATACTAGTGCAATTAATATCTCCAAAAATCCTGTTATGCACTCTTGCACTAAACACATTGCTATTAAATTTCACTTTCTTCATGAAAAGGTGCTAGCTAATGAGGTTTCTGTGCAATATGTTCCTACACAAGCACAGGTTGCTGGCATCTTTACTAAGCCTTTGGCTAAAGAAGTATTTGAAATACTTCGGTCTAGATTGGGAGTTGTCTCTCAATGCTTGCTATCTTAATACTCTATCTTGGTGATAGGGGGAGCTAGTTAGCTCTCCTTGCAGCCCATACTTTGCTGCCCCATTGCTATATCTACAGCTTCATGGCATTTCTCTTTTGTCTTCCCTTTATCCTTGTGACAAAAAGGGGGAGAATTATGAGCTCTTGGTTCTGGTTTAGTATTTCGGCTTGGTGGCTCAGTTTTTGCCATCAAGGACAAAGGGGGAGTTTTTTGAGCTTCTCTTTTCCTATTTGTCCTTGATGATAATATTGTGTTTATGTTTGGAATCTTGGTGGTTGTTTATTCGATTGCACTATTTCTATTCTTTCATTTGCATACTTACTTTGACATTATGATGTTCTCTTTGATGACACTGATCTCTTGACTCCATGTGCAGATCATAAGGAATATTGGTTACAAGTTTATGTTCCCATGTTCAGGTGATATAATTTTGATTTGAAATTTTGTGCTACAATGATCTACAGGTTTATATGTTACTAGCTTATTCATATTTCTAACATTATGTCATTGATACAATTTTCTGAACAACATTGAAGGTATGCTTCTCTATTCAGACTCTGTCAGGTAATGCTTTTAGTTATCTTGGTTCTTGGGATTATCAATTGCAGTTGGTTCTTAGTATTAAGAAAACGGGTATCCTTAAATAACTGTTATTGGCTTGGGCCTATGGTATATTGAATTTGGCATGGATGTATGGCATATTGAATTTGGCATGAAATTAGCCTTTACTACATTTCAAAGGCATTGGATATATAGGGCATTATATCATGGCAATCAAATTTGAATAAAGGCAAACATATTGATCATTACATTTGCATGTATTATCGGGTCTTTTGGTTGATAAATCACTAGGCCTTAAGGCCGAAAATAGGTATGAGGTTATGTTTATTTAAAAAATCACCATGGAAGTGACATGGCTTTGATTCCTTGGAAACAAGGATATCTAAGGTAATTGGCATTTGGTTCTTAAATTGGTCATGAAAAAATTATGTAAGGTATTATTGTGTTGGCATTTCACTTGGTTGATAATTGAATAATGGTAATGATGATGGTCGACATGCATTGCATTGGACTGTCCATGGATTTAAAATGCATTATGAGTTTCTAATTATCACTTCAGTCCTTTCAGACTTCAAAAATTTTCAACACTGGTAAATGACATCAGTTGTATTGCCTTGGAAAGTTTAGGGCAATCATTTTTCTGTTTCACATGCTCGAGGGTTTGGAACCCTAACTCGACCACCACCATTGAAATTTTCTCAACCGTTTCACTGTGTTTGTTGGCTTTCTAAATAACTTGGATAGCGAATGGGGGAATCTAAAAGAACCTTACCTTGGTCAATGGTTGTGTCAGCTTCTTGTTGTTGGGTGAAGGCTCAAAATTGGAAGGAGTATTGGACGTTTTTCTCACTGCAGGTCTGGTAAAGATATTCATGATAGTCTCTCCATCATTCTTCATAGGTATTCATCTTTTCAAATTTTTTTGGAGAACCATTACTTCTATTAGCTCTTCTAATAGAAGACATGTGTTTACTTCTATCTGGAAGATGGAAAAATGGGTTTATTCTGTTCCTGGTCAGAATTAATGTATGATTTCACATAATCTAAAATGCATATCACAATAGTTTACCATATTGATTTTGCTCCTGCTTTAAGGGATGATGTTTTTGATATGGGTAATCATGGGTTATGCAAATCTCTTCAGTCTCTCACCTAGATTCAGTGATAATTGTCTTTGGGTGCATTATTATGAGGTTTCAGTTACACTGCTTTGTGGTCTCAATTACATTATTGTTGTAGTTGTTTTTCGAGGCTATTGTTCATGGAATATATATTGTTTTAATGCTGTTTTGGTTAGCACTGCCTGTGCAGGCTCCTTGTGGGGACAGGGTTCAACCTCCTTTCTAAATTTGCATACTGCTTGACTATTCTTGTCAAAAGAAAATCTTCATGCTGATCATTCTTCACAAAAACACAACAATACTTAGCAATGCTGTTCGACAGAAAGTGGGTACTCTGAAAATCACCTCTGTTGTTTTTGGAAATATGAAAAATGAAGTTACTTTTGTAATATCCTTGAGATGTAATGATGAAATCTAAGTAAGAAGAAAAACAGAGAAATTAGGGCTTTTAGTTTTTTGTTTTTTTGGAAAATCAGTGAAAAATAAGGTTGTCAGTTTTTTGGAAAAACAATGAGATTGTGTTAATTGTATCTAGGAACTATGAGAAATGTATGAGAAAGATAGTGAAAACCAGTGTGAGTATATCACTGTGATTGTATTGAAGAGATGTTGAGCATTGAGATTGAAAATAAAAAATATGAGTTAATTATCAAGCGGTCTTAATGCTTGACAATGGTTAGAATTCTAAAGGGTCATTCTTGAACCTTGAGGATTGCAGGCATTGTCCATCAAGAGGCACTTGAGAGAAACTAGAGAAACATAGAGATCCTCTATATCATTGTATGTCTTACTGAAAACAAAAAAGGGGTTGGTGCTCCTTGAAATCGGTGTTTCTAAAAGAGGGGTTGGTGCTTAGAAATTAGCCTATGAGGCATTGCCAAAAGTGATTATTAAAATGAAAGCCTAAAAAGGCAATAGTTTAGGACTGGTTTTTCTACCCCAGGAGGCTTTTCCACTCGACATATCTTGTGTCATTTTGCTTATCTGTGGTTCATCTGATTCATTGCATGAATTCTTTAATATGCTATGTTTTACTATTATAATTCTCATTTCAGTTTATGTGATTGCATTCATTACATGAATGAGTTTATCATTGGTAAATGAGAGCATACATCTGTTTTATTTCAGTTTTTGTAAAAAATGTCAAAACTGTTAATGACACTGATTCACACCCCCCCTCTCAATGTCTTTTTCACTACAACATCCACTACGTGGAGATTACACAACTCGTTATCATCTATATATTTCCAAGGTAGTACCTAAGTTTGACTCTAGATCCAATAGTAATTACAACCTCCAAGGAAAATCCATATAACCCTTAATTTAATTCTTGTGTTCAAGATGGACCATAACTTTACAAACTATAAAATATTTTATGCAAGATGTACAACACCTTTCCCCCACCCAAGAGTAATATCTAGATAGAAGTTGTAATTTGGCACATAATTCAAATATTTTCTAAAAGTCCTTAAATAGGCCCCTTTCACCATAAGAACACATCACACTTAACAATTTCTTAAGGAATATTTTATGATTCTTAGTTTGTAATGTTTTTCTCATTGTAATAGCAATTAATTGAGTCTCATTTAAAGTTTAATTTTCAATGTCAATGGAATGTTGCTACTATTTTACCAAATATTGAAAAACTTGACATTTAATAAAAAAATGGTATTGACTTCAAGAGCAACATAGGTTAAGAGTGATTTGCAGGTGTATTTCCCTCTTACATTTCACATAAGTTCAAAACCATTTTATTTTTCAATAGAATAGTCATGAAGATTGGACTGTTTTAACATACTTATTTCTTTTTTAAATAATATACAAAGGGATTTAAGTGGGTTCTCACCCAATCAAGTAATGGGGGCTCACTCCCCAAGCATGTCTAGTGTAAAATTCACAAACCAATTTGCAACTGAGGATGCCTAAGAGGGTCACAAGGCTTGCCAACAAACTTGATCCAATAAGGATTTGACCTTGGGTGGTCAACCAAACAACCATATGTTATGGTTTCCAATATGGGTGAAACCACAATAGTGGTTTACAATTGAATTGAGGAAGGAAAATCCACTTTTTTGAGTTTTCAATAGAAAAGGAGGTTCGATCGAACTAGCATGTTTGAATGAACCCATCTAGGAATTCGGTTGAACCCTATGGTTCGACTGAACCCCCGGTTTGTGCGAACCATAGGAAAGTCAACAAAAAAACATTATTTTAAGGGGTTCGGTCGAACCTTTGAATTAGGGCTTTTTAAAAAGCCAAATCCATCACTATCAAAAGAACATTCCGAGCACGATGAATGAATGTGAACAGAGAAATGAATGCAGCGAATGACAAGTGCGTGGACAACCATCTCAACGTGCACCGAATTTTTTGACCTCCAAATCTTGAACCAGGTTGGTATTTTTTGTTCCACAATCTATTGATTTAAAATTGCATTTGTTTGAACATTTGTAAACCTTAAATGGATTACATGAGACCAAATTTAGGCAAATTCCATGAATTTTTTTTTCCACATAGTAGGAAAATTCCTTGAGACCAAAATTTATTGTTTAAAATGATTATATACCTTGTTTCAAAGCTCCCATTTTGGCTCACGACTCAGGTGAAGGATGTGGAAGTTGGCTTTACAAATATGAATTGCATTTGCTTGAAAGTTTCTAAAACCTTTTAAATAATACCTATTTTTGAAAATTTGGTTTTACAACTACCAATTGCATTTGTTTGAAAGTTTCTAAAGCCTTTTAAACAAACCCATTTTGCAACAAAATTTGGATTTACAGCTACCAATTGCATTTTCTTGAAAGTTTCTAAAACCTTTTCAACAAACCCATTTTGTAAAATTTGGCTTTAAAGTTTCCAATTGCAAGTTTCTAAAGCCTTTTAAACAATACCCATTTTGTAAAATTGGGATTTACAGCTACCAATTGCATTTGGTTGAAAGCTTCTAAAGCCTTTTAAATTTTGCAAAATTTGGGTTTACAACTACGTTTTAAACTTCCCTCTTCTCAAGATAAGGTAAGTTTTAACTTATAAAATGTGGTAACTTAGATATTTTCCTCACCAAAATATCTCTCCAAATTTAAATCCACCCAAAAAAATACAAATTCATAACTAAATTTAATTCAAAAAGTGGACCATCTATGGCCTTCTATAAACTTCTCAAAGATGTCATTCCCATAAATGATAAATTAAAAGTTAAGTTATATTTGCAAGATGTCATATTGGCATAAATCCCTCAAAGAATTTTTTTAACTAATTTTAAAAAATCAAACAAATAGATATATATGAATATACTTCACTTATAAATTCTTAGAATATATATCAATCCATCACAATTAAAATTTTAGACATCATGCATAATATTTTTGATGTATTCACAAAGCTACCTAGGGTCTCATAAGACTTGAGTAGGTGAATACCAATATGCATATATCTAATGGTGGGGTAAATGGAGGAGGATTAGGAGTAAACTTTCATATATATCTATTAATTATTTTGCAATCCAATACATTGGTTGGAGAGGTTGCATTTGAATAGAAGGAGTGAAGATAGTTCTATTAAAATATGACTCACCATGTTCTCTATTATTAGGATTTTGGAGTATATCAAAATATCCAACCTATATTGCATTGTCGATCTCAACCAATCTTTGCTTCAACTTCCAAATCATCCACACAATCCTCCCTGAAATATTCAATATGTGAAACATGATTATGAGGAAGATACAAATAATCCTTGACATAACTTTTTGTATCAAAGGATAATATGGTTCTATAATTTTAAACTATTTCCAATTTTGAAATCAAAATACAATCAATAATCTATTTAATCAAGCAATAATCATAATTTTAAGGCGAACATAAATTACTCAAGAATATTTTTAAGGTCTCTCATTAGATTCTACTTGTACTCTAACTTAAATTTAAAAAACAACATTAAAATCCACATAAACAATTTCATAGACATAATAAATTATTACAATATTATTTAAAAATCTAATTGTAATGAACATGTTATAGTAATAAATATTCAAATTTTAAATTACATGAGTAAATGAAAAGGGAAGCTAACAAGTCACATGTTTCTAAGATTGTTTATAAGATCAAAGTGATAGGATAAACAACATTTATAGTTTCCTTCTAGGATGAAATAAATAATCAAGTAGAAACATTTATATACTTGTGAGGAAATCATCTATATGTTCCTTCCTCTTGTATTTACTTTCTTTATGAGACTTCAAGCCCTTCATGGATAAACCACTTGTAGTAACAATACCTTCCTCAATGGCTTTAAAGGTTAACCTTCATACTTTTTAACCAAAATTTTAATAACATTCAATTTTGTGTAATTTATGGAGCACTATTATCATTTTAATTTGAAAAATAATGTAAGAAATTTATATAAATTTAAAAATTTAAAAATCTTAAAATAATAGTTTTAAATTAATTGAAAACATGGTTGGACCCCTCTAATTTTGTGGAACTATTCTTAAAATCTATTTTAGTTTAATTTTATATAATAGGAAAAGGTAGCCACATATGGCATTAAAACTTTCCTTGATGGTCTTTACTAGGAAATTTTTAATTTCATTCATAGGTCCTGAGGTATTTTAAACAAAAGTTGTTTTTGGAAAAAGGTATTTGGTACAAACTCTCAAAAAAAATAATGTTATATGTTTATGCTATTAACACATGAAATTTTGGGCCTTAAAATAGCCACATCATCCCCATATTTTAATACAAATGAGACATTGAGGCTTTATGTCACTTATAATAGATCTATTATTCTTAAATCATTTGATATAGCTCCATTTAGATCAATCCATATATCCTAATTTCTATCAAATCATAGGGTGTCAATCTCAATCATTACAAAATGAAGCACATTCGATTTTTCATTTGCTAGCAGAGGGTTATCTTATTATGCCATTAAAATAAAATATAGGTCCTCAATAATTTTCATCTTTATTTTCCATCAGTACATTGAACCTTATAAGGGATATCTTCATCAAGGTAATCATCTAATGCATAAAGACAAATAATGTCAAACTTAAGCCCTTAATTTTATAAATAACTTAAAATAATTTATAACATGGGTAAACACTAGAGTCAATTGCATAATCTATCATATACTTATCAATCAAATTTCATATCATGTCTATCATTCTAATGATTAACTTCCAAATAAAAGCATCCAAGTCCAAATAAATTAAAGTGCTCAATTATGGTTACATGTTACCAATTTTACTTCTTGTAAAATAATATAATCAATAGACTCATAAGATCTTGTAAACATACAATCAATAGCTCTCTTGCTAAGAGATTCTTTACCTTTTACATTTAAACTATTAAAATTCATAATTAACCATGGTAACACTTAATATATAGTCTATTAATAAAAATATAAATCCTTCATTTCCTTCCTCTTTTGGGAGACTTGGATCTACAACCAATTACATGTGCATCATTCCATCTTTCATCAATGATTTGGAACATCAAGGATTGATCATTGTGCATCATTATACAAAGCTAGTCCATTATATCTAATTGTAGAATTTGTAAAGGCAACTTTTTAATTTTAGAAAATGTAAGAATTGATTTATTTTACTATAATATCCAAGAAATTTATAAAAATAAGAGTAATAAAATAATTCTTAATATTATCTAAATGAGTAAATATAACCATATTTTCATATGTAGGATTTTATATTATTTATAAGATTTGAGGTAATAGAAAAAATATGTACAAAGATTAAATCTTCATTTTCTCCTATTCTTTCATTATTTCTTTCTTTTTGTACTAGGGCTAAATCTTCATCTAGGTTTTTTGTGTAGTTATAAGAAACCTTTGTTCCTTAGTATCATGTTCTTGTATATTGTATGGTAACTTTCATGATAAACATTATGTGCATGTGTCCCTTCCTCCTATCAAATTTTCTTTATGGATATGAGGAAGTTTATTTCTAATTTTTTGGTTTCCTCCTTATCAAAATATTGCTTCAATAATTTAGAAATCATATTTACAAGCTTATCATTTCTCTCATTTTCTTCTCTTATTTGTGCCTTCAATAATGACTAAATTGATTTTACATGACCACCAATGTTAAGTAATGATGCTTTCCCTTTATTACTAGTTGTAGGAAATAAATCTTAGATGCAACCTTTATCAATATTTTTGAAGTCTTTAATGGCACATTTTGTACTAGAGTGCACACTTGTAAATTTAAATTTTAGAATTGTTTTAAATTATGTTTTCTGTGCAATCTAGTAATTTGAATGTTTTGATTATTAAAAACTATGATAGATGTTGAACATGTTTTTTGTTAATGGTATGAAAATTATATTATTGATGAGTAGATGAATTATTAGAATTGTTTTAGATTTCTAAATTTTGTATATCTAGATATATTATTTACCACTTCGTCTCATCTCTCCTTTAGGTGTACATACATATATAACATGGAAAATATAAATTTTCCACCTCCATAATCTTTGTTTGCAAATACCACTAATGAGATTAAAAAATTGAGAGACTCATTAGCGCAGGGTGCAAACCCAGGGATATATTCTGAACCATGCATGTCAATATTACATAGTCTAGAAAAACTAAGAGATGAACTTGATAGGATAGTTAGTGCATTTTCTCTAGATAGAGTAGCCACTATTCTTTCCCGCATGCAGGAAGAAGTACATGGTGAGGTTCCCCTTAAACAAATACAAGATAGTGTGACCAAAGAAATGATGAAAACCAATTGTTTTTCATTTTATCAAAATGCACGTAAGGTTAGGGCATACCAGGTCACTAGATGTGTCGATCGTGCTATGGGCTCATTGATCTACCCATGATTTCTCGCATGACATAGTTAATACCCAAACAATGACCAAATTCCATTATATTTTGTTCAACAGTTGTATGCTGAGGTCCATTTGGGCCTCAAAGTCAACTACCTGGACATTCCACCATATGTTGGTCAAGGGCGTGGCAGGATTGCCGATAGGCCAACTTATTATCGAGAAGATAGACTAGCCCCAGTGTTTAGGGTATTGGTTGGCGAGAGGTCTCCTGCTCTCACCCCAACTCTAGCCCCCATAGCAGATGAGGTTGTCGTTGCTTCCCAAAAGGAAGCAATTGACACTATAGGTGACATTGCAGCTACCACCACTGGGATATCTACTGATCATGTAGGTCAGTATTTGATGTCTAGACGTCACCGATCCATGCCATTTTTAGCATAATGGATCACCATGGATCCTTTCACAGTAGCAAGAATCCCTACTTCCCCAGAGCTTGAGGTACTTACAGGAGATATGGCACACAAGAATTTGCATTGTTTGACTAAGGAGCTCTTGGAGGTATATGCCTTCATTGCATCAGACTATGGGATCAATGTAGAGCATGTTAGATATCGTTTGGCATGCAGAGTTCATTCACTTCTAGGATCCCATCACTCTCAACCCAAAACTAGTGCACATCAGGATCCACCATCTGATCATTCGGTAGCTACACAGACTATGGGTTTTATTGAGATGTTGATTGGTGTCAGTTCGTTATCGTCGATGCCATCTCACCTACATAGTCCTCTTCATTCATCATTTATAGCATGACATGGGATAGATCAGATGGATGCAGATATTGGTTCGTCACTTGACCGTATAGTTGATATGGTGGGGGCAGCCGTTTTAGAGGACTCAGGTCATCCAATATCAGATGATGTGCATGTATATGTGCATGTTTCAATTCCTTTTTAATTATTTTTAAATTTTAGTTTTAACTAGATATTCATGTACTGATATATATGAATATATATTGTAGGTGGACATACCTCATGTCACTCCTAGCCTTGTTCCAGATCATGTACATCGACGTGACTCTGTGGATGAATCTGCTGCTAGTGGACATGTGAGTTTTAAATTTTTAAATATACACGTGTATATGTACATGCATATGTATGCATAGATCTAGATACACATTTAAAAATATATAAGTACATTCTTTAAAATAACTTTCATAAAATTGATTTAATATAAATTATATGTATTTAACACATTTTGTACACCATTTTATTTGCAGGGCTCAGCACATCCATCAAATCAAGACCGTTCTCATTCAGATGATCGTTCGACTAGGAGTCGACATTCATATTAGGCCTTGCATTAGATTTATGATCTTTACTACACATATTTTCTTATATGATGATCTTTCTAGTATTTAACATTTGATTATCTCTAACTTACATTTTCTTATATGATGATCTTTAGTATTCGACATTTTCTTATATGATGATCTTATATGATGATCTTTAGTATTCCACATTTGATGATCTCTAACTTACATTTTCTTTTATGATATACATACATTTGGCACTTTTCTTATAACATGTTACATGTTTATACATTGATCAATATTGATATGTTTACATATTTATATGATATATGTATACATTTTCTTATATTCAATATACATACATTTTCTTATTTGATGATATTTTATAAATTCTTGTGTATTTACAAGCCTATAATTTATTAATTTGGACATGTTCTTCTAGCTTTAAAATTTGATAAAAATGATGAAATTAAAATCTTGATAGAAAGTAAGAACAAATAAAATGCATCACTTTGTGTTACACAAAACTCCTATTTTTAAAAAATGACTTAACATGAACCATTAAGGAGTTGAGAACAAAATATAATTATAAAGAATCCAAGTAGGAACATTCCTTTTATAATTAACTATACCATCCTTCAAACACTTTCCCTCTAAGTTATAAAATTTTATGTTAAATTATTTCACAAATAATCTCTTAATCTACACCATTATAAAATTATAGGAAAATTTTATTCTTTGAAACATTAAGAAAATTCAATTCAAATTATACCTCTATTATCTTTTTGACAAGTAACAAAATTCTAAAATTACTAGATATGTTGCATATCTATACATTAAATAACAACAAACTCCACGATGAAATAACTTGTTTGATTACCACTTTATTCATTTAAACTAGGATCTAGTTATTCCATACAATAGAATAATTTTTTTCCCATATGCATATAAATACAAGCTTATTTTTCATATTTCCATATCAAATTGCAAGATTAATTCACATTTATATCACTTGGAGCGCAGATTTTGGAGAAGAGGTTTTTGTACATTTATTAAGGAGGCAAATATTGGAGGATAATTTAACTAAGTTGGTAGAGGGTTTGTTTTGATTCATCTTTAATTTGAAGAAGAAAATGGGACAACAAAGAAAAAGAAAAAATGTGTCTCAATGAAAATTGTCAAAAGAAGAAGAAGAAAAGAGGCGTGAACAAAAATTGGAAAATTATCATAGAAAGAAACAAGGTACATGCTTGTTTCTTCTCTCTCTTCATCTCTTAAGTGTGTGTTTAGGAATTTTATTAACACTTCAATTTTTTTTGCTTATAAATATATTTCCAATTATGAAAACCATGTTAGATTTAACTTGGAAACTTTAATACTAGATATTGGATCAAATGAATTCGTTGAAGAACACATGGACCTTGAAGATAGGGAGGAGGCCCAAGTTCACAAAATGCATGTTGGAGAGGGGTCAGGATCAATTCCTTCTACTAGTATGCATGAGCATATAAAACTAGCTAAAAAGGTGATGAAAAAAATTTCTTATAGAAATTTAGATCATTTACTTGAAATGGATATGGAGAAACTGAAATGTTATGCCAACCAACCTTATAATAAGAGAAAGAGGTCAATGACTAAATCTGTAAATGAAATAATCAATGATCATTTCAATCATCTTGATACACTTGAAAAATCCCAATTGTTATCACGTTTACTTCTTCGTAATGAGCTAAAAGAGTCATTACAATTGTTGGGTGTACATTCGACATCAAATAAGAAGAAACACATGGGATTGCAAAAGGATATTGCTCAAAATGTTAAAAAGGGTTTAGATTCCACTGGGAAAGGATCTCAATCAGTGGATTAGGCCACTACAAGAAGGGTGATGTTGACATCTGTTGTACATTAAGATATAGCAAGAAAAAGAAAAATGTCTGCACTTTCAGTTGAAATTGGTTATAGTAGAACCACATTAATAAAATATGAGAAAAATAGAAAGTTTTTGGATGAGAGTTCAAAAGGCAATTGGGAAATTATGTGTAGAGCTCCCTGTTCTGACAGGATTGAAGATGTTGTTAGGAACTTGATCTCAAGTTTTTGGCATGATCAAAATCATCCGTCATCAAATACTAGAGATGTTATGAGACACAGGATTGGGCCTGATATTTATGAAAATCATATCAAACATTGGCTAGACATAACACAATTTGAGATGTATACAAAATTTTGTAATACATATCCTCATATAAAGATTGGGAAAACAATGTTTGAAAGGCTAAAGCCATATTATGTGAAGATAAACAAGTTTTTTGAAACTTGTTGTTGTTATCATATTGAATTTGATCTTTACTATCAGGTGTTTCGAAAGATGAGAGAAGAAAGTTGTGGTTTTCAAAATGCACCTCCTAAATAGGCAAGTTTGTTCATAAAGACTATATTATGTGATCATGAAAATGGACCTCAAACAAAATTCATAAAAGGAATTTGTGAGACATGTGGAAATTTGGCTAAATTTCCTTCAAGAAATGAGGATACTGACCTAACAAAGATAGTAAATTGCAAGAGGTAAGTACTATTTTTAGAGAGTTTATTTGTTTCAATTTGATTAGATCGTTATTTGAATTCTCTAATGTAATGTTTCATTGATTACATGTGGTTTATTGCTTATTCACATATTTTACTCACACAGGTACAAGTATGTAAAGTTGCAAACAAATTTTGGGAAAGAATCCACAAGGTTGAACTATGTAGAAGAGGAGATTCCTATTGGAAAATTTATGGAAGATTTTTGAAAATTGATACAACCATACATACAACATGTTCATTTTTGCTAAGTGGCAAGCACAATAATTCCAAACATTGAGAGATACTTTCCCACTTGGAACAGTTCTATCAATAGTTGACTTTGCAGAAAATTACTCCTTTGTACATCAAAAGGAGATTCAATCAGAGTATTACTTTTCAAAGAAGATCACTATTATGGTTCATGTGTGTTATCGACATGCACAATCAAAACTGGATGGTGTTGAGAGTACAAATGAAGAACGAGCCATTAAGAAATAATATCACTTTTATATTAGTGATGATAAAGAGCATGGCACACTTTTTGTCCAACATTGCTTTACAAAAATTTTCAAAAATTTGAGAAGTCGCCCGGTGTAAAATTTGAAAATAATTTTGTATGGTTAGATGGATGTGCGGCACAATTCAAATCTTCATGACCATTCTATGCATTTTGTAGATATCATAAAATCTACAAAATACCACATGTTTGGAGTTTTTTTGAGAGTGGGCATGGAAAGGGTGAACATGATGGGGCAGGAGCTTGCATCGAACAAGCTTTAAGAAAGCATCAAATGAGTTTTCCAGAAGATCGTATAGACAATACACATGATGAAGTTGAATGGTGCAAGAAACACTTTGCATCAAATGTGGTCGACACATCTTCAAGAACAAACCGACACATTCCACATAGAGTGTTTTGGGAGATATCGGGTATGTATAAATTACATTTTCAAAATATTAAATTTATTTAAATTTAAAATTTATATATATACATGTTTTTTCACATAAGTTTGTTGTTGTACATGTATCTAGGTGTGGACAAAAGATTGATGCATGGATGCAAGAGGGTAGAAAAAACAAGATCTTTGCATTGTGTTAGGAGTTCAGATAGTCGCCATGGATGGACATTACACACAAGGGATTACTCGTGTTTTTGCATTGAGTGCATTGCAGGAAACTCTAATCATGCATGCAATAACCAAGAACTTGAATATGATAGTAAATGGGATACACTGCCACTAGTTGTTTCAAAAACATATGATGAAAATGAGGAAGAAAGATTTGAAGACATTTCTTTGATTTCAATTGATTATGACCATATTTCAGGATTGGTTAGAAAAGGTACATGTGTAAGTTTTCAATAATTTAAATATTATATATATATATATATATATATATATATATATCTAGCTATTGATCTTTAGACATTTCTAATTTTTTTGTGTAAATTTGGTGTATAGGAGATGTTTTGTAGTCATAGCAGTGCCTGGAAATATCGAAGGTGTTAGCTATTATTTATTGTGTTGCACAGAAGAGAGGAATAAGCTAACACAACCTAAAACAAGTGATGGAATGTCATTTCCCATAGGTGAGTTTGAATTTAAAATTCTATATACATTGTGTTCACATGTGCACACTACATTATAAACATTTAAATATATATTGTACAAACCTTGAGCACGGAAATGTTGTACACGTTCATATGTCTTACCTTAGGTTCATGTTTACCATGCATGTTCTATTGTAGTGCAAGGGACATATCTAAAACAAGTCAAAGTTGTTCACCATGGGATTCATTTTGTTGACTATCAACCTGATAACAAGGTCTATCAATATAGTCACTTAATAATTGCTACCGCCCTACATCTTCATGCAACTCCACATGCACATGGCCGAAGAAAATGGAGACTAGATAGTGATGATCATCAAAAAATTCTAAATGTTATTGAAGAACAGGCTCAACCAGAATCTTTGAATTAGATTATATCCATGATTTTCAAGTTCACTTATAACCCTATACATGTTCAAGTGAGAACTTATAGTAGCTTGTACATAGTTGTAAATCATTTTGTGTAAATTACAATTATATGTACATATTTTTTCCATGGAAAATTCTAAGTTCAAGAATCTTTGATAACATCATCTCTCACTTTTTTTGCTTGCATGTAGACCCATAAATATGCTCTCAATACTTATTTGAAACCTAGTGAAGTTTTTTAAAATTATTTTGTCTGAATTACAATTATATACAACTTATATTTGTTTCATGGAATTCTTAAGTTCAAGAATTTTATATACAATTATATATACAAATTATATTTGTTCCATCAAAATTTTCCATGGGCAATTATGTAAATTTTAAAATTAAGTATTATCTAATTTTAAAATTATTGTACACATATTTAAAACATAAATCAATGCAAATAAAAAAATAAAGTTGCCATCAATTTAATTCACAAAAAATACCACAAATAGAAATGGAAAGTTCCCCTCTACCCTCTACCCTTAAGCCTTAAAGCCTTAAACCCTCTCTCTCTCACTCACTCACTAATTCTATCTCGAGCTCCCCTCTACTCTCTACCCTTAACCCTTAAAACCTAAACCCTTCTACCCTTTACCTCTCTCCCACTCCCCCCCCTCTCTCTCAAGTCTCTCCCTCCTACCCCCTCTCCCTCTCTCCCCTCCACCCTTAACCCTTAAACCCTAAACCCTTGTACCCCCTACCCATTATCTCTCTCCCACTCCCCCCTCTCTCAAGTCTCTCCCTCCTACCCCCTCTCCCTCTCTCCCCTCCACCCTTAACCATTAAACCCTAAACCCTTGTACCCCCTACCCTTTATCTCTCTCCCACTCCCCCCTCTCTCTCTCAAGTCTCTCCCTCCTACCCACCCTCTGTCCCTCCCCTCCACCCTCCACCCTTAAACCCTATTTACCCTTGTACCCCCTACCCTTTATCTCTCTCCCATTCGCCCCTCTCTCTTTCAAGTCTCTCCCTCCTACCCCCTCTCCCTCTTCACTCTACCCTTAACCCCTAAACCCTTGTACCCCCTACCCTTCCACTCACCCCTTTCTCTCTCTCAAGTCTCTCCCTCCTACCCCCTCTCCCTCTCTCCCCTCTCCCCTTAACCCTTAAACCCTAAACCCTTGCACCCTCTCCCACTTCTACAATAATAACAGGTCCTCCGCAGTTGGTGCATATGGGATTTCCCATGGCTTCTTTAATTGCCATGTTCTCCAAGAGAAGCTTCTTGTTATCCTACCCGAGGAGAGTGTTTTCATGACACTTGTGTTGAGCCTGAAAATCCAAGATTTGAAAGCCAAGATTACAAAAATTGAAGGAATAAAGAATGAAACCCTAAAGTTCATCAATTTTGCAACATTACTACAAATTTTTGGCCATTTTCTTAATCCCCACATACTTTCATCTAGGTTCATCGATTCTGAAACTAGAACTTTATCTGGTGTGGTGCAAGCCCCAATTGCTTACTCAAAAGCTACCTTTGCTTCTCATTCGGGTGAGGGAACTCTTTGAAAAGCCTGTAACAAACCCAAAATAGAAATAAAATCATAAACAACAATTCTGAATGAATGACAAGTATTGAATTGTTTAGTGAAAAAGGGCATACGCTTCCATCTCCTAAATTTGCTGAGGAGTATGCATGTGATAGCGCTTCTTTTTGGGACATGGTTATCTTCCTACTCATCACCAGATTCATTCCCTTCCATGTTGTCACTACCAGACCTTCTCTCATACAGTTCTTCATCTCTTTGTATATCCCAAGCTGAGACTCTCCACCACTGCTGCCAAACATGTCTCCTTTTCCTTCCAAGCTACTTGTTTGTCTAACAATGCCTATCGTAAATATATACTTACTTAAATATCTATAAACAAACAAAATTCCCCTAAGAAAATCAAATTAATATGCATTTCCACATCAATACCCATGTTTTTATGATTTTCGGTTGAAGAGAACACCTACCAGCATCAAGGAAAGCTTGGGTGCGGAGCTGTAGATGTTCATGTTCATATTAGACCTTGGTTGAGGGGCAACGAAACAAGGTCGTGTCATTCCAATATTGTTAGCTGAGATCTTAGAGAAAAACCTTTTGTTTGAATCGTTCCTACCCTCAAGTAAACTACCCAATCCAAAACTCATCCTAAAATGCTTTTTAGTTGTTTCTAATATATATACTTTTTAATTATATACTTTTTATTTATATACTTTTTATATTATATACTTTTAATATTATAATAATAACAATTATATATAATAATAATAATAATATATAATTAACAATAATTATATATTATTATTATAATATATTGTAATATTAAGTATATTATATATTATAATATAAAAATAATATAATTTAGATCTATATTAATATTATATATTATAAAATAAAACTATAAAAAAATAGGAGAAAACAAAAACAAACGGTAAAACAAACTATAAAACAAACGGTAAAATAGATTCATGTCAAGGGGTTCAACCGAACCCATTTTGTAGGTTCGACCGAATCCCCATGAAATACATTTTTAAATTATATTTGAAAGTGGTTCGACCGAACCACCCTTTTTTCACTTCCACCCTTCGAGGCACCAAAATTATCCAAAATTTTGCACTTCGAAGCCCGATTTGAGAATGAAAATGGAGGAGACTTAAAAAAACCAATTGGTATCAGGTAGTCCTCAGAACGAGCTATCCAACGAATATAATTTTAATATGTTTTGGTTTTATTATCTATTTGTTTTTAAAGTTTTATTAAATATAGGTTTTTCAACAAAAATCAAGCTCTTTGTTCTGCACATGTGGAAAAATATTAGATTATCAATTTACTTTTTTTGAAAAATATGAGTGCATCAGATATTGAAGTCCTTGATCCAACAAAAAAAATAAAATTGACTTTTGATATATACAAAAAAAGTTACGTGTTATACGGTCACGCTATGTTTGAAATGTAATTAGTTTGACTTCGAAACTTGATTAAAGAAAACGTATTCAATAAAAAACTATCTAACCAAGTGGAAGCACTAGATATCGGAGTTACAAATCTAGATTCGAAAGAATTAGAATTTTATCCTTCATGGAAAAAAATTTATGCATTATACGGTGTGCACCACTTTTTAAAAATGTTGTTTTTTGAAAAATACCAGTTTTTCGTGGGAGATGGAAAAAGAAATGCAATTTGATTCCAAAAATTTTGATTTTTTATTTTTTTAGAATCTACAGACAAAATGTGATGAGACTCTAGTTTGCACCATCTTCAAATTCCTCACGGTTTAGCCGCTATAGGTGCCTGAATGTAAAGATTTAGTTAAAAATAATAATTTCAGTGTCCAATTTGACCAAAAATTGTAAATGACTATTGTGGGATCACCCATATCATAAAGAAAAAAATAAGTAACTTCCACAAAATACATGCACACAATAAAACTAATTGATATTATCAAAGAGTTGATACAAGAAATGATTTATTGTACATAGAAATCTTGCATATATATAGGCAAGGTGGTGAAGGTAGGCAAGTTGAACACAATGAGTGACTACCCCTCCAATTATGAAACACTTGTTAACTCAAATGAAAAACTTGTTCTGGTGAGTGACAAGTTTGCATGCAAGAGGTGTCTCACAAAGTGAGGAAACATGTATCAACCACATGAGGCGAGACAAAACTCTAGAAGTCCCTAAGTGGAGACTTCAACAATGTGAATAAGACTCTCCTAGGTAGGTTTATAGCTAACTAGTTTGATAAAGTCACTATTTACACCAACACCCCATCTTAAGTGTAACTTAGGGAGTAATATATGCAAGATAATGATGGGTCCCACCTACTAGCCATGTTAGGTACCCATGTACAATAAAATATCTTATAAAGGGGAGTAAAGGAGAAAATCCAATGGGAACAAAACTCCTCTCCAACAAGAGACAATACAATGAAGAAAGACTGTGTAGCCCCCCATAATATGACTATGACTTATTTGTGTGTTGCGCAAATACTCCATGTGAAGACTGATGTAGAACATGTACCAAAGAAGTGATGTGCAGTCTTGTTGTAAAGATTATCTAGATGCTCTCAATGAAGCACCTTTGAATTATAATGCAAGAAATGATGTCCCGCTAGAAAGAATCTCTAGATGTTTTTTGTGAAGCATCTCCGGAATCTCATGTAACAACAAGTGATGGAGGATGATCATCCTTCTTTTCAATCAATCCCACATTCTTTGAGTTGCAAACTTAGAATCATGGAAGAAATGTAAGATAATATAAAGTGCTCAAGGAACAATGACAATGACAACCCCCGTTGATTATTTTGATCCCCCTGAATTGACACTATATGTTTTAGTGCATATAACAATTTCAATGGAATAAATAATGGCACTTTATAATTGAGTGTAATATCATTTCCAATGAGATTGGCAAATGATTATTCACTTTCACAAAAGTAATACTCGATTTGAGTAGCTAATCAAAAGTTGTACTTAGAAACTTAAATCTTTCATGTTAAATGAGGAGACAAAATATGTGTTAAACAACACAATTTTTTAATTGTCTCGATGCTAAAGTCTCTAGAATGGAAATAACTTTCTGTCAACTATTCATAATCAAAATTTCAACTTATGGTTCGCAAGTCATGCCAAAATGAAAATGTACCCTACCTTAATGACTAGACAAATATTTCTTAAAGTCTATGGATTAACATATAGTGTCACGGTTATAATTAATTGTTTAAGTAAAATCATAGCAAATAGCATCTAATGCTAACATGAAATGCAACATATGTAAGATAGGAGGTGTTGGCTCGTGGCAATTATCAATGAACAGTTGGAAAATTGTCGATGTCATTGCCCAAATGGTGAAGTCGATGGAGAGATTAACTTGGTCGATAGCCTATGTGGTCAGTTCTTTGCTAAGAGTGGTTGTGTGGAGAGGAAATGTCGCAGTAAAGCTGCCAATGGTGGTTTGTCGTTGGAAATGCTAGAAGAAACCAAGTCAAAGGCATTGAACTAGGTGCCGCTGGATATAACAATCTGCTTCAAATGGGTGCCGCCTATGTGGTGAAGATGCCAAATGTGGTGAGAGCCTGTAGAAGAGGATGTGGTGCCAGAAATCTGTTGTAGAAGGAAACAAGACACTCCATGCTCGATCTGCAACTATGCCAGGTAGGCACGATAGGAGAATTGGGTGGCGCTTGTTTTGTTCCACCCGCCCGCCAAAGCCCTCGCTTAGCAACTCCAATAGATGAATAACATCAACCTTGACGTCATCAATTGACAGTGAGGGTATAGCTGGTGGGCATCGCTGGTGCTTGGAATGTTGCTATGCAACCAAAATTGCTCGAAACCCTCAATTTTATAAAAAATAACGTTGTTGTGTTTGAGATAAAGTGAGCGCATGTGTGGAAGATTGAGCCAAAAAAAGTGGTGCCTGTGCTACAAATCTTTGACTGAGTTGAAGGTGACTTGAAACTGTAATGCCCAAGCAAAATACCACGACTAACAGACCAAACCATACACTCTAGTTGAGATGTGGAGGGCAAGTGAAGGTAATATCGCCTTGGAAAGGAACGTAGTTGCTTAAATGTGAAGTCATTTCTTGCTTCGGGCCTTCAGTCGTGCTCATGCAGGATGAATTGGTGCTCCTATAAGTTGGATCGGGCCTGAATAGAGGTCTTTGCCCGCTTACACACCTTGTCCCAATAGCAGATAGAGATATTGCATGCACCAATATTCACACCTTGAATGAGATTGAATGTGGATCTACCTTCTACACATGCAAAACAAAATATCCCTCTGTATACACAAATTTTTAACTTAGTTACTCACGGAAAGGACTACTCAAATGCAAAATGGTTCTATGAGGAACTCCAGACTAGGCCAGGTGCAAGATTATGGGAAGGGTTTTGCTAGCATGGCTCTAATATCATGTTATGATTTTCAATATCATAAAGCAAAAACTAAGAAATTTCCACAAAATATATGTACACTAAAATTAATTGATATTATCAAAGAGTTGATACATGAGATGATTTAATTGTACATAGAAACCTTGCATATAGACAAGTTGGTGAAGGTACGCAAGCCGAACACAATGCCAGACTACCACTCCAATGATGGAGCACTTATTAGCTCACATGACAAGTGTTCTAGTGAGTGGCAAGTGTGCATACAAGAGGTGTCTCACAAAGTGATGACATATGTCTCAATCACATGAGGTGAGACAAAACTCTAGATTTAAAAGATAAAATAAAAGTATATGTTTTGTTCCAAAAGAGGAAAGAATTAGACTCCTCAATATGAGGGGTTGTAGAAGAGATAGATAATTATTCTATTATAGGCTTTAATGAGCATTTGTTGAGTGGGTGGGAGTAATGGAGTTTGGTTTAATAAATGAAATGATTTTCAAACGTGGGTGTGCTCTTTCCATTGCAACTATGAGAATGCTTGATTTAGAAAATGACAGTAATATTATGTGTTTAAATTTAAATTAAGTATTCTTATAATCTACTAGTAGTTGTGATATTGTCAAAGCTCTATTTTATCAAGCAAAGATTATTCAATATCAACACGCATGTTTACACCACATGAGGTGAGACAAAACTCTAGAAGTTCCTAAGTGGAGACTTAAACAATGCGAATACGACTGTCCTAAGTAGGTTAATAACTAACTTGTTTGATAAAGTCATTATTTACACCACCATTTATCTCAACCATTGCAAAATGCCTTTAATGACACTAATTTTTTTATGTTATCAACCTTTAACATTTTTTATTTTATTTTATTTTTGTTATTACGATGTGAATACTCTTAAGTTTTTCTCTAATCTTACCATATTATACCTTCATAATCTAGTTGCTTAAGTTGAGAATAATTGTAAGTGAGGTCACTAACAAAATATTTTTTTGTTAAAGATAAAATAAAAGTATGTATTTTGTTCCAAAAGATGAAAGAATTAGATTCCTCAATTTGAGGGGTTGTAGAGGAGATGGATAATTATTCTATTAGAGGCTTTAATGAACATTTGTTGAGTGGGTGGGAGCAATGGAGTTTGGTTTAATAAATGGGATGATTTTCAAACATGGGTGTGCTCTTTCCATTGCAACTATGGGAATGCTTGATTTAGAAAATGATAGTAATATTTTGTGTTTAAATTTAAATAATGTATTCTTATAATCTCTTAGTAGTTGTGATATTGTCACAACTAATAGAGTTCTCTTTTATCAAGCAAAGATTATTCAATATCAACTTACACAAACTCTTACATGATAAAAAAAATCATCCAAGAGTAAGGTCAAAATCATAGACTTACATTTCTTATGCTTGATAAAACTAAACTTAATATTTTATTACTACTATAACCATGTGCATTATGCTAATCAATTACTACAATTTTTTTTCTTGTATTATTAATTTTTATATTATTTTGATATGTAGATGACAATGTTGATGATGCAATATGTGGTTGCAAAAACAAGTTGGAGCTGATGAAGATATATGTAGTAGTGAGGGGTGATAGTGGGAAGTGGATTCAATATGACAACATATACAATCCAACATAAGAGTGGCAATAGATTTCCACCTCTTGCCACATGTATGTGCTACATGAACTATTAATTATGTGTTTTCTCTATGAATGAGTGTTAAGTTCTTCCTCTTATGACTTGCATGGTTTGATCTTTTAGTCATTCTTGTTGTTAGTTTTATAGTGTTCATAATTATATAGTTTTTATTGAAGTTGTAGACATCTAAATTTGACCACTTCCACATGGTCAAAATCGTCTACTCTATTCATCTATTTCATTAATAACGATTAAATAATTTATTTAATCATTATTTCATTTTTTCCTAAGGTTCCTAAAGTATGTAATTGAATAATTAAATACTTTACCTTACACCTTTTCTTCTCTAAATTAAATAAATAGGATAGTTTATTTAATTTAGTCACTTAACCTTTTGATTAAAAATCAATTTTTAATTCCTCATTTTCTCTCTCCTTGTCACATTCTCTATAATCCTCTTTTAATCTAGATTAAATTAATTAATCCGTGATTAGGATGTGCACCACTTAATAAATATTAGTGTTACATCCTCCATAATCTCCCACTTGCTTCTAATCTCTCATTAATTATCCTAATCTTGTGTTTGCACAACCTTAATCAAGGTCATTAGCCACATTTAACATACCTTTATTAGTAAACCTTTCCACTTGCCTTTCTTGGCCTTGACTCCTTTTTCCATATGAATTTTTAATTCACATTTATTCATCGTAGGCTCCTCTCTTCCCCATGTGAATTTTTAATTCACTTTTATCCCTCCAAGGAATCTTCTCTTCCCCATGCAAAATTCTAGAACCTTTGATTTGTCACATCACATGTGCCAAATTCTTCTAGAATCTTTGACTTGTCACAACACTCACATGTGGCAAGTTCCCACCTTTTTGGGAACCTTGTCTTATTCACTAGATTCTTCCAATCATGTGAATTTTTAATTCACTTTTATTCACTTAAGATTCTCCTCTTCCCCATGTGATCATTGAGAGGTCACATCATCTCTTTTCCAAGGTACTTGTCCTTCCTCCACATCATGTACTTTTCTTCCCCTTCACTCCCACATCATCTCACCCTAAGCCATCTCACATTCCACATGTCAAGATATGAGAGCTTTTGAGTCCTCAACTCACCGTAGCCCTCCATCTTGACCTTGTTGGTTTAATCTCAACTGTTGAATTCTTTAGAGAATACAAATCCCTTTATAAATACCCCCTCCTTCCTCTCATTTTGGGAATCAGATTTTTGCTACCAAACTCTTGCAAATTTTCCATTTGAGCATTTATTGCCTTCACCATAGCATTTAAGTTCACCATTAACATGTCCTCATTCATCTTGCATATGACCTTGCATATTTGATCTCACTTGCCATCCAAGGAGCACACAAAACATTTAAAGATCAAGGGCCAACTATGGAATTTGCAGCACTAAGGTATAACTACTTATCATCTTGTTTTTTAATCTTTTTTGCATAGACATTCCTTTGGCTAATCTTGAAGTGTATTTCTTGTGTCATTCCTTTTAATGCATTATTAGTTAGTTTTGCATGTTAGAATAGGGAAGACATTTTAAGGGATCACATTTTTGGCATGCTCGGTGGGACCCACAAACGGGTCCCTTTATTTCATATTTGTTGTTGTTAAAGTTGTTTGCAGGTCCAAGTCGCAGAGGGGTGGATTTGCCTCATAGAGGAGTGGAATTTCCCTCTTGTGTGCTGCAGAGGGACGAAATTTCCCTTTAGTCTACTGCAGAGGGGCGAATTTGCCCTGTTGTTTCAACTTTTTCTGACATTTTCCTGCAGAGTGGCGAACTTGCCCTGCCGTTTCAACTTTTTCTGACATTTTCCTGCAAAGGGGTGGACTTGCCCTGTTGTTTCAACTTTTTCTGACATTTTACTACAGAGGGGCGGACTTGCCCTACTGTTTCAATTTTTTCTGACATTTTTACTGTAGAGGGGCGGACTTGCCTTGCTGTTTCACCTTTTGCTGGTCCACCCCTCTGCAGTGAAAAATGTTGGAATAGCAGGCGGGTCCACCCCTCTGCAGTTAAAAATGTTGAAACAGCAAGGCGGGTTCAACATTTTTAACTACAGAGGGGTGGAATCGCCTGCTATTCCAACATTTTTCACTGTAGAGGGGTGGATTTGCCCTAGACAACATGTTTTGCAAGGTAAAAATAGGCATTTTAGCTCCATTTTTGCCTCAGTTTTTTGCTATTTTGGAGTTCTAACCCCCTAACCTTATTTTTTTGGGGGTGTAGTTAGATTTCTTGATAATACTTGGCAGCATATTATTATTATTCACAAAGGATGAAGGATAAAACAACTAACAGTTCTTTGCAGGGCCATCCATTTATTCAGCTTTTAAAGCCTCTCCTTGCTATTTTTATCTAGGCACATAGTTTAATTAGGGGGAAGTAATATTTACTATGTGGTGTGCCTATTTTGTGTTACCCAAAGGGGCATTAGTTTGTTTTTACCTTCCCCTTGCACTTTGTGTGATCCTAGGGAGTAGTTGGAAATGATTAGTGCCTTCTTTTTTAGAGGGACCTGCTTGGGGATTTCATCACCCCAAGGGACAATCCCAACCACGCGTACCGACGGGCTATAAAAAAGAGGGAGAGCCAAAGCTGTACTCCAATCCAGTCACGTCATGTCTGGCAGAGCATCGAAGCTAGGGTGATACCTAGATAGATGTGAAGAGCTGGTCTGAGCCCTTCAATATCTCGGTGGGGTTCCTGACTCACGCTTGTGATGGGCTGGTGTTCACGGTCTAGACCTCACATACCAAGAGTATATCGATGAATCCTTAGAAACCTTGTGCATCCTAGATTAAGACCTTTGTTGGCCATACCCCTTAACACTAATCATGGGATTGTGCTTGCTTAAAGTGACTTTCTGTGAGAAACCAATAAATCTTGATAAGTCAGCCTCATTGTGTCATTTCAAGTCCTTGCCATAATCTTTCTCATCCAAACCAAGTTCCTATTTGACTGTAGAGGGGCAGATTTGCCCCCCTGGTCCACCGTTTTTCTGTAGAGGGGCGGATTTGCCCCCGTGGTCCATTATTTTCTGTAGAGGGGCGGATTTTCCCCCCTAGTTCACTATTTTTCTACAGAGGGGAGGATTTTCCCCCCCGATTCACTGTTTTGACTACAGAAGGGCGGATACACCCTCCTAAATAGACAATTTCACCCCGTTTGACCATTCCAAGCCTCTGTTTAACCACCCCGAGTCTCTGTTTGACCGTTTGATCATCCCAAACATTCATTTAACCAATCCAAACATCCATTTGACCATTTCAAGCTGGCATTTAACTTTTCTAAACTTTTGTTCTACATTCATATTATTCATTTCACAATTTGGGGAACCTGTTCTACCATCTTACCGTGACCTAAACATTTGCACTTTCCAAAAAGATCACTTCGACAACACCCGTATCATATAAAAAACCATCAAGACATCTTTCATTTGCATTCATCATCATCTTTGAACACAAAATCCCTTAAACCTTGTTTTAGTAGTTATCTCTTGAATTGACCAAGGCATTAAGTTTGATCATTATCCTGCATATCAATCATTGTCTTCAACCTAATCAATTCACTTCTATCATGAGGCAGATTTGTGTTGTAAGCCAACATCATTGGCCCAAATCAATCCCCTTCCATCTCAAGGTGGATTCGGTGCTATGATCATTGGTTTAGTCCTTTAATCTGATCAACCAACTTATTAAGTCACCTAGGGTGATTTTTGAATTGGGTTTAGGACCCTTTCCATCAACCAATCCTAATTCATCATCCAATCCAAAAAAAACTTATCTTATCATATCCTCTGATCCAATCCCAATCAAAGCTCCAATCCAGTTCTAATCTTAGCATTAATCCCATCATCCTAATATGAGTTTTTATTCAATCCCAATCTGAGCTTTCATCCAATCTCCATATGAGCTTCCAATCCATCCTTGTTCTCTATCCATCATCTATTCTTTCCTGCTAATCTATATCCATCATGAATCTTTATTCCCCTCTCACACGACCAATAATAGTAGTCAAGGGGAATCCTAACTATGTTGATGATGATAATGAAAATCTTGTTGATCATGAAGATTGTTATATAGATCCCCTTGACACTATCATTGCTAGCAAGCTCTCTCCAACTGCCTCCCAAAATCTAACTACTCCTTCGAACTATCCCACCATGCCTTCATCCACATTTGCTAAAAGTCCTTATGCTACCCTTGACAAGGGATATCCAACATCCTCACCATCTACATATTCATCATGTCCCCCCTCTCAACCTCTATCCTATCCAACATCCACATCCTCTTATCCTCATCATCATCAACAATCCCAATATATCTACCTTACTCACCCATCCCAATCTTCCCATCCTAATCCAACACTCACACATTCTTGTAACAATCCCCCATCCCAATATTCCTCTTATCTTAATCCACCATCTCAATCTCCTTATCCTAATCCATCATCCCTATCATTCTATGCCAACTCACCATACATGTCTTCCTATGGTGGTCTACCACCTCAATCTTCCTGTTCTAATCCAACATCCACACCTTCTTATCACAATCCCCCATCCCAATATCATTACATTAATTTCACATCTCCCCATTCTAATCCTTCATCCACATCTTCCTGCTATTACTCACCATCCCGATCTTCCCAATCCAATCCCACATCCGCATCATCCTACATCACTCCCCCTTTCACCACATTATATCTTAATCCTCCATCTAAACATAGCCCACCTAGTCCTCTAACCACTCCTAGTCCTCCATCTAGTCCCATCCACTCATCTAATCATAATCCTTCATCTCCTCATAGTTCTACATCTAATCCTCATCCACCCATCCACTCATCTAATCCTCAAATCCCTAACCCTAATCTTCCATCTCCTCCTAGTCCTCCATCCATTCACATCCCCTTATCTAACCCTAATCCACCAATTCCTAATCCTAATCTTCCATCTCCTCCTAATCCTCCATCTAAACATAACCCACCTAGTCCTCCATCTAGTCACATCCACTCATCTAATCATAATCCTCCATCTCCTCCTAGTTATACATATAATCCTCATCCACCCATCCACTCATCTAATCCTCCAATCCCTAACCATAATCCTCCATCTCCTCCTAGTTCTACATATAATCCTAATCCACCAATCCCTAATCCTAATCCTCCATCCATCCCTGATCCTCCATCCATTCCCATCCCCCCATCTAACCCTAATCCACCAATTCCTAATCCTAATCCTCCATCTAGTTCTCCATCTAATCCCATCCCCACGTCTAATCCTAATCCTCCATACGTTCCCATTACTCTACCTAATCCTACATCCCTTCCAAATGTTGCCCAAGGACTCATGACAAAAGAGACACCATGCCCTCCCACTATATCATGTACTATCACTAGTGATGAGGCCCTCCTCCATCCTACACCTATCCCTCCCATCACCATTCTTGACACCGTCCAAATGGTTGAGCTGGTCAAACCCATCAAATCCATTGAATCCCCATCTTCTACTACTAGATCCACCCAATCCATTGAAGAAATCCAATCCCCTCCTCCCAATTCTAATATTCACAAACTTCAATCCCATGACCTTCATGAATCCTCCATCCTCCTAGCTCCCCCATTTGAGGAGTCCCTCCAACACTCTTCCATCATCATACATCCCACACAAGATGAGTCATGCCAAGAGCTTGATCCAAAGTATACAAGCATATCCCCTCCTCTAAATCAAGATCCTACCATCCCATCCACTACATCCCAAGATCATAATCCCCCATCCATCCCATCTCATGATTCCTATCCTCAACCAAGTCATGATCCTATCCTCCCATCCACCCCCTCTCAAGATCACACTAGCTCATCCAATCCATCCCATGATCCCCTTTGCATTCAACATCCAATCACTCCATCTCATGAGCCCTCATCATCCATTTCCAAAAATCCAGATCCTATCATCTTCCCTAATCCCTCTCCCGATCCCTTATCACTCATTCCTCCTGATGCTGCTATCCCCTCATCTCCATCACATGATCCTTCATCGCCATCTAGTCCTACTATCCCAACGCCACTTTTGTATCACCTTGGTCACATTACACTTATCCATGGTGGCCTTCTTACAGAAGAAAAACAACGTGTATGCACCACCCTACCTCTTCCACCTACTAATGTGCTCACATCATTCTTCCAACAAAATAAGTATCCTACCCTAGATCATATGCTCAAGAACATGAAATATCAAGGAAAAGGTTTAGGCCTTCATGAGAAAGGTACTTTAGAGCCCATCCAAGTCAAAAAACATCCAGGAACACATGGTCTTGGATATGTCTCCCAAAACTCGCACTCTAAAGATGTTGGTACAACCTCCATAAATCCTAAACGATCCTCTTCTAAAGGCACAAGAGGTACTTTCCATCATTCTACCAAGTCATTTTCCGCCATCCCCCATCCTCCATCATATTACCTAAAAACAACTGTCCATCTTCCTCCTTCATCCTTTAAATCCATTTTGGGTCCTTATGTCCCTCCATCCATCATTGCTCATCCTCCATCTACTATGGGTTCTTATAGCCCTCCATCAAACCCCGCACAATCTATTTTGGGTCCTTATATCCCAAAATCACCCCCTCCATATTATCCTATTCATCCTTTCATTCATCCACCCCCTCTCCCTCATACACAACATAAAAATCCTACCTTCATAACTCCTAATCACGACCAACAACGAAAAACCTCCATGCATGCTATCTCGCATCCTCCATCCACACTTCCTCATCAAATGCCTACTTCTATCACTCCATCCACGTCTTCTCCATATCATCCATCTCCTCATACCCATTCCATTGCTACTAAAATCACTTTGGATGCCACATCAAAAATATATAAATCCAATAGTCCACATGAATCTACAACTCCTCATGTCCCCTCCAAAAGACATGTTGATAAAAAGAAAAATAGAATCCAAAATCCACATCAATCCAAATGGCCACAAAGGCCCACCAAAGCAAAAATCAATACCATGTGGATCCCAAAGAAAAAAGAGACAATGCCTTCAAATGAAAAATTGATGATGACATCCAAAGTTGCTATTCCCAAAGCTCATAATTCACATCCTCTATCTCCTAAATCTGTTTTGGGTTCTTATGTCCGAAAATTCACTATCCCAATGCCTCCAGTCTTGCCACATTCTCCATCCATCAATCCCCCTCTCTTTTTGCATCCACCATCACATGTGCCAATGTTGATCTTGAACATAGTCCCCCATCACATAATCCCCCATCACACACTCACTCCATCATTCCATCCACATTCTTTCTAGAATCCCATCCATTATCCCACATATCTACCCCATCATATCCCTTTAATCCATCCTCTTGCATAATCCATCCTTGCTAATAAGGTTGTACCAACATTTGAATAGTTGCTTCAAACATGGTCTCTTATTACCTCATATGGAACTTGATGCTTGAGTCCTTCCTCCATCTCCCTATCAACTATCCTCTAAATCCGCATATACATATCCCTATCTTTATCCATCTTCGTCCACATCCTAGTAAAAAAAAAAAAAAACTCAGAAAAAAATAAAAAAATAAAAATAAAAAAATAGGAAAAATTAGAAAAATATAAAAAAATAGTAAAGAGAATCATTCGTCCAATGGTGAAAACTTGGCAAGCAAGATACTTGGATAAGTCCATGATGAAAACCTGGCAAATAGGCATCATGCATAACTCCCCCATCTAGTCTCCTTCTACGATTGGGGCCAACATCCACTTAGGCATTCCTTTCCTCCATCTCCTAGATCTTCCTATCTTTCACATCCTATCCATCCTATCCCATTCATCCCAATCCCTCCATCTTCCTTGTGGTCTTGATAAAGATAGGGGAAAACCTATATACATGCTTTGGACACCTCTTGGCATATATTCCCTTCTTCCATTGCCCATCTCACTCCCTTATCCACTCATCCCTCTTGCCTCGTCATGCATGACACATCTAGAGTGGGGGCATCTCCTTATTTGTGCTTGGGTCCTTGGAGACATCATCCATCCATCCCTCTAGGTAATCCCCTCCATCTCACCATCTTGCCCATCCATACGTCCCCATCCATTTATCCATCCAATAATCCCTGCCATCTACCAAATCCTTATCTTCCTATACTCTCATCGACTAGTCCTTTTTCATCCTTTCATCCTTATCTACCCATCCCTCTATATAAGCATCTTTCCCATCTCCCTATCCTTATAATCCATTCCATACTTCCAATTCCTTATCCCTCTATCCCCCTATCCTCACATCTTTCTATCTCCCTTGCGTTTTCACGTAGGCAAGGCTAAATCGTTTCGTCCACCCCTAGGGAATTTGTCCATCCAATCTACACCATCCATAGAGATCTCCATCATCCTCTTTCTGCTTTTATCCATAGCCTTATATTGAACTACGAGGGCTCTACGCTTTTACGTAGGCAAGGTTTATCTTTGATCAACCCTCGAGTCCCTAGGTCTTTAGAGTTTTTATTGCCTTTTGTCTTGTCATCCTGTCATCCTGTCATCTTGTCGTGTCATCAAAAATGTCCCTATCCTAGATGGTGCTTACAAACAAAGGTCATTAGCCTCATGAGGTTCAATCAGTTTCAGATATCTTGTGTCATGTCGATCAACCAATCTATCCTCCATCTTTGGTCTCAACAGGATGTATCCTTCCTAACAGATCGCATCAACCCCATCCATCCCTTTGATCCTGTGGCAAAGGACGTTTGAAACTTGATTGTGATCTTTTGATGTTTTTGACAGTTTGTTTATCATTTGAGCTCCCTAGCATCACTTGTCATGGTCGCCTTGATCTATCATATCATGGTGTGCTTTGACTAATAAAAATAGGGGCATATATTGATCTTTTTTTTGTTGTTGTCTTCTCGGTTTTCCTACGTAGTACCCATCAAGACTCCCCGATGTCTTGTGTTACATTGGGGCAGCCTTTTATGCTTGTGGTTATTCCAATACCTAGCTCGACCAAGGTTTTCATGACTTTGGGGTGTTGGAATAGCCTTCTTGTCTATTGTGTTTGTTTTATGCATTGGACACTAATTCGCCTTGGTTCTTCATACCCTGGCACTTGGTGTCTTATGCTATAGCAAAAACAAGTACTCTAAGGATGGCAAATTGCATTAGGATTGCGTTTCATTTTCCATTCCATCATCTTGCATGTCTCCCCCATCCTCATCCATTCAAATAATCTAATCACACTCTTGGTCTTGTTCCCAGCCTTGCTACAAGCCTTGATCCAATCATCATCATCATCATTATCATCTATGGGATGTATCCTTCCCTATCCTTGTGTTTTTCTGGGATGTATCCTTCCCTCATCAACAACACTCTCATCGAGATGAATCCTTCCCTATCCTTCGGTATTGTTTTGGGATGTATCCTTCCCTTGTCAACAACACTCATCCTCATCCTCATCCAGATTTATCCTTCCCTATCCTTGTGTTGTTCTGGGATATATCGTTCCCTCATCCACAACACTCCATCAACCATCCGCCCAACTTGGCTTGTAGCTTGACTGGGGCAACATCATATTTATCCTGGAATCCATTTGTGCTCACCTTTATATCCCATCACTTATCATCCTTTATTATCCATCACTTTACATCATCATATTCTTATCCTCTTTCATCCTCTCATTTCTCATAATTTCCCCCATCCCTTCCTCCTTCATCAATCTCCTGCCCTACGCCGAGGCAGATCCGCCCTCAGCCGCGGGGCGAATCCGCCCTTGGCCGCACGGCAGCACCACTTGTGGTGGGGTAGATCCATCCCTGACCACGTGGTGACCCTGCCCCGTGGTGGGGTGGACCCGCCCTAATCCAGGGCAGATCTGCCCTTCTGCAGTGGGGCAAATCCGCCCCTCTACAGGCCTCCGACACGTTTCTTCCCTTCCCTTTCCGAGGCCGCCATTTGCAAACCGTTTATCTGTTTGAATTTGTTGAAAAAGAAAAATTTCCTATTTTTTCGCACTCTTTCCAACTATACCCTCCATTTCTTCCTATCGAGAGGTCGCTCGGGACCCCTCTCTTGTCCCCCATCACCCTCTCGAGGGGGCATACCCTTCCTATTTATCTATTTTCCCTACCATAGTCATTCCTTTGTAGGATTGGGACATCTTCATCTATTCCCCACTAATTGGGTAGCTTAGTTCCTCCTCCCCACACTGGGGCATCATTTTATGGGTACTTCCTCTATAGAGTCATCTGCATTTTCTTTTCTTCGAAACACTGTTATTCTAATAGTACTTCGAAGAGGGGCAAAATGTAGACATCTAAATTTGACCACTTCCACATGGTCAAAATCGTCTACTCTATTCATCTATTTCATTAATAATGATTAAATAATTTATTTAATCATTATTTCATTTTTTGCCTAAGGTTCCTAAAGTATGTAATTGAATAATTAAATACTTTACCTTACACCTTTTCTTCTCTAAATTAAATAAATAGGACAATTTATTTAATTTAGTCACTTAACCTTTTGATTAAAAATCAATTTTTAATTCCTCATTTTCTCTCTCCTTGTCACATTCTCCATAATCCTCTTTTAATCTAGATTAAATTAATTAATCCATGATTAGGATGTGCACCACTTAATCAAGATTAGTGTCACATCCTCCATAATCTCCCACTTGCTTCTAATCTCTCATTAATTATCCTAATCTTGTGTTTGCACAACCTTAATCAAGATCATTAGCCACGTTTAACATACCTTTTTTAGTCAACCTTTCCACTTGCCTTTCTTGGCCTTTACTCCCTTTCCCATGTGAATTTTAAATTCAAATTTATTCATCCCAGGCTCCTCTCTTCCCCATGTGAATTTTTAATTCACTTTTATTCCTTCAACGAATCTTCTCTTCCCCATGCAAAATTCTAGAACCTTTGACTTGTCACATCACATGTGCCAAAGTCTTTTAGAATCTTTGACTTGTCACATCACTCACATGTGGCAAGTTCCCACCTTTTTGGGAACCTTGTCTTATCCACTAGATTCTTCCAATCATGTGAATTTTTAATTCAATTTTATTCACCCAAGATTCTCCTCTTCCCCATGTGATCATTGAGACGTCACATCATCCCTTTTCCAAGGTACTTGTCCTTCCTCCATGTTATGTACTTTTCTTCCACCTCACTCCCACATCATCTCACCCTAAGCCATCTCACATTCCACATGTCAAGATGTGAGAGCTTGTGAGTCCTCAACTCACTGTAGCCCTCCATCTTGACCTTGTTGGTTTAATCTCAACCATTGAATTCTCTAGAGAATTCAAATCCCTCTATAAACACCCCCTCCTTACTCTCATTTTGAGAATCAGACTTTTGCTACCAAACTCTTGCAAATTTTCCATTTGAGTATTTCTTGCCTTCACCATAGCATTTAAGTTCGCCATTACCATCTCCTCATTCATCTTGCATATCACCTTGCATATTTGATCTCACTTGCCATCCAAGGAGCACACAAAAAATTTAAAGATCAAGGGCCAACCAAGGAATAAGCAGTATGAAGGTATAATCACTTTTTATTTTGTTTCCTTGCTTATAATTTCTTAGGCTAATCTTGAGGTGTATTTCTTATGTTGTTCCTTTTAAGGCATTATTAGTTAGTTTTGCATCTTAGAATAGGTTAGAACATTTTAGGGATCACAAAAGTTTATGTCATATTTTATGCATGATTGTTGTTTTGGTGAAAGGTCATTGTGGGGTCATGGTCATGATTTAGTGAGATTAAGGCCAACTCATGGTCTTATTTTGTGTTTAGGGGGTCATTATTAAGTTGTAAGCTTAAAAATTAATTTTTAAAAAATGAGACTTTACATTTATGAAGCCTACAAGCAATACAAGGAAAAGGATGAGTTTTTCAAAGCCCATTTAAGAAAATGTTGTAAGGGTTTGTAAGTGGATGTGAATTAAAAGTTAATGAAAACTTGAATGTGGGCTATTTTGTGGCCCTTTCTTCCTTTAACCTTGCTAAAAAATAAGGTTTTGACTGCGTTTAAACTTGAGCTATGACATGCAAAGTAAGACTTGGTTTATCTTATTATTTTTCATTTTATTTCATTTGTTCATAGTTGACAACCATGGTAAAGCCATGTCAAAAAATTGTTGCAAATCTGATTTTTCACATGCAAGGAAATGAATAAAAAAATCTCACATAATGGCATAATTGCATGGAGAAATTTTCTCAATTTCATATGGAGGAAATGTAGGCACATTTAGTGTGGCTTGTTATGAAATGTGGGGTTTTCAATTTGAAATAGTGATTTTGGTGGTCCTTTTGTTTGGGGGTTTGTTGTTTTTGCTACTCATTGCTTGTTGCATATAGAGTGGATTCAACTACAACACCCTACAAACCTCGGATTCAAAACACTGTGCATTTGGAGAGAATGTGTGAGGGTTAAAGGTCCCTAAAATATTATTCTTCATACATATGTCAAAATTTGTACAATTGATAGCATTACATGATTTTCATTTCTACGATTTCTTCCATTTCAAAACTTGTAACAATGATGGCATTATGTGATTTTCATTTATAATATTTCTTATTGAAACACAATGGATACTTTCTAAGTTGGGTTATTGTTCTTAGCTAAGGATAAAACTTATGAAATGGTCTTTGTAGGAAGAAATATTATAGCTTGAAATTTTAGAACCATTTTGGTCAAGTTGTCAATTGTTAGAGATTCAAATGTGTTCCTTTAATTATTGTCTACTTCATTCATTACAAAAATTGATTGGTTATGGGTTGAACGGAAATCAAGAAGGTATAAAATAGGGTCTTTCTTGTAGTTTTGTTGTTTTAGATTATAGAATTTATTTTGTCTTAAGAATTGTAATAGAAGCACAAGGAAATCATTGATGTTTTATCCTCTTTGTGAGCATGTAGAAGGCCATGACACCTTGACCTAGGTATCACCATCATATTGTTGAATGTTAATTGTTGATGTGGTTTGTATAATTTATAATTTGGTAGATGATGTACTTTATCATGGCTTAGTACCACAATTTTCATAAAAGAAACTTATCGTGAATTTCTAGAGAACTGTACTAGAAACACAAGGAAATGATTGATGGTTTATCCTCTTCGTTAGCATGTATAAGGCCATGGAACCTTGACCTAGGTATCACCATAATAGTGTTGAATGTTTATTGTTAATATGGTTTGGATAAGTTATAATTTGGTAGATGATGTATTTTATCATGGCTTAGTACCACAATTTTCATAAAAGAAAATTTCAAGCATGGTTAAAGTTTTTTCTGCTCAAAGAGGTCATTATTTTGGCCTTACTGTTTAACAAACCATGAACATAATTTTGAATTTAATGCTATGTTTATAACCTCGATGTTAAGTTATTAAAAAATCTATGTGAACTGCAAAATTTAATGCTTTTGGGTGGGGTAAAGGAGTGAGTCCCCTACAACTTTCTAGGGTTTTCACCTAGAAGGAAGAGGTCTTTCCTTTGTGTGAGAGCATTAAATCTTGTGATTCATTCAATACCAGGGATTGAATATGTGTTGAATGTACTAAGTTCTGGAATCTTGTAAGTGAAGCTAACTTTTACATGTAACAAAATGAAACTTATGTTGCTGGAAAACACATGATGTAATACAACAATGATAAAATGAAAACAATATTAAGCAAACTAACCTAACAAATCAAACAAGTGCACCTGGAAACCAAAAAGGGATGAAGTAGAGATTGTGGAAGCCTCTAAAAACCTGGAAAATCCGAGTTTTGAGTCAACAGGGACACTTATGCCAAGTGGGGTGACCTAGTCCCTTTCTAAAAAAACTGCTCTAGACTTCATTTTAGCTAACTGGGTACTCAAATTTGCAAATTTCTTTGTTGAGAACCTTCAGTGGGACTAAGTTTCCATTGTTGGTGACCTAATCCCTTTCAATTTTTTTGGAAAACTGAAAGTGGACACGGGGGCCTACGATTTGTACTTTGTTTCTTCACAAGAATCCAGACTCAGACCTGTAAAATAACCTACAAAACATAATATATTTGGGTTTCTAATGTGGGGTTTTCCTTGGTCAAACCCCTAGTTTGTATTTAAACTTGTAAAGAGATATGAAATCTGCATAAACCCTAGCCCTAAGTGTGTCTAGAACTAGGAAAACCTGAAATAAGACAAAACCCTATTCTATTATGCTAGAATAAGATGCATGCAAGAGATTTTGAATGATGCAAGACTTCAATCCTAGAAAGCCTACAACATTACAAATGTGTGTAAAAGGGAATGCAAATGGAATGCAAACCTCAAGTCTGAAGATGGGCTGAAAATAGAAGATGAAGTCACTTTGAAAACAATCTTTAGGTGTGATTTGGTGGCTAGTTGCACCTCTTCAACCTAGATTTCTCCATGAATCTCCATAGGAATCTATGTTCAACCTTTGGAAACGTATGTTCTTGAATGTGGAGTGAGCTTGAAGACTTGAAAAATCCCTAACTTGTTGTCCAAAAGCTTCAATTTTTTTGTGAGAGAGAGATGAAACTTCTTGAGGAAGATGTTTTTGCTCTTGACTCTTGAAGTTGCTTGTGGAAAAATGATCAAAAAGTTGTGAAGATGACCTAAAAACAAATATTTATAAGAAACAAGACCTAATAGTCGGTAATTTTGACCTAAGAGGCCGACACCCATCGGGAATTTTCAACAAGACATTCATTTTCCCGCTTAAAAATGCAAAAAATCCTCAAAAAGGACTAGGTCGCCAACTTCGGCGACCTAGTCCCACTAAGGGATTTTGAAGTGGGATTAGTGGTTTTTAAATATTTTTGATGTTCCTTGCTAGGGGTTGAATGATTCCCTAGGTATAACAGGCCTCAAATTCAAAACTAACGAACCTTAGGGGCCTATAAATGTTGTTTTAGGGTGTTTTAGGGTGATAATTGATGAAAGGGGACCTAAAGTAGGACCAAAACGGGCACAAAATTGTCCTTTTCTTCAAAGGTATACAATTTTTGGCGACACATTTAGCCCCCACTTTAGCGCCCATATGACTCTATGTGCATATGTAAGCTGAAGGACTCTAAACAAATAATGGACCTTATTTTCATAAATGGATACACATTTAAAAGGCGGGAGAATGAAGCCCCCAGTGTAGTTATCTGCAAAACGACAACGTTAGGAACTACATCCTACAACACAAATTTGTTAGAATTCCAAAATCCTCTTGTCTAATCCCTAGAGATCAAATTCAAGGGTAGATGTATGCCCCCCCTGATTCCGCTTGCTTTACGGAGGTGGAATCAAGGTAACAATCTAGCCATGTCAAATGTGAACATGCATATCGAAGGGAATTTCCAAGTACCATGCCACATAACGATAAGTGAGTGATAATGTAGGGCATGGAAACATGAATATGATGTAATAAATGACATAAAAAATGGAGCTCACTAGCACTCGATATGGTGAATTGAGTGAAAAGAACACTAAAAGGTCTAACATGATGAAAGGACAATGTGCACATATGAAAAAGTGAAATAGAGTAAAAGCTATGGAAATGGAGTAACTTGTCACTTACTTGCTCATTTACCTTGTGTAGCGTTGGAGAGTGATAAGGAGAGAACAAGAGGATGTCGAGCACACACAGATTCATGCTTGCTAGATTGGACATGCTACAGGATCAGGTAGCTAGCGATGAGCGACAACATGAGGTGAGTCAATTCCAGAGCCTTTTCTTTGTGATTTTTCAATTATGAGATGAATTTAATGCATAGATAGGTCAATTTAGGATCTTGGATTTTTTTTGTTGCAAAGTGTCCCCTTTTCTCACAAAGTGTTTAGGCTTTTGTTTGCAAAGTGTCCCTTTTGTTCACAAAGTGTCCCTTTTGTTCGCAAAGTGTCCTATTTCTTCGTGAAGTATCCCAAAAGGGTCCTAAAGTGTCTAGGGCCTTAGAAAAAGCACACTAGAACAACATTAGTACACTTGCGTGATGAATTAGAGTGAAATTGAAAAGATTAGATGATTTAGAGGGCACATTTGATGATTTTGATAGGTACCGACATGATCTCGCCAAAGTCTTGGCGGGAGATAGTTGAGTTTCCTTAGAGACTTGGCTCCAAGTCTCTCTATTAGTGGAAGAGGCAGAGCATCTATAGGAGGTGGGGATATACTGGTCGTACCTCCTGCCCCCCATGAGGTACCACGATGCCATGTTGATGGCATTGTGCGAGCGTTGGAATGCAGACACATGCACCTTCCACCCACTGACAAGCGAGATGACTATCACCTTAGAGGACGTACACAAGATACTCCAAGTCCCTATTCGGGGGGAGTGAGTGCGCCTCCAAGGGGTCAATCTTTCCAAGAGTAGTGGGCAGACATGTAGTACTGCTTCAATGGTCTAGTGCATGATGACAGAGTGGTGGGATAGATCGAGTTGGCAATGTTACTCTACTCACGAGCGCCAATGGTGAGGCGGATCATGATGCATACTGTGGCACTAGTTCTCCTCCTAGATGGATGAGCAACACACCTAGAGGGTGGGCTAGTACACCTGATATAGGGGATGGTAGAGCACAAGATAGTATACGCCTGGGGATGGTGCATCCTAGCACACCTATATTATGATTTGGGGAGATTTTTCTTTTGGGAGTTTGATAGCATGGTACACTGTACACTTTTGCAGGTATGGTGCCTTGAGCATATCACGTGTAATAGACTAGTTGGTTTCCCATGTTTGAAAATAGTAGTGTATTCATGGGCATTTGGTTACCCACTTCAACGACTATGGCAGTACGGTGATCTACACTTTTGGAGGGTGAGATTTGAACGACTAGATAAGGATTATATCTTAGGGAGGCCATATCAGCTTGTGCTTCAGTGGCCAGATCACACAAGATAGATGAGGAGACTGTAGATAGAGAGATTTTTGGTGGGACAACATGATCACATAGTGTGGCCCTTTTATTATGGTCGGGTGATGAGGCAGTTTGGGTAGGTACATACACCACCACAGGCACAATCATCATTTAGGAGATTAGTTCGGAGTGCCTAGAGACTGGGTGATACAACATGATTCACACTGGAGGATGTTGTTCAGAGTGACTCCAATTATTTAGATCATGATCAACCACTGGTTGCCAACATAGATGACGTCAATGCCACATGGGACTATGAGGAGTGGTGGATAGCATCAGGACTGACCCCAGTATTTCCAAATGAGGATCTAGTAGGGGACACGGGACCAGTGCCAAATGAGGGGGATGAGAGGGAGAGAGAGGATAGAGCCAAGGAGACACGCTATAGGGTTGCTGATATATTTACTGTTATTATTGATGAGTATTATGAGGATACAAACCCGTATTATTATGGATAGGAGGGAGAGGAGGAGGATGAGGATGAGGAAGAGGAGGAGGATGAGAAGGAGGATGAGGAGGAGGGACCACTAGGTAGTGAGAGTGATGAGGCAGCAGTTGGGGACCGATATGATTGGGGAGGGGCTTCACCCATACATATGACTAGATCCCAAACAACAGCAATAGTAGGCACTAGCACTCACAACCGAGGAGAGGCGAGCACATCATCCATGCCCCCTACACAGGATGAGGTTGATATAGCTCATCCCACTAGAGATATAGGTGATGATATTTGATTTTTTTATAAGTACTTTATGATTTGATGCATATATATATCATGATGTGTACTGATTAGATTTTGTTTCTATCTTGCAGGGCCCACAAAGGATTGGAAGGATCTCTACCGTTAGGCTACTGCAAAGATAGTGGCCACATCTTTTGATGATGAGGATATGGAATCTCAATACGTGCCCCCACTGATTGTGGAATGAGATCCAGAGACACTGAGACCCTTCATGAGATTATGGGCAACATATGAGGGGTTGAGGAGATAGATTCGCCGAGTCAGGACTGTACTACAGGCACAGTCATCATATGCCTTAGTAGAGGTGGAGAGATTGGAGAGAGAGGTAGCACGACTACAAGAAAAGAGAGATCATATAGCAGGGGAGCAATGGGTCACACTCACATGGATGGAGGGGATGGAGTTCATGATCATGATCATGATCATGATCTCTCGACGTCCTACTACTGATGCAACACGAGTACCAGATCTAGAGGGATCTGGTAATCACAGTCCTCAGTGACACTGTATATTATGATGACATGTACAAAATACTTTTTGATATATGTATATATATGCATTTGTAGTTTATATGGTGTGATTTATTGTGTGAATGTTAAATGACAATGTGATTAATTAAATAGCCTTTGTGAGAGTATTTAATTAATGGCAACATGATTTAACAAAATTTATGTGATCTAATTAAAACATGCTTAGAGTTAATGCTAGATACAACAGAAAGGTTAAGTATGTTATGCACTTATGAGGTTAAAGCAACATAACACACAGGAGGGAATGTGGAATAGTATGAAATCTAAAGAAATTATAAAAAAATGAATTAAATAATCACTTCAGTGTTCAAGACACATACATAATGATTTGTCAAGAATGAAGCAATGAGAAATCCAATAGGATAAAATCCAATAGCTTTAACAACACTGCTCTATAATTCATACCATTCAAAAAGGGATTAGACATAGTGCTGATGCAAATGTGTGGCATTAATGGGATCTCGAAGAGGAGTGCCATCATGCCCGGTTAAGGTATAGGCACTAGATCCATAATTCACATCAACCACATAGGGGCCTAACCAATTAGGATTGAACTTGCCTTTGTCAGCATAGTCGGCAGTAGTGTTCCACTGATTTTCATACAAAACCAAGTCACCTTTGTTAAATGTCTGAGGAATGACACCACTATCATGCTTACATTGTATTTGTTTAGCATAAGCTTGAAGATATTCGAGAGCATTAATGCGATGTTCTTCGAGCATTTCAATTTGATGCAATCATTGTTGCTGATAGGTGTCATTATCAATAAGCCCTTGGAGAGCAATTCGCAACGTGGGGATTTCTAACTCTAAAGGGATAATAGCCTCAGTGTCGTAAATAAGGTTGAAAGGCGTATTTACTGTAGAAGAGAAAACACTGGTGCGATAAGCCCACAACGTATATTACAATTGTGTATGCCAATCTTTTTGGTTTTGATTAACAGTCTTCTTAAGGATTTTATCTAGGATTTTATTAGTGCTTTCAGCTTGACCATTAGACTGAGGATAGTAGGGTGTTGAAAATCGATGCTAAATATGGAAGGTCTCCAGAAACTACTTCACATCATTGTTCTTGAATGGTGTGTTATTATCCGAGACTAACATTGAAGGAATTCCAAAGCGAGCAATGATGTGTTCCAATAAGAAATGACATATCACATCAGTAGTGGTAGATCAAAGAGGGATAGCCTCTACCCATTTGGTGAAATAGTCAGTAGCCGTAATGATGAATATATGTCCAGTGGAAGAAGGAGGTGATATTTTTCCAATTAGGTCCAATCCCCACACAAAAAATGACCAAATAGGGATTTGGGCATGGAGCTCAGAAGCAGGAGCATGGATCAAATTTCTATGTTCTTGGCATTTATGACATCGTTTACCATACACATAGCAATATTTTTCCATGTTCTTCTAGTAATAACCCATGCGAAGGAGCTTTTGCACTAAGTTTTTACTCCAAAATCTCCTCCACAAGTACCAGAATGGGCTTGTTCAAGGGCAATCTAAGTTTCAACATTCGTGATACATCGCAAAAGAATGCCATCAAAAGATCTTCTATACAATGTATCAGCAAGGATTATGTACTTAGTGGATAAATTTTTAAGGCGAATGCAGGTATTTCTGGTTGTGGGTTCGGGAATGGTACCCTCTAAATAATTATAAATGGCATCATACCATTCACACTGATTATTAGGAAAAGTGGGAAAGACATCATCAGGTTTATCGCTAATGGAAGGTTGCATGATGGGGTGAATAGTAAACATGACTTTTTCAGAAGGATCTGTAGGGGAGATAAGAGAAGCTGCACTAGCCATTGCATCCGCATGTCAATTATCTTTATGAGGGATGTTATCAATGGTGAATGATGCAAACTTCTCTAGAAAAGTTAATATGAGATCCTTATATTGTGATAGTTTATCATGTTTAGTTTGATAGAGACCATTGATTTGTTTTATTATTAATTGTGAATCACCATAAAGATCTTTATATCTTTGATTCCCATGACTAAGGCGGCACGCAAGCCAACGATTAACGCTTTGTACTCGGCGGTGTTATTCGTACATAGGAAATTTAGGTGATAGGACAAGGGAATAGGATTAACAATGAGCGGAA
Source organism: Sequoiadendron giganteum (assembly GCA_007115665.2). Classification (NCBI taxonomy): domain Eukaryota; kingdom Viridiplantae; phylum Streptophyta; class Pinopsida; order Cupressales; family Cupressaceae; genus Sequoiadendron; species Sequoiadendron giganteum. The sequence goes on from CM021102.1 coordinate 765,852,087, forward strand.
TTAAGATAACTCCAACACCAGATCCTGTTCGACACTTGGATCCATCAAAGTATAATGCCCATGTAGAAAGTTCTATGGTAAATACACTATCATCGGGAAAAGAATCATTGGTAGGTATTACTAATGGAGAAGGAGCATCAGCTAAATGGCCGGTTAAGGCTTAGCCTTTGATTGCTTTTTGGGACACAAACTTAAGGTCAAAATTAGTTAACAACATTACCCATTTAGAAAGATGTCCTGAAAGGTTTGTTTTGTTGAAAATATATCAAAGAGGATCAAACTTCGTCATCACTTGTATTTCAGCATTAAGTAAATAGTGTTGTAACTTACTAGTAGAGAATATAAGAGCCAATTTTTTTTTTCGATTGGCGTGTAACAGGTCTCATAATCTATGAGAGTTCTACTGAAGTAATAAATAGGATGCTCTTTACCATTATTGTCTTGTTAAGCCAACAAGGTAGTGAGAGCATGGGCAAAAGAGATGATATAAAGGATGAAGGGTTTATTTGGAATAACAGGTTGTAAAATAGGTGGGGTTGCAAGGTATTCTTTCAAATTCTCAAAGACCTATTTACAATTGTCATTCCAATAAAAATTGACATCCTTTTTAAGGAGGTGGGTAAAAGGCAGAGTACGATCAACTAGGGCTACAACAAAGTGATGAATGACTTGAATATGTCCTTGTAATGTACGCAATTGGGAGAAGTTGCGGGGAGGTGGCATGTTAATTATAGCATCAATATTTTTTGTATCCATCTCGATGCCTCTGTGAGATATGATAAACCCTAAAAGTTTACCATTGTCTACTCCAAAGACACACTTTTTGGGATTTAAGCGCATGTTGTACTTACGCATTCGCTCGAAGATTTGTCGAAGAACATTTATGTTATCTTGATGGGTTAAGGCTTTAGCTAGGATGTCATCCACATAATCTTCTAAGATTTTATGTATGTAATCATGGAAGATTAAGGTAATTACTCATCGATAAGTAGCACTTGCATTCTTTAAACCAAAAGGCATGATAACCCAACAAAATGTTCCCCAAGCGGAAGCAAAGGTCAACTTGTATTGATCTTGTGGGTTTATGAAGATTTGATTATATCCATAAAATCCATCCAGAAAGGATAAAAAAGCATGTCCAGCAGTTGAATCCACAATCATGTCGATGTTAGGAAGAGTAAAGTCATCTTGTAAAGAGGCTTTGTTCAAGTATCAAAAATCCGTACATATCCTAACACGATTAACGGGTTTAGCAACTGTGATAATGTTTGTTATCCAAGGAGAATAATCGATAGGGCAAATGAAACCTGCGTCAAGGAGTTTTTCAAGTTCTCCTTTAACATGCAAGGCTATCTTAGGGTTCATCTTGTGTATCTTCTGGTGAATGGGCTTAGCATTTTCAGCAAGAACAATGTTGTGGGTAACTATTTTGGGATCTATTCTAGGCATATCAGAATATTTCCAAGCAAATAGTTCAGGACATTTATGAAGCAAGGTAGCAAGATCCTCCTGTTCTTCATTGCCAAGGCACTTCCCAATTTTAATAAATTTATCGGTATCATCAATGTCCATTGGAATGCCAAGGGTATCCCCTAAAGGGAGTGCATTTGACTTAGGAATGTCAAGATCATAGGGGTCCATGCTTGTGGGATGTTCATCGATGTTACCGAGGTTGGGCTCTGAACTTATCATAGCACAAGAGGCATGGCTCTTAGAGGTAAAAGTCTTATCTGAAGCACCTAATATATATTTCAAAGCATCATCATTATCAACATAAAGGAATGATGGAGAATCCATATCAAGGAATTCATGATGTTTAAGCGCGAGGTTGGTTCTTGGTGTGCATGTAATAGTGTTGATGTTGAGTGAAGGTCTTTGGTTGGCTTTTGTAGCTTTAGAAAAGGAAAACCCTAGATTGGTCTTAGTTCCTTGCGTATTAGGTTCAATGGGAGCATGGATGCCTTGTTCATTTTTTCCACATCCTTTACCATTGTAGCCTAATTGTTTCACAAGATCATAACCACATCCATAAATTCTTTCCATTTCTTGTGGGTTAGATGGCTATTGATAATCTGTCATCAAAATTGGTTGTATATGTGGCATTTTCTTCCAAAAGAGATGAGGTAGATGCATGGGAAGGATCTTAATTTTGGGTAGAGAGGACTATTACTTGCTCTTGTTGGGTATCCTCTTTTCGTGTGATAATACACTCACCCATAAATGAAGGTGTGAATTCTAGTGAGCCCCAATCATCACCAAGTAAGTTAAACTTGGATATGTCTTCTAGTTGATTCGTCTCAGAAGGGGCGATGTTGGAGGTAGGAATTAAAGTGTTGAGAGGACATGATGTGCCCTTTTCAAGTTGTAGGAAACTTTCAAGTTCGAGATCGATGTCACTGTGATAAAATTTGTTAGCATACACATATTTCATCTTGCAATGAAGGGTCGAGGGTACCGTGTGCATCTCATGTATCCATGGTCTACCCAAGAGGAGATTATAAGAGAGATCATAGGGCCTGACATGAATAGGGGTTTGCAGCGTAACCACTCCAACAATGATGGGTAAAGTGATGACACCAAGGGGTTGCTTGGTAACATTATCAAAGCCTCTAATGGATAAGGAATCAGATTTGATTTGTGATCTATCCACACATAACCTATCAAGAATCTTCACACTGCACACATTTAGGGCAGAGCCATTGTCAACGAGGGTCCTTTTGATGCTTATTCAATCATATTGGGCTATGATCATAAAGGATTCATTTTGTTTTCTTAATTCTAATGGAGGGAGCTCATGTTGATAGAAAGTAATGTCCACATTAGCAGTATGCATTTCTTGGAGGAGAGCTGCCACATCATTAGCATTTGTTCTGGGAGGGACCACTATCTGTTGCAATGTTGTTTGAAGCGTAGAATGATAGTTAGGGGAGTTTTGAAGAAGATCTCAAAGGGATATCTTGGTAGGAGTGTTCTTAAGTTGTTCAATCAAATCATACTCCCTAAGTTGTGAGTTTAAACAAGGTGTTGCAGGTAAGATGGGATTGGGCAATGGTAAGGATGTTGAAGGAGTTGGTTGGGGATGTGGGTTATTTCGAGTATAATGGGTGTGGGCAACAATATCAGATTTAGGTGGGAAGAGGGAAAATGCAGGTTGAGATGGGGTTGGAGGTTGATGGGAAGATGGGTAGAGAATCAGTTGAGGTTGGAAGACATTGAAATCTTTTGTTTTAGGTTGTTCATCACAAACCCTATTGGATGAGGTAGGTGAGATGAAATCCTGAAGAACTTAATTTTACATACCCATCTCATCACAACTAAAGGGTTTGGAAGGTAAGGCAGTGAAGGTGTTGATTGTATCATCACCAACCTTAGTGGATGAAGTGAATGAGAGGAAGCCTTGAAGAGCTTCATCTAACTTATCCAAATCATCACTACGAAAAGGTTTAAGATGATATAGTGTTCCTAAAGTGAAGAAGTGTGTGCATTGTTTCATGTGAGGTTTCTATGTTTTTGTTTTCATGTTCTACGAAATTTGCTTTAAAAGAACTAGGAACTAAAGAAAAAAATGAAACTTGTAAAGATCTAATGCTATTCATAAACACCATTTTAAGCTAATGATAACCATATAATAGAGAATAATAGAACTGGAACAAAGCATAAACTGAAGGAAACAGATATTGCAGAATCTAGAAAACAAATGCATAAACTACTAATGCAAAATGTCTACTGGGACTAGGTTGTCCAAGGTGGTGACTAAGTCTTGGTATGGGTATGTTTGAGTGTTTTCTGTGATTTCTGATGAAAAATACAGTGTGCTAGAATGTAAGGTGCAGAGCTATATGGTTAATGTAAAATTTCTCTATTATGCAAGGATATGAATGCAAAATATGAGTCGTTTTCACTAATGCAATGTATGAAACCCTAGGATGACTTTTAAAAAAATGCAACATACCATGCAATGCTAAAAGAAAGAGGTCCTAGGATGCGAATGCAAGCTAAATCAGAAGTAGAACATTTCTAAATGCAAGTTCACTAAAATGAACTGCAAAATTTAATGCTTTTGGGTGGGGTAAAGGAGTGAGTCCCCTACAACATTTTAGGGTTTTCACCTAGAAGGAAGAGGTCTTTCCTTTGTGTGAGAGCATTAAATATTGTGATTCATTCAATACTAGGGATTGAATATGTGTTGAATGTACTAAGTGCTGGAATCTTGTAAGTGAAGCTAACTTTTACATGAAATGAAATGAAACTTATGTTTCTGGAAAACACATGATGTAATACAACAATGATAAAATGAAAACAATATTAAGAAAACTAACCTAACAGATCAAACAAGTGCACCTAGAAATCGAAGAGGGCTGAAGTAGAGATTGTGGAAGCCTCTGAAAACCTGGAAAATCTGAGTTTTGAGTCAATAGGGACACTTAGGCCAAGTGGGGCGACCTATTCCCTCTTTAGAAAAACTACTCTAGACTTCATTTTAGCTAACTGGGTACTCAAATCTGTAAATTTATTTGTCGAGAACCTCCAGTGGGACTAGGTTGCCACTATTGGCAACCTAGTCCCTTTCAACTTTTTTGGAAAATTGAAAGTGGACACGGGGGCCTACGATCTGTAATTTATTTCTTCATGGGAATTTAGACTCATACATGATTCACACATGGAGGATTTCCATGTGGCCATTAGGTAACTAAGTGATGGAGAGTGGGGTTTAGGATTTGATCTTGAGTAGTAGGTTTAGGAGACAACTTAGAAGAACACCATTAATGCACTTGGCAACCATGTTCTTCATCCTTAACATTGCATATAACTAGTTGTAGCACCCCTCCATTTTTCTCTTTTGATCGAACAGTGATATGTTTTGTTATGCCTTATTTTCTGTTAGTACTTTGACTATGGGACTTGGTTACTATTTAATTGCTAACTGTAAAGCGATGCGAATGTTATGTTTTGATGTGACGGTATATTTATTCTGATGATTATCATTATGGAATGCTTTAGAGTAGCATAGATGATAATTGAATTAATGTTGCTTTATGATTTTGATTGAATTATTGATATTAGATTCGTTAGTTAGTAACATTGTATTGGTGAAGGGGACGGAATTGCACCACTCGCTTGCAAGCGCCCTGCGATCCCGTGAGTTCCTCTTCACGGTGTGTTTTATTATGTTATATATACAGGTTCGATATACTCTTTTTTCACAGGTTTACAGGTACATGACATCGACTCCACCTAGTTTCATAGGTTTGAGTGTGTCCCTTGCCCAACGGTATTTGATTGGGAGATAGTAGTTAGGTTTTCTATGTCAAGTCATCACCCTGATCACAGTGTGTCGATAGTTTTGAGTCGGGTTTGGGTGCTTTAATGTTATTCAATTTTGCTTTGTTATTAAATAATTGCAAGTTATAAAGGTTAATAAATGGATTTATGTATTTAGGTTGTTGATTAAATGAATCTAGTTATAATGTTGAAATGTTATTTAATTTATTAATTAATTTAATTTAATTAATAAAATAATTTAATCTTGGATTAGATTTATTTTATTGATTAATTAAATTAGTTGTATTGAATTGAATTAAGTTATTCATTTTGGAAATTAATAGATATTTTGATTGAAATTGGAAAATTGAACAAATGTTTTAATTTGCTTTTTTTTTTTGAAAATTTGAATGCAAAAAGAAATTAAGATATTTTCTGTTTTGTTTTGGAAAATTTATTATGGTGGTTGAATAGATATTTCATTTTTTTTTGTTGTTTTTGAATTTTCATGGAATTATTGCTATAAGCATGAAAATTTGAAATTCAAAAAAAAAAGGAAGAAGATTTATGGTTGTGGGTTTTGGATTTGATTTTTGGAAAAGCTAAGTTGGATTGCTAGGAAGAAGCTGGAATCTGAGGAAGAATTAGTGCACCATTGACAACCTATGAAGCTTTTGGAATTAGGTTTTCTATTTAGTAAATTTGTTTCATTTTGAAAGGATTCACAATTTTTATTTGCTGTTTGAAAAATATATATAAACTTTGTTTGATTTGCAAGAAAAACCCATGTTAAATCTTGCTTCAAAACTTTGAAACCTCTGTTTGGAAATGAACTTCTTCAAAAAAAAATTGCAATATGGCTGTATATGATCATTGTGGAAAATAATTGCTCAATTGTTCTAATAAATTGGTTAAACTAGTATATATATATTTTTTCTTTTATTTCGTTTTTTATTGAGGAATGAAAAAAAAACCCCTGTGTAAGAAAAATGATTTTCGGATTTTAAAAAAATCCGCAAGGTTTCTTTTAATTTTTATTTTTTTGGAATAAAAAATGGAGGTTTTTGGGGGAGGGTCACTGGGGGCTCACCCCACCACGCCCCCCATGGGAGGCGTTGTGGGGGAGCCACACCCAACACATCCCCCACATCCGTTGTCGCTGCCTTAAACAAGGGATGACTGTGTTTACACACAGTCACCCCCAGTAATGGGGTCGGCTATGTGTCAGCGCGCACACTTCCCTAGAAAACGCGTGAACTTTGGCTATTTCGATTTTTTTTAATAAATATATATATATATATATAATATTTTATATTATATTATTTTATATTATATTAATATAATATTAAAATATTAATATATATTACGTAATTAAATATATATATAATATATAAATAATATATATATTATGTATATTATTTTATATATATATAACTGAGTTTATTAATTTATATATATATATATATATATTAAGAGGTGGATTTAAATAATGGCATGAACATTTAAATGTAACTAGGAAAATTTTAGAGTAATTTAAGTTAATAGATTTATTTTAAAATAATATAATTTGATAGAACGATATATTTGATTTTTAAAGAATATGTTTAATAGATGAGTTAATTGTTTTTAAAATGATTTATGTTGAAAACAAGAAACAGTTATTTTTTTTAAAAGTTATGTTTAGAATTGAGGAAGTAAATGTTTATTTTATTATTATTTAAGAGCAATTAGGGAATTAAATATTTGGTTAAATTTCATCCTTTGTCTAAAAGAGACATAACTTAATTAGTTTTATTGAGGCAATAAACTATTAAATTTTATTAAAAGAAGTGGATTTAGGAAATCCAAAGTAGATTTAGTTTCTATTTAATTGCCCTTTTCAAATGTAAATTTCTTCTAGTTCTGTTTGGGGGAAATTGTTTAATAAGGGTTAATAAGTCTTCCAGATGGGGTTCTTAAATATTTGGGGTTGTCGTGTTATGTTTGTCAACCTTTGGATTACCTTGGGTAGTGCGTTGAGTTGTAGCCAGCTTATTACCTGGTTATCATGAACGGGATTGTGTTGCCTTATGTTTTGGATGGGGATGTAATATCCTTAAGTTGCACTAGTGTACCCTTGGGTTGTGGAGTTGTTCCACATGTTGTCTTAGAGGAGTGGCTTGCAATGAGGGCTAACACACAAAGTGGTGCCAGGGTAACTCGTTGTAAGTTAGTTAATCTAGTGATAACGTAAATAAACTTATTAGAGGAATAGGTAGTATCAAACACTTAACAAAGATAATTGTGCCTCGCTCATGGACGCAAGGGCTTGTATAGACTTGGGATGGGATGAGAAGGCCTGGAATGGCAAGATCGTTATCTTGTCTCTACGAAAGATAATTGATTCCACATTGGTTTGCATGAGGGGTCAGGAGTCATTAGAGGTTTTAAGGATATCTCGAGATGGGGGCCGAGGCCTAGGAAGACTTACCAGGATAACCCATGTAACATTGTGATGACACTTCTCCTAAGTCAGCAGTATGTTTGTATCAGTGATGCAATTGATTTGTTAACTCTGAAAGCATTGTAACCTTTGTGTTAGTGATGTGTTTGAATTTGATTCAGTTCAATGATGTTTTAGCCTGTGTCTAGAGGTAGATGGTCTTGTCTTGGAATCCTTGTTACTATCTCCTATCACGAGGGGTTGGCCTTCGGGTATCACTTGGTTGGGTGGAACGTGCACCTTACTCTATTGGGTTTTCTTCTTGTTCGTGTTGACGAGATTTCCAGTTGGAGAGCTTGTGGGATCTAGTTACTTTTTATGCTTTTATTCATTTCAGTTGAATCTTGTAATTTATTACCCCTCTTTGTAATCGAGGTGGAAGATGTAATATGTAATCATGTTTATTGGACTCACCTCATTCAGGGAATGAGAGATGTAATCTTCTTATCAAATTATTGATATATGCAATCATATGGTATCTCTTATTGTTTGATGTAATTTATCATATATGGAATGTATGTGCTTTAATTTCTTAAGCAGATAAATGTTATGGATTCAATTCATGTTTTTTGTTTGGGTTTTAATAAGTAATCCCAGTCTCATAACCTTAGAGGTTGTTGGCAATCGGTAGTGAACTTCCATGTTAATTGTACTTAAACAAAAAAAAATTAGTACGTTTGAGTAGTTAATTGCAACTTCCTCTAGGGTTGCATGGCGGGGCGTTACATTAATTTTTAAATTTTTTAAATTCCCATGGATATGATTTATGTATTTTCCTTTTTTATTCTTGTTGTTTACCATCTCAATCGGTTTATAACATTTATAACAAAAAAATCCACATACTAGTGTTTCTTGTATGTCACCTAGTTGATTAAATTTTCTTGTCACTCAAGCATACTCTATTGCATCACTAATAGGTCTACATATAAACTAATTTATTTGTAAAATAATTGTATTTAATTTTTTGAATTCTCATATCACATTGTATTTGTTAAATAATTTTCACTCATATAGTCAATTTTTGGCATTAATTAGTATTATATATATATATATATATATACATATATATTAAAAAATAGTTAATAGATATTACTTTATTTCAGCTTTTCCATTTAATGATATTACTTTATTACATACATAAATTCTGAAAGTCAGTTTTTGTTGCTTGTCGACAACTTCGACAACAATCCTGCACTAACACCAACAATTGCATATCCAAAATTAAGCAAGGAAGATTGTAGCAACAATTTGAATCCAACTCTATACAAGAATATGGTTGAAAGTTTAATGTATTTGACAACAACCAAGCCTAATATAATGCATGTAGGAAGCATATTGTCTAGATTTAGAGAGACACCAAATGACACACATTGACAATTAGGTAAGAAAATCTTAAGGTACACTAATAGTACCAAGGGATATAGTATTTTGTATAGTGCAAAAAATGAGTTTAGGTTGGTTGGATACATTGACATTGATTGACTAGGAAGTGTAGATGATAGAAAGAGCACATTTGGATATGTGTTCCACTTGGGTTTAGGAGCCATTTCATGGGCATCCAAGAAACAAACCATTGTTTCTCTTTCCATGGTTGAAGATGTTGAAGTTGAATACATAGGAACAAATATAACAAAAGTTTAATCTATTTGGCTAGACAAGATCCTATCAGATTTAAAAGAAGAACAAGAAGATGGTACAACTATATTTTGTGACAATGTATCATCAATAACCTTGAAAAAGAATCCAATATTCCATGGATGAAATAAGAACATAGATATCGACTATCATTTAATAAAGGAGCTGGTAGAATATGGAGAAATAAAGGTTTTATATTGCAAGTGTTAGTAACATCTTACAAAAAAATCACCAATTCACTCAAAAGAGATAGCTTTGAGGGCATAATTATTTTGGGCATTATAGATATAGTGGTATCTACCATAGCTGTGGAAGCTTCAAAATCTCTAAAAATTAAGCTCCAAAAGTTGAGTTCTAGAAGCTCCAAAAATCATGCTTCAATAGTAGATCTCTAGAAACTTTAGAAGTTGAGCTTTGAATAGTTAGATCTCCAGAAGCTTTAGAAAGTGAGCTTAAAAAAGTAAGACCAAAAATATCTCTGAGAAAGTGAGATCAATAAAAGATTCAAACAAGTGACCTTTAGAAAGAAAGATCAAGAAGAACTTTATGTAAGCTCCAAAATGATGAACTATGAAAAAGCTTTGAAATGAATAGTTTTAGCTTTGAAAATACATAATGAGGATGAAGCAGACTTAGGATTAAAGGGGAGTGCTGGAACTCATTAATATTTATTCAAAGAATTTAGTTTCTAATAGGTACCTCATAATTGACCAAGATCGCTTGGATCTTTGCCCCTATATTCCTCCCACAACCACCAACCAACATTTATTTTTGGAGGCTCTATTTTTGACACCCACATTTGGATTTTGAACAATAGTTCAAATTTTGGGGGGAAATTTATTATGGAAGGTGAGTTTGAAATTGGAAGAGATAAACAAAAGGAATGGGAAGAAAATATTTATGTAGGAAAATAGTGGACAAAGAAGACAAGAATAATTTAAGAGAAAGAACAAGAGAGTGCACTACTTGATATTAATGACTTGTGTAGAAATAGCTACAAAGGGAATTTACATAACGACTCTAGATGTGAGCATACACAGTGATTCTACAAATAAAAATCTAGATTATTTTTGTAACTTGTATGGAACAATATTATTGTAAAACATATTTTGATAAATAGAAAATACAATTTCTTTGTTTCACGAATCATGTCTTCTAGTTTGGTTTCCATACTCATTTTTTATTTGGGTTCTATTCATTTTGTAATATTGTATTAGACTAGTAGCCTTTATGTGCAGTTTGGATTTTATTTCCAACACTTCCAATTTATTCTAGTTCAATATACTAGTATTTTTGCAAAGAAACATGTTTTGTTTGTTAAATTCTTGTGATAGGGAAGAATCGGCACATATAGTTTTGGTCCATGTTTTATTATGTGTAAATTGTTTTCATATTGTCTTGTTTGGATACTGAGTTGTTTATTTCATTTTTTGGTCTTTCTTTACTTTATGTTTTGTGCATAAAGCTTGTGTTTTGTGTATATGGGGTGTCACCCATGTGTTCAGAAAGCGTTTGTAAAAGATGTCTTTATAACTTTTTAATGAAAGGCAATTAGTGGCTATCAACATGAAACCACAATTCATGAGTTTGTTTACTATATATCCAATTTCTTTCTTCTTCAATTCATCATTGCAATTGAATTGATTTTTTATGGAATTTCAAATACCTTGAAATGAGACAATGTGATGTAGGAGCATCCCAAGTGAATATGCAATCCTACATCAACCAAAAGATGGTGTTTCAGTTTTGGTTTGCTCTTCATTTTGTTAGTTGCTTTGGTTGTGTTGGTGTATATTGGTGCCTGCCTATATTTGAACTTTATCATATTTAATCTTCCTTTGTAAAACACAACGCCTCATTTGGTGTTTCTATTTTTCCTAAAATTAAAGATCATAGCAAAAGGGAGTTGAGTGACCAAAGAAATTCATGCATTTACACCAAAATTATAATTTACTTGAAATTCCAAAATCCATGAGTGGGCATTTGGCAAGATGGGTTTTCATGTTTTTGGTAATTGAAAACTCTACATTCTTTGACATTGCATTGGCCATAGAATGAAAGATTAAAAATGTTAAATGAATCACAACTTCCATCGCATAAGATATCAACATAGGGGCTCGGTACATCTTGTATGGGTGACCATTCAAATTTTTGCTGCAACAAAACATTCTCAAAAGCCCAACACATGATAATCATGGAGGGGAGACCATTCATTGGAATTAGAAGAAGACAAAAATAAGATAAAATGCAAGATAGGAAGGGGCCCGTGGAGAAAGAAAAATAGAATTCATACAATGCAAACTGGAAAGATGAACAACCACACCATCTGTGGGAAGTTAAATATTTTAAAATGCAAAGCAGCCATGGGAAATAAGACAACTAAGAGGACACATAGGTAATGTTAAGGGGGCTGTGCTAAAGCAAGCTGAGAATAGTGGAATATAAAAATGAGCTGCACAATATGAAGTTGGGGGGTGTGGTACACAAAATGTCGAATATAGAGGCTATGTCATCCCAAAATTGGTCAAGTTTGAAACTAGAATTAAATATGCAGAAATAGATTAGTGTGTTTGTGTGTGGGTTGAAAGAAGGCTACATTGAAGAAATGGAGACCGCGCCAGTTGCTTGAGAGTCTTCAATGATTCTAAGAAGAGGCTACAATCACTGTGAAATGAAAGGAGATTGTGTGTAGGGTTGTCTATGTTACATATAGCTGTTTGAAATAAAACAAATATACAGATGTGGATACAGGGAAGCAAGAAAGAAAAGAGTGCAGAATAGTGAAGGATAGGATAAGAGGATCGGAATGGTATAGAATGCCAAAAGGAGCATTTTTGCAGAGCATATGTAATTGAAATTGTAACTGATTTTATAAATCTAAATTTGTTGCAATCTTTATTTTATTGAAAATTGAATTTCAGGTAGAGTTTGCTTGTGGTTTCTTGTTTTGTGTTTGAGTTTCTTTGGCAAAGGGGAGTGTCCCTCTGCATCACTATGGAAAAGGAAGTTCTATAAAACGTAGCCGCTTAAGATTTATGAGAGCCTTGAAGTGAAAAATGAATTCAAACAACTTTGGTTATGGATGTATATAAATCATAATCCTTACATTTTGTTGCCTCTGGGGTTAGGAAGGAGTCCCATGGAGCTAGAGTAGGGGTTCCATGAAAAGAAGGAAACTATGCTACAAGATAAAATAGATTCTTGTATCAAAAAATAGGAGCTCTTATTTTTCAGATTTTGGATTTATCCGAATATTTTTAGGGTGGGATTGTAAGTTTTCCCACTTGTTTCTTAATTATTTTTACCACATATCATTCATCTATAATTTTAAAATCTTTTCTATAATTTTTTGGATTTAACTATATAATTATAAATTTAACAATCCTTGTTGCTAAAAAAATTCATGAAGTAATCAAACTTCCTAGAATTTGATTAATTTAAGTTCATGAAATCCATGCTTATAAAAGCTCCTAAAATTCCGACAATATTTACTGAGATATTTTAGAAAGCCTCTTACATGAGACCGCAACCTTCGAGAAGTTTTCATTGATATATATTCTCCAAGAACCATAATGACACCCACTTTCTAGTTGATGGGCATTACTTGAAAGAGTCCTCCAATACTAGCACTCAATATACTGTTGTTCTCCTCCTATTATTGTACTCTGAAAAGTTTTTCTTTGATTGTCCGAGTTGAATTATATCAGTTTCTTATGCCATTTGCTAGACATCATTAAGTTCTTGAAAAAAACTATTCTTATATCAATTGTTTGATCTGTTGTTTACATTTTCTGCATAAGCAGTTGCAGTTGTAACTAAAAATAGATTAAAGTTTAGTTAAGATATTCTGCTGTTCTATCTGCTAGATCAGGACTGACTTTAGTTTTTACTTCTTTTTTGCTTTTGTTTTTCTGCTTTAAACTCTATCACAGACCTATATTTAGAGAGAGTTTTTTAATCAGAACTTACTTTAGTTTTTGCTTCTGTTTGCTTTTGTTTATCTGCTTTAAACTCTATCGCAGACCTATATTTAGAGAGGATTTTTCAATCAGGACTTACTTTAGTTTTTACTTCTTTTTTCTTTTGTTTACCTGCTTTAAACTCTATCGCAGACCTATATTTAGAGAGGGTTTTTTAATCTTTTTGTGTGAAAGAAGTTGAATAAAAAATCATCAGCTGTAGCAGTTCGAGCACTCTGTTTTTCTCTGTTTTTGCTCTGACTTTCAATCAGCTGTGTAAGAATGTTATTATTTTCCAATTTAATGATGTTGCAGATATTATCTGTAATGACTACCATCGGAATCTTTTTTGGTATAGTGTGTATGTCGAGTATCCGCCGCAGAGTCGCATGACTGCTCTTGTTTATTCTCATTCTGCTCTTGCTCTGCTTCACTGTCTTCATCACTGTCTTCACCTTCGTGGTGATCAACAAGGGCGCCGGACGGGTCGTTTCCGGTAGAGGATACAAAGAATACCGGCTGGGCGACTACTCAAACTGGCTGCAGAAGAGAGTAGAGAAGAGCAGCAACTGGAACAAAATTAAGAGCCGCTTTCTGGACCCCGAATAATGCAAGTGCCTTGCTCATGATTCGGCCAACGAAGTTGCAGAGGAGTTCTACAAAAAATATTTATACCCAACTAAGGTAATTCTCTCTTAGGTTTCCTTTTTATCTTATTTTTTAGTATTCTAACTGTGGAGTATTTGAGGTCCCTGCTTCTTTCATCTTATGGATACTGTGATTTTGATAGCTTTCTGTACTAATAATATGTTAAATTTGAATCGAATTTTGCAGTCCGGTTGCTGCAAGCCTCCAAGCTCGTGCAACTTTGTGTATGTGAACGCCACTTATTGGACTTCCACAGGAAGCAACTCAACGGACATGGACTGTAGCAGATGGAGTAACGAGCAGGATGAACTGTGCTATAGCTGTAATTCCTGCAAGGCGGGTGTGCTGGAGGGCTTGAAATACGCATGGCGTGCGTTTGGTGTTATCAATATTTTGGTGCTCATTATTCTGGTGTTACCAATATTGCGTGTGGAGTTGTGGAATGGATATAAGGGATATCTTTCAGCTCGAGGTTCGGCCAAGGAAGGGGAAATCATTGTTTCTATCGTGTTGGTTGATGTGGTACAGTGGGCCCCCTCATCTTATGAACAATGCTATTAGTAATCGTTGGAGTTTGTAAGACAGTTATAGTATTGGATTTTGACGATTGAAAAAATAAAAGTAACATGAAGTAGTCAAATACTAAACAAAAAATAATGGCATGGAAGACTCTGAATTTCATATATTTGTTGTATTATCGATGTTCGCCTTTTCTATTGTAGTCTACTATCTTTGAGACAATAAACATTGTTCAACATATCTATGTTCTTATATGTTGTAGTCTAAATTTACAGATATCCTTAAATCACTAAACCATGTTAATAAATTATTCATTTCTTCTCTACCTATTCATCCAGAATGAATGGACTATATAAAAAAATCTTTATCAGTTACACAAAGAGGACTGTCATGTGGTCCATTAGATAATTAAGTGATGGAGGATGGGATGAGGTTTATGATTTTAGTTTGAGTGGTAGGTTTAGGAGAGAACATAAAAGAACACCATTCATGCACTTGGGAACCATGAATTATTATATTTACAAAATTTTGATAATGTTATTGTCATATTTAAATGGATATTTCATTTGTTGCTTTGTACACATTCAAAATTATAGTTATAATTCTATAGTTATATGTTCGCCTTTTTCATTGTAGTCTACTATCCTTGAGACAATAAAAATTGTTCAACACATTTGTGTTCCTATATGTTGTAGTCTAAATTTACATATCTCCTTAAATCACTAAACCATGTTAATAACCTATGCACTTCTTCTCTACTTATTCATCCAGAATGAATGGACTATATAAAAAAAATCCTTATGAGTTACACAAGGAGGATTGCCATGTGGTCCATTAGATAATTAAGTGATGGAGGATGGGATGGGGTTTATGATTTTAGTTTGAGTGGTAGGTTTAGGAGAGAACATAAAAGAACACCATTCATGCACTTGGGAACCATGAATGATTATATTTACAAAATTTTGATAATGTTATTGTCATATTTAAATGGATATTTCATTTGTTGCATTGTACACATTCAAAATTATAGTTATAATTCTATAGTTATATTCATATAATTGTTAAATTCATATTTACATGTTTTCCATCATAAACTAAAAAAAAAAAAGAATATATATATGTAGACATGCAAAATTAACATTATTGATTAACATCATATTTGATCATTTTGTTCTTAATTAATTAAATCAAATTAATTAATTAAACTCCTAAAGTCTCTTCATTTAGTTAAATCAAATGTATTTAATTAAATGGCTAATATTCATTTTCCTCTTATTTGATTTAAAACAAATCCAAAAATGTAAATCAAATGTCACACCAACTAATCACTAGATTAATTAATCAAATCCCTGATTAATGCTAAGCCTAACCTATGTCCCATCCTCTAGCTTTTCTCACTTGCACAATAAATCATTTATTTTGATTTATTAAAAGCCCTATTTTCCTCACAAGGCATATTCCCAAGGAATATGCCCTCATTAACTCCCTTTGTTTGACTTTTTTGTCCAAATAAATTTTCCCCCAAATCTTTCAACTACATGCATTTAATGTCATTTTCAAATTTCAAATGGGCACATTGGCCAAAACTTGCACAATCATGGACCAATCAGATTGTGACAAGTGGCTTTTTCCTATTTGTTGGGGATTAGTCCCGCATTCTTCAACATTACCTCATATCTCTTCAAACTCAACTATAAATTCAAGGCTCCTCTCCTTCAAAAACACAACATAGTCTCATGCAAAGTTACTCTCTACATTTGAGAACTAATTTTGCTCTTCATCATAGTATCATATCTTTCATTATTTAGCTTGGCAAGGATTGGGAAAGGGCTATCTTCTACACAAAGAATAGCACCAATCCATCATAGAATAGGAAGAGGAGAAGTGACTTCGTGTGTACAAGGAATGTGCAACATTGAAACATCAAAAACAATCTTTGAAGCAAGATTGGACTCAAAGAGAAAATCGAGCGTTGAAACTTGAAATGCATAAGGCATTTTTAAATGCTTAGGGCTTCCATTCTACGCTTTAGTTTTTTGTTTTAAATCAACTCACGGGTGATCCCACAATAGTGGTTTATAATTTTTGGCCAAACTGGATATTGAAATTATTATTTTTAACTAAATCTTCACATTCGGGAACCTATAGCGGAAACCGCGAGGAATTTGAAGATGATGCAAACTAGAGTCTCGTCACATTTTATCTATAGATTCTAAAAATATTTTTTTCACAATTTTTTGAATCAAATTGCACTTCTTTTTCTATCTCTCACAAAAAATGGTTTTTTTTCAGAAAATAACATTTTTAGAAATTGACGCTCACCATATACAACATAACTTTTTTTGTATGAAGGATAAAATTCTATTTTTTTTGAATTTAGATTTGTAACTACAATATCTAGCACTTTCATTTGGTCTCATAGTTTTTTATTGAATAATTTTTCCTTAATCAAGTTTCGAAGTCAAACCAATTGCAATTTAGACATAGGCAGACTGTATACAATATAACTTTTTATGTATGTGTCGAAATTCAATTATTATTTTTTTAATGGATCAAAGACATCAATACCCAGCACAAACATACTTTTTAAAATTTTATTTTGATAATTTGCTATTTTCCACATGTGCAAAACAAAGAGCTTGATTTTCGGTGAAAAACCTATGTTTAATAAATCTAAAAAGCCACATACATAATAAAACCAAAATATATTAAAATTATATTCATTGGATAGCTCGTTCTAAGGACTATATGGTTCTAGTTGGGTTTGTGAAGATTCATCCATTTTCATCCTCAACCCAAGCTCCGAAGTGCCAAAATTTAGGTTTTTTTTGTGTCTCAAATGGGGGATGAGGGATAAGGGGGGTTCGCTCGAACTCCTTTCCTATGCATTTTTTTGTTTTTTTTTTTGAGGCCAAGATTTAAAGCGGTTCGCTCGAACCCCTTATTGGTTCGGTCGAACCAGTAGGTTCGTACGAACCCCTAAAATCACTTTTTTTGCCTTGGGGTCATTTTTTATGAGTTTTCCTTCCTCACCTGAATTGTAAACCACTATTGTGGCTTCACCCTCACATCTTTTTGGGGCCCTAAAAAGAACATTTTCATTTTCCTACAAAGCGCCTAAAAGGAACTTTAGGACAAACTTACTAGAGTTGGTTTTCAGATTTAACAAATTGAACAAGACAACTTTCACATCTCGTTTTGGTGCTTTAAATTGAATCAAAATCGTTGCTTTGATGGTCTAAAATGAACAAGTGTTTCTCATGCTTTTTAATCTTTTTCATAAATTAATATCATTTAAAAGGCGTATGCGCTTCTCTCACGCTTCACGATGATCTTGAGAATCAAAAGTGTTTTGGTGATATTAGATTGTTTAAAAGATTGCCTTCACAGTTTGATTTGGGATCTAAAATTGAACAAAACATCTTGCGAGTGTGAGAAAACTTATTGTGTGTGTTCTCCCTTTGTTTCTAAATGAAGGTTGATCGAACTACGAATATGTTTGCTCACTTTTGTTTATCTTAGAGGGCCTGCCTTGTGGGGAAAAGTAATCACCCAAGGGAACGACCCAATCGGTAACACACTAAAGCCAAGTGTATTTCTAACCGGGATATAAAAATGGGTACTGGAATAAAAGCCAGTATCACGCGGTTGGCTTCGACGAGAAGGGTAGAAATGGTCTCTCACCACATGGGTCAATCTCCACAAATGGAAAGTCCGAATTAAAACCCCTTGTTTAGCAAAGTCCAAAATCTTATCTATTTGTTGGTGCAAAAGGTCATGTCGTTTGAAGCCACCCCACGTATACATGTGGTTCTGTTGTAGAGATGAAAATTATACCATGGGAGATTCATGGGTACTGATACTTGGCTGACCTGAGAAGCGAGTGCACTGTAAGGGGGAGCTTGTGTGGTCAAGCATCTAATCATCCGCACTGAATATGCGCAGCTGGATTTATCCAAGTGGGAACCCAACAAATATTGTCTTTTCAGCCTAGGGTTGTGCATGTTATTGGAATCAAAATGCTTTGCTTGGATCTAAAACATTGGAAAACAAACACTCATAGAGAACTTCAAAATTTCAAACCCTTTGGAGGAAACAAATATCCTTTGACAAATCTAAATGCTCTTGCTTGCCCTAGGGATTCTATCCTTAGCTTGGTTTCTAAGTACTTGGGTTTAATCATCATTTGGTTTCACTAAAGTCAACTTAGGGAACTATGTTCTTGAAACCTTGATTTTCACATAAGGGACCTTGTGGAATGAAAAGGAATTGAGACATAGACATTTAATTTGGAACTTTAATCAAAGAACTGTTTTTGGTAAAAAGAATTCATTAAGCAAAGATAAATACAATTGACTCCACACATGTGCTCTCTGAAATGATTTCCCGCAAGATCAAAATCCAGAAACCCAAGTTCAAAAGTCTTAGTCCAAAAGCTTGTGAGGAGTGTCTTGAAATACTTCTCGAAGTTAGAGAAAGATTGGTTTACAACTTTTACAAGAAAGATTCAAGAAACAACCCTAACTTGTATGAGTTCTATTATCAACAAAATCCTAAGCTTTTTGAAAGGTTTTCCTTTCTCACATAGGAAGTCAAGCGTGTTCTCCAAAATCGAGGCCTTGTAAGAAAGAGTGTTATCTAGGTCAAGTCTAGGATCAAATTCAATCACTCTTATCCACCTATCAAACCATCAAAATCAGTCAAAAGTCACCTCACCAACAACTCTTGGAAACTTTGTAAACATCTTTTATGCTAAACTTCTAGAAAAAATCAAATCATTATTTTTGACTTAACACACTTAGTCAAACCATCATCTTGTGCATGAGTTTACTCTAGGATAACACAACTTCCTAGGGTTTACAGGTTCATTATCACTTTGTTTGGCTTAACACACTTAGCCAAATTATCAAATCCATAATCTCCTCATTTGACTTAACACACTTAGTCAAACTGTCCTCTTATGTACAAGTTTACTCTAGGATAACACAACTTCCTAAAGTTTATAGGTGCATTATCACTTTTGTTTGACTTGACACACTTAGTCAAACTATCAATCCATCACGATCAATCAAATCAAGCCCTAAAAGTTTAGCATTTCCTTCAAAGGTTCTTTAAGATTTCCATTCATCTATATCACTCATTTGTCATTTATCTCATCCTCGTCATCACTTTGATCCCTCAATTATCATAGTCCTTTGCTTCTTCGAACCTAAAGTTTAGACCAATCTAAAGAATTAGAGGTTCATCTCTTACATTCTTGAAAATTGATCTTTATTTTATGGTTCAAACTCGATCTCAACACAAGAAGAATACGGAGCAAAACAAAGAAACATCCATTTCAAGTGACCTAAGTCAAACCAAACAATGTTCAATCCGATGATAAAAATTGAACTCCCAATCAATCCTCCTCAAATGCCTCAAAGTTCTCAAGAGGAAGGTCATATAGAGGACATCACTGACAATGGGATGACACAATCAAAATTCTAGAAATGGTGCAAAACCCTGAGAACCACCATATTATTAGTGCCATGCTGAAGTTATACCCATCCCAATACATGTTAGAGTTAGCAAAAGAAGGGGCTAAACTCCCTTTTGACTTTGACGTAAGAACTATTGTGGAGAGGTCTCTTGGTATCATGCCCTCACCTGCATCCACACTTCCACTTCAAAATGTCACTCAATACATTCCCCAGATCATGTCATCTATCACTTCAACCCCACCGGTTGTTAACAAGGGAAGTGCCATGTTTCACGAAATTCAAAAACATCACCTTGTGAACAACCAAGGATTAAATGCAGGCACTACATTGGATCAATCCATCCTGGTAAATCTGTTACACCCTTATGTCCCGCTCACGTTTCATGATCATACCAATTCATCCTCATTTCATGCAACACCAGATTATCCTCTGGACCCGCAAACCTCTTTTCCTATCGCACAAAGAGAAGGTGACTTGTGTGGAGTAGGGGGAATCTTGGATCCATCATCATCACTTCCAGGGATCGTACCACCGGTCTTTCAACCACTTCAACCCCTCCCACTCACATCTACATCATCACTCAGGTTGGGTCTTCCCCCTCTTCCCGCCATAGACCAATCAAATCATAGCACCTTATCAAATCCACTAGCTGTGCCATTTATATTGCAACAACAGATGGCAACTATCCAAGCAACCACAACAATCAACGCATCCACCATTCCTAAAAGCATGGTTTTGTAGGGACCAAGCATCTCGATCGCACCATCCGTAGCTCGAACCCCAATCATTAACATGATTGTTCCACTCATTACAATGGTCAACGTTCTTCCTAATCCACCACCAGTACCAAAAAGGCATAACACAACCAATTCATTCACCATGATGTTGCAAGCTACTCGGCAAGCTACCCATCAAAAAGTGCACCAAAATTAGCAAGCGGCACAATTAGTCGCTCAGCAAGTGCAAGCGCAGTTAGTAGTACAACAAGCTGCACAAGCCCAAGCCTTGTTACAACAACAAGCCGAACAAGCTGCCCAAGCTACCTAGGTAGCTCAAGTTGCTCTAGCCGCTCAATCCACACAAGTTGCATGAGCTGCACATGTGGCACAAATTTCACAAGCAATCCAACAAGCACACACTCAAGCACGAGCCCAATTCCAAGCTCAACAAGCACAAGCGCAAGCATAGTACCAAGCGCAATTGTAAGCACAACAAGAAGTGTATCAGCAAGCCTTGCAAGACTACCAATTACAACAACAATACGACCAACAACAAGCATTGTTGGTGCAACAACAACACTACCAACAACAAGCGTTGTTGGTGCAACAACAACACGATCAACAACAAGCATTGTTGGCACAATAGCAACAACGAAACCAACAACAGGCGTTGTTGGCTCAACAAGAAGCGCAGGTATCACTTGCTTAGTAAAGCTTGCAACAAAACCACACCAAAGTCCCACCTATCAATCCCACACCTCAAAACGTATTCACTCCACCTTCTAATTTGCAAGGTGATGTGATGGCATAGATCAAATTTCTCTTGCAGCAAGTGCTAGATCTTCGATAAGGGAAGATAGTCAGGACACCAAGCAACTTGTGCCCTTATCTATTCGACAGAAGCTTGGCAATGGTACCATTGCCAAAGGGATTTGAAATCCCCAAATTTGATAAATATCGTGAGATGGGAAACCCTGAAGATCACATCAGGGAATTTCAAGTACATTGCATGGAAGTCGCCTATAATGACATGTATTTAATGCGGCTATTCCCTCGACGCTTGATTGGTGATGCTATGGAATGATTTTCTCATCTGCCTACGAGAATCAAAACATTTTAGGAAATCAAAGATGCTTTCCTCCAAAATTATGAATTCAACATTTATGTGGATGTTAGTTTGGAACAACTTTCGACACTCAAATAGAGTAAGGGGGAATCATTCAATACCTTTCTCCAACGATGATGATCCAAGGCAAATCGAATTAAGTGGGCCATGCCAGAAGAGCAACAAGCCTGTACCATCATTTCCAATATAGACAAAACCTTGGCGTTCTATCCGAAGATGCAATGCATCACTACGTACGATCAACTGATCTCCAAGGCACTCAATATTGAATGAGCTCTTGTTACACAAGGGGGCATGCCCACTTATTCTGAACATTAGGATAGTCACCCATCCACCAGTTACAACAACAAATATCGCACATGGGTGAAGAACCAAAATGTTACCAACGATGGCATAGTGGATGCCAAGGTTGTCATTAGCGCTCCCAAGAAAAACAATCAAGAACATCATCATCAATCGCAGAATAATAATCGGGGTAACACGCAAAAAAATGTGGTAAACCAGCAACCACCCAAAAACCAAATCACCAATCTCAATAATCAAGGAGGACCACCTCCACGAAACAAGGTTCCCCCCAAACGGAAATTCACAGCCCTTGCGGAGTCAATCGAGTCCATCATGAAAAAGTTGGTCAATGAGAACATCATCAAGGTACCCACCCAAGATAATTACAGTGAACCCCAGGTGAAGCCACCTTGGTACAACGAAAATCTCCTGTGTGATTATCATAAACTCAAGGGACACACGACCGCCAAATGTATGAAGTTGAAGAACATCATCTAGGACCTTATTGAGGACAAGATCATCAATGTCGAACAACCATTTGGAAATTAAGACCTAAAAATATACACGAATCCGATGCCGAATCATAATCAGGGAAGTAATCAAGGAAATAACCAAGGGAACAACAAAGGGAAGAAAAAGTATGCTAGTGCAAACCTTGTATATGAAGAAACCGTCACATGCGTAGACGAGATGATCACTGTCATTAGCGTCAGAGGAGCTGACTCTGATTGTGGAGTCACCACACGCAGCGGGAAGGTTACTATTGCAAGGGCATCACAACCATCTAAGACCCCCATTTCAAACTCAAAAGGCATTCCTTATGATTATAATGTTATTGACCAGCTAAAAAGAACCCCCGCTTAAATCTCCATCATGGAATTGTTGAAAATTTCTGCTACTCATAGGAAAATCCTTGATGAAGCATTAGTTGCATCCACTATTTTCACTAACCTTGATACAAAACAATTCTAGGCTATGGTTGGTAACATCGTTACCCAAAATCTCCTCACCTTCTTTGATCAAGATTTCCCTGCCTAGCCATCTCACAATCGTTCACTTCACCTTCAAGTGTTGGTTCACAAAAAGAATGTCAAAAGTGTCCTGGTGGATGGAGGCGCAGACCTCAACATTTTTTCGCTCAAACATATAAAGAACTTGGGATTCTCCAAGGACTCCATCGAAAAGAACAAAGGCATCACCATAAGAGCATACAATGATCAAGAAAGAGTATCTCAAGGCACTATTTGAATCCCAATCCAAGTGGGGCCAACAACCATGGAAACCACTTTTCAAGTGCTTGATCTCGACTTACCATAAAACATCCTCCTAGGATGCCCATGGATCTATGGAATGAAGGCGATCACCTCAACATTCCACCAGTGCATCAAATTCTTGTACCAAAATGAGGAGGTCACAATACATTGTGATCTAGAGCCATTCACCTATTGCAAAAACTTGGAAGCCAAGTTTTACAAAAATTCCCAAGTCCCAAAAAACAATGAAGGTCCCTCCACTTCATACATAGACCCATCCAACCTCGCCTCCACTTATGTGACAGAGACACCCTCCATCCCCAACATATCCGACATCAACCTCATGATCCAGGACAATGGGTGTGGAGATTACAAAATGAGAAAAAATGATTTCATTATAGGAGAGTTACCACAATCTCCTAGGTCACATGGGCAACCCCCACCAGTTGAAACACCAGTCCACACTTTTAGGGCAGACCCTTCTGGATTCCGTCGTTGGGGGAATCTCAGTCAAGAAAATGTGGACGAAAGAGACATTGCAATCTCATTATAACAAGATGAAAGGCCCACACCCACCCTACCCATGGATGAAACTAATAGAGGATTGCAAATGATGCTTGGTATGGGCTACAACAGAAATGAAAGCCTTGGAAAGAACAACGATGGATGACTAGAACCCATCATTGTGGAGAGACGAATGAGAAATCTTTGCCTTGGATGTACCCCTCTGAGTATAACTGTAAGTGGTAGAGGTACCTCTAGTAGAGCAGTCAGGTCTCCCCCTTAGTTATCAACAACCGCTCTTCAACTACTCGTATCCATAGGTCTGCCCCTAGATAGTTTCACCTTTGACATAACTGATGTTTGTGGTAGTAGTGATGATGAGGATACCATAACAGGCCTTCCCATACTTTTTGAAGATTCCTCCTTACTCATGATTAGTACCTCACTTGTTGAGTCAGACCACCAAACTCACAAAATAAACCTAGTTTACCCCCAACTCATCGACTATGACCAACGAGGACCACCGATTCTAGACACATTTGAAAATGATGAGGCTCTCTCAAAATTCATGGGACTAAGGGAGAAAGTACCATGCAGAGATCACAAGGCTGGATCGATATCACACTGGACACATAGGCATATTATGGGGAGACGATTGAGTCCTTTTGCTGCAAAAGCAAAACAATGAGAATAAGCTTAGGGTCATTGAGTGAAAAGCACACTATGGCACTCTCTAACCATAGAATAGTAAAAATAAAGGATGCATCCAACTATGAAAACCTCTCTAAGGCACCAGAGGATGAAGGATTCAATCTCCCCTCTACTACACTTCATCAAGAGAAATCGATAGTCTTAGCAGAATAGTGCAATCCTGTAAATTTGGGAACAGAGGCAATGCCACACATCACTTTCTACGTTGAGTTATTTCTATCAGAAGAACAAGAACTATTGGCTACATTCCTCAGGGAAAGAAAGGTGAAATTTGTATGGACCTATGCTGACATGTCGATTCTTGATCCGGAAGTCATGGATCATCACTTAGTTGTTTACCCAGGGGCAAAACCAGTGAGGCAAAAATTGAGAAAGATGCACCCTCAAATAGCCTTGCTAGTTAAGGTGGAGTTACAAAAACTCTTGGATGCCAGTTTTATACACCCAATTGATTATCCAGAATGGGTGTCCAATCTTGTGCCAGTTTCAAAGCCAAATTAGGGCATCTGTATCTACACAGACTTTAGAGACCTCAACAAAGTGTGTCCTGAGGATGATTTTCCACTACCCAACATTGATATGATAGTGGATATGATGGTTGGACACAAGATGCTATCATTGATGGATGGATTATGAGGGTACAACCAGATCATGATCACAAAAGAATACTAGCATAAGACAATGTTTACATGTCCATGGGGCACCTACTATTGGAACATGATGCCATTTGGGCTAAAAACTGCAGGTGCAACATACCAAAGAGCCATGACATGATCCATAATATAGTGGAAGACTATGTAGATGACATATTGGAAAAATCTAGAAAAAGACAAGACCACATAGCAGCCTTGAGCTCTATTTTGATAGATTGGAAAAATATAAGGTTCATCTCAACCCAAAGAAGTGTCTTTGGGGTACAATCTGGAAAGCTCCTGGGATATATAGTATCAATGAGAGGAATCGAGGTAGATCCCGCCAAGGTCAAGACAATCCTCGATATGGAAGCAGTGAGGACATTAAAGCAGTTGAGGGGTCTACAAGGCAGGCTCCAATCCATTCATAGGTTCGTAGCACAGCTGGTAGATAAGTAGATTCCATATTCTCATCTAATCCACAAGGGAGTAGCATACAAGTGGGATGAGAAATGTGATCAGGCAATTAAGAAAATAAAAGAATATCTACTTACGCCACCAATTTTGATGGTGCCAATCCTAGGAAAGCCATTAATTCTATACATATCAGCAACAACGACAGCCCTCGGTGCTCTTTTAGCTCAGCACAATGAAAATGGGATAGAGAGGGCCATATATTATATCAGTAGAACAATGGTCGGCCATGAGTTAAACTACACATTCATTGAAAAATCCTATCTAGCAGTAGTGTTTGCTTCACAAAAATTTTGACATTACATGTTGGCACACAAAATCAAACTCATCGCCAAGATCGATCGCCTAAAGTATCTATTGTCAAAGGCAATGCTTATAGGAAGGATGGCTAAGTGGGTTATGATACTATTAGAACATGATATTGAATATGTAGAGCACAAGGCAATCAAAGGCCAAGTCATCATAGATCAACTTGCGAAGGCTCCAATCTATTTAGAGAATCCACTCATATCATAATTTTTAGATGAATCCATCTTTAATCTTAGCATAGCTGATGTCAGGAAACTCTACTTTGACGGCTCATACACACAACATGGATCAGGAGCCGATGTTTTCTTCATCACCCCACTGGGGGATTTTATTCCTAGATCCTACAAATTGGCATTCCCTTGCACTAACAACGTTGTAGATTATGAGGCTTTAACCATAGGTCTCAAGATTGCAACACAGTGGTGAATCATGGCACTAAAGTTTTATGGTGATTCATAACTTATTATCAACCGGTCAATGGCGAGTACCAAACTAAGGATGATAAGATGACACCATACAAGAAGTTAGTAGAGAGCCTCAAAGAATCGTTCATTGATATCACCTTTGAGTAGATACTAAGGGCTAATAATAGAGCAACTGATGCCATGGAAACAATTGGATCCTTACTGGATATCCCTCGCAATGTCTCAAAACATGAATTCTTGGTAGAGCAGCTTCTCGTACCAACTTTCGAGGTACCAAAGTCTGAATACGTGTACGAACTCATTGGTCCCGGTGATCCCTAGTATCACGACATCTATACCTACTTGAGAATAGGAGTCCTCCCAGCTAACATAACCCCAAACCTCAAGCGAGCCTTTGTCAAAAATTCCACTATTTTTATCATCCTAGGAGAAACCCTTTACCGCAGGAGCATTGAAGGAACCCTATTGTGTTGCTTAAATCATGAGGAAGCCCTAACTACTCTGAATGAGGTACACAATGGAATTTGTGGTTCACACTCGAGTGGTATGACCTTGGCTAAGAAGCTGCTAAGAACCAGGTACTACTAGCCAACAATGGAAAGAGAGGCACATAACTTTGTCTGAAAGTGTCTACAGTGCCAGCAACATGGAGACCTTATCCATGCACCAGCTCAGGAACTTCATCCTATTGTTACACCATGGCCCTTTTCACAGTGGGGGCTCGATCTCATTGGAAAAATCACACCCACCTCATCCAATGGCCAAAAAATCATCATCATCGCCATAGAGTATTTCACAAAGTGGGTCGAAGCAATTCCCATGACCTACATCACTGGAAAGCAAATATACAGGTTCATCCTGAACTATCTCATTTATCGATACGATGTCCCCCAATCCATTATCTCTGATAATGGGACACCTTTCAAGAATATGAATGTGCATGACCTTTGCCACAAATTCAATATCCAACATTTCTTTTCCACTCTATACTATCCATAAGGCAATGGCCAAGCAAAAGCTACCAACAAAACCATCTTGAAAATCCTTAAGAAAATAGTCAATGACTCTGGTCGTGACTGACATCTGCAGCCAAATATCGTCTTACAGGCCTATCACACCAGCATCTGCATGCCAACAGGTACCACCTCATTCTTCCTGGTCTACAGATCAGAAGCCATCCTCCCAATTGAGATCGAGCTCCCATCATTAAGGATATCACTGCAAAACCTCATTATAGATGAGGAATATTGGGTTTCAAGGTTAAACGAGCTAGAGTTATTAGATGAACGGTGCATGGATGCCCTCAACCATATGTAAGTCTATCAGAACCAGCTAAAGTGAAACTACAACAAGAAGATCAGGAGGTGAACCTTCCAAGTCGATGAACTTGTGATAAAAGAAAATTAGAAGAACGTGCCAAATCCAGAAAGAAAAGGAAAATTTGAGCCCAACTAGTTGGGACCTTTCGTCATCACAACAAGTTATAAATCAGGGGCATATCAACTGTCAACACCAGAAGGTGAGCCTCTATAGGAGCCCATGAACAACTGTCATCTCAAAAAGTTTTATGCCTAAGAACTTGCAAGGTATAGAACCGAAAAATACAAAAAATGTCTTGAAAAAATGGTTACCTTGATGAAAACCTAGCAAATAGGCCTCTTAGCGACAACAAAAAAATACAAAAATACAAAAATCCAAAATATCACAAAAAGGATTGAAAACATTAAAGAAAAAAATTGTCCTTTAGTGAAAACCACTTCGGTGGCGCTTTGGACAAGTACCTTGGTGAAAACTTGGAAAACAGGCACCAAGCATAAATAAAGCACTCTCCATCCACCAGCATCTTCATGGCCTATTTTGTGCACTCACTTATCCATTACATTCCATTTATCCTTCCATCATCCGTTTGCATCTGTACCATAGCCTGATCTTGTGCTCGTATCATATTCCACCATAGTACTACTTGGCATATTCCTAAGGTCAGTTTGTCCCACTGTCATCGAAGTAGTCTATCACACCACACTGGGGGCATGTTCCTGTACCTGCATTGGATAAGATTTGTGTATATTCTCGTGATCTTCCTAAACATAAATAAATACAAAAACATTCAAAAAATTCATCAAAAATTCAAAAACATCAGAAAATCAAAAATCCAAAAACATCCAAATCACTCAAAATCCAAAATATTCAAAAATCCAAAAAAATTCAAAAATCCATTAAAAAATAAAAAACATTCAGAAAATCAATCAAAAAATCAAAAAATATCCAAATCATTCAAAATCAAAATCATGTCAAAATCCAAAAAATCCAAAAATAGAGTCATTGGCCGAACTACGTCGTCTCTGAGCTTGAACGTAGGCAAGGTTGATTTTAGATCATCCCCAGAGATATTTTAGGTCAGTCATTTAGGCGTTCATCGCAATGGCAATCTGTTTTCCTATTTATTTCACATTTTAGGTCAGTCCTCTAGGCATCTATTGCAATGGCAATCCGTTTGCCCATCTATCTTATCATTGAGTCAAGTTTGTCATCAGTCAAACTACATGGTCTCTACATGTATAACGTAGGCAAGGCTAATCTATGGATTAGCTCCCGAGACCCCTAGGATAGGTCTTTAAGTCAGTCTCTTCATCACAAATCTCGAAAATACCAAAAACATTGAAAATCTTGAAAATACCAAAAACATTGAAAATCTCAAAAATACCAAAACATTTGTAAAACATCACAAAATTCCAAAAACAGCCTCAAAACATTTGAAAAAACCTAAAATGGTGCATCTTTCTCATCTCGGTTTCACCCGTAGTAATCACCGCTCATAATAGATCATCGTCGCTTTCATCCTTTGGTAAGTCAGTTGGAAGCAAGTCTAGCAGGTTTAAAAGTGAACGCCTAATCATCAAATTCTTAAGTCTAGATCAATGAGTTAGCAAGTTGGTCAACTCAAAGTATCAATAGCTTATCATCCAATCAATCTCGTCAAAACCCTTATCACAATATGTCCTAGGAATGTGACCTTCCTACGATGGACATCAGCATTAGGTATCATCGTAGTTTAGTCTTTGGCTAGTGATACGAAGAACATTAGCTTGTTTGTTTACTTTATCTTGGTCTTTTGGACTTATCTTATTTTGCGCTCATTCCAAGGACCTCTCGATGATGTTTAAACAAAAAGATTTAGAGAGAAAGGAATGGGGCAATGATCATTATCTTTTTTATCTGTTGTGCTTATGGGATACTCTTGTAAAATAACTTTGTAATGTGTGATTTGTTTGGTGTGTAGGGAAGGTGTTTTAGGTATCTTGTTGATTACATAGGAAGACTTTCTTTTCTATGTTTTGGTCCAAGATGTTTAGAAGATCTGAACTACATCCTAAATAAGGTTTCGTATGCTAAGTGTGAACATGAATACTCCTATCTGTTTGACGAGTCAAAGTCCATCACACTAGTCGCAACGCCATCCTGGTTCTTAATACCTTGATGCATCGCACCTATGTGTGTTATCAAACATAAAGAAGGATATGCACTTTATCTCTCCCATCCTTTGTTAATAAATACATCATCATATCCAATAAATTCTTGATGACCAATAGAATTTTTAGACCTCTGCATCTTCTTGGATTTAAGGGTTGATCCCTCTCATTCTTCTATCCTATTTCACATTAACAATGCATCCATCTTGCATCCACACTTTCATCCTGCATAATCATGTCATATCATCATAGGACAACATCATCCATCTCATCCATCTCACAAGCATTGCATAATCACTTAAGATGTTTAAAATAATATAGATTTGTTATTCTAAGAATCTTAAAAACATTTCATTTACATCATCATTATCATATATATTAGTTAGTCCTAGCCATCCATACATCCATTTTTAACCTCTTTATCGTGAGATCGACCTCAAATCGAATATTTTCACTTGATCTCTCGAGGGGGCAATGTACTAACGTACTTACTTCCACTGGGGCATCCGAAAAAATCAGGAATTTTTTTAATTTCGATGTCAGCAGCATCATTCTTTGAATCAATTCAATGAGTACATTGCTTCAAAGAGGGGAAAAATGTAGATATGAAAAATTAGCATTATTGATTAACATCATATTTGATCATTTTGTTCTTAATTAATTAAATCAAATTAATTAATTAACCTCCTAAAGTCTCTTCATTTAGTTAAATCAAATTTATTTAATTAAATGGCTAATATTTATTTTCCTCTCATTTGATTTAAAATAAATCCAAAAATGTAAATCAAATGTCACACCAACTAATCACTAGATTAATTAATCAAATCCCTGATTAATGCTAAGCCTAACCCATGTCCCATCCTCTAGCTTTTCCCACTTGCACAATAAATCATTTATTTTGATTTATTAAAAGCCCTATTTTCCTCACAAGGTATATTCCCAAGGAATATGCCCTCATTAACTCCCTTTGTTTGAATCTTTTGTCCAAACAAATTTCCCCCCAAACCCTTCAACTACATGCATTTAATGTCATTTTCAAATTTCAAATGGGCACATTGGCCAAAACTTGCACAATCATGGGCCAATCACATTGTGACAAGTGGCTCTTTCGTATTTGTTGGGGATTACTCCCATAGTCTTCAACATTTCCTCTTATCTCTTCAAACTCAACTATAAATTCAAGGCTCCTCTCCTTCAAAAACACAACACAGTCTCATGCAAAGTTACTCTCTGCATTTGAGAACTAATTTTTCTCTACATCACAGTATCGTATCTTTCATTATTTAGCTTGGCAATAATTGGGAAAGGGCTATCTTCTACACAAACAATAGCACCAATCCATCATAGAATAGGTATACTTCATGTCTTTTTTACATGCTTGGAGTAGTTTTGTCATTTGTTTGTATTTTGAAGAATGTGGTATTATTTTATGAGAATATTGGAGTTGTGCTTAGTTATGCTAATCATGCTAACAAGGTGTGTGTATTAGAGTTTTACTAACCATTTGCAGATTTTTTTATCCACAATATCTATATATATATATATAATTGTTTAGTTAAATAAAAATAAAATAAAATTGTTTAGTTAATGCTTGATATTTCAAAAGTTCGAGATAAATATATGAGAATGGTAAGAAATAAAAAAATGAAAATTTAAATTTAAATAAATAAATAAATTGAAATTTATAATATCATGAAATAGGATTTATGTATTTCCCATTTCAATTTGAATGAGTTTATAGGATTTACAATAGGGAACTCTAAATACTAGTGTTTCTTGCATGCCATTTAGCTGATAAATTTTCTTGTTGCTCAAGCATACTCTGTTGCATTCCTCATAGTTCTACATATAAGCTAGTTCCTTTGGAATATAATTTCATTTATTTTCTTGGATTTTTCATATCATATTGTACTTTTAAAATAATTTTCTCTCATATAGTTAACTTTTGGCATTAATTAGTCTTTATTTAAAATTTTTGGTACATTAGAAAATAGTTAACAAACATTTCTTTATTTCAGCTTTGACATTTAATATTATGGTTTAAACAATCTTAATTATTTTTAATTATATAATAGTCATGTTGGATAGATTAGGCTAACTTATGATTTCGCCATCAAAATTAGGTTTCTTGATTTCATATAATTATACAAATTAAGGGTTAAACATCAATCCTTAAATGTTTCTTTATTATTTCAAAAATTTAATGTGGGTTTGTTTGTTGCTTGAATTGATCAAATTCATAATTTAATATAAAATTTGCATGTTGATTACTATATTTGAACTATAATTATGTTGCTTCCTAGTTGCTATATTTATTATTGTATGTTAGAATAGTATGTAATGATCTATACATGCTCAAATGTTAGTATTTATAATATTTATTAAAAAAGAGGTTAGTAATATGGACTCAATTGGGATCATATAATTGGGAGGGTCGAGGTAGTAATTTTTTTTAAAGAAGTGTAGTGATACACATTGTGGCCAATGGTTACATAAACATGAAGATTGTATCAATGCCACCTTGTTGATAGAATTTTTATAAGAAATTATTGCTTTATATCCCACAAATGTATTGGACCTCATAAACCTCAATTATTTATAATTCAATTGTTTGAAAGTTGTCTACCCAACTTCCTAAAGATTACAAGTCTCTGAAGGTTTGGATCCATGCTCTTTTCAATTTTCCCATTTGAGAGGATTCAAGCATCTATAAACCATAATAATTGAGATGTTTGATTAAAAAATATTTGTTAATCTATAAATTCAAAGGGTCAAACTTGAACCATATGTTATTATAATTTAAATTATTTACAAAATATTGTCTCATGAGATGTAATAATTTTCTCGTTGGCAATGATGCACTTCTTAAGTTGTGTTTTATGGTTTAATAATTATAAAAGTTTTTAGTTAGAAGAAAAAGTGTATGAATTATTTTTGCATACAATTATATGATATTAATTTTTACTACTCATGCTACAATATAATTTTATTTCTCTTTTACTTGACTTATTTCAATGTCAATGTTCTTTTGACATAGTAGGTTCTAGATTCAAATTTTAAATTCTTGGTGTGAAAATCATGTTATACTCTCTAAACTTTAGCCTTGAGATGCACCTTCTCATCATGTGAATGGTAAAGAATAAATTTTTATATGCATGATTACTTGTAGATATCTATTACAATGATACTTTGTGATCCACTAAATAAAATATTAATCTTTAATAGATTTAAAAAAAAAAAAATTGGGGGTAAGTGTAGTGAAATGGGGGATCAAAAGAGAGTCATAACTGGTCATTTTTTTTCTTAAATCAATAAATCTTAAAATTTGATAAGGAAATCAAGATGCGTACACTTAAAATTTGCAGTTATAAAAAAAAGAATAATTGTAGCACTCTAAATCTAGCTTCTAAACCACTATGGATTTTAAAATATGGTTAATATTAAGAGGGTGAAACATTGGGTGCACACAAAAGTAAACTTATTTTTATTATACTAAAAGTAACATAGTTTAGTGTGTACCATCTCATTTTTTTTTTGTTAAATTAAGTATTTTTTAAATTAGTTGGTCAAAAGATAGTTAAAATTATATTGCACAAGCTATATTTTTTTCTCAAATAGGTTTATTTTATTTGATTTTTAAAGTAGATGCATCCTAAAATACTAATCAAAAGACTATCAAAGTCAAATAACTTACACCATTTTTTCAATGTGTAATAAATGAAGTATAGAAAAATATTATATATATATTAAAAAATTTAAATGAGTAGATTGTAAACTAAAAAATTAATAATACATGTCTTTTATAGCATATAAAGGAGCCAATAAAAGTAAAAATAAAATTTTAGTTTATTTAAGCTATAAAATATGCTTAGAAATATAATAACTAGATTGATCTTGTAGGGGTGTTCTTACAACCTTTTGTGATGAAATATATAAATTCTAATCATGATGAAAAATGGCATACTTATGTTAACTTGTAATTAAAGGAATAATCCAAATTTCAATGAGTTGTAGCATAGAAAATTGTCACCCTTTAAAATTTCACACTATGTTTTGTTCTTGATAAATTATTGAACCTGATTGACCCCCTAATTTCTTAGAATTATACATTATGGAGCCCATTTATACCACTTTCCAAGAAATTGCAAGCATTGAACAAATGTAACCAATTTTTATTTTTCCACTAACACTAAATGTCCTAGAAATTAGGGCTAGGACCCATACACCCTTGGGCGTATGCACCCCTCTTCTTAGCTAGGACCCAATTTTGGACATGTTGGTGTCGGTATTTTAACATTCAAAATTGAAATTTCAAGTGTCAGCTTTTGGAATTTAATTTTTTCAAGAAATTAGCATAATTTTAATTGATCCTTTTCAATTGGAAATCAAAAAATTTCTTCTTGGAATTCTTAGCCCTGGCCAAATAACCAAACCCAATGGAAAAACCCTCAACAATGGCAACAACCTCAGAAAAATTTGAACCAACAACAACTAAATCCTTGGCCACAACAAAATTTCCAAGGTTCCAATTATAATCCTCAAAGGCCAACACAACAAAACCAATGACAACCACAATGAAAAAATGGTTAGAGTGGCAACAACAAAACATGAATTATCAGTAGCTTATGCTTCCTTTGTAACCACAACAACAAGCCATTATGCATGTTTCGCAAAAAAAGTGTAACATTTGGACACTTTTCACTCATTTCGACCCTTTCCTATGGATTTTGGACCTAAATAAACCCTTTTCATCATCATTCATAGGCCCCAATGACCCATTATTATGCATCCCAAGGCTTAATTTGATCAAATATCTCATAAAATCATCATAAAAACCTAATTTCTTCACTCTCGGATAATCCAACTGGCAAAAGGACCCCTATAGGACTAGGTCACCCATCTAGGTGAATTAGTCTTGTCCAGGTGGACTAGGTTACCCAAACTGGCAACCTAGTCCCATTGGAGCTATTTTTGGGGTTTTGAGTGGGAAAAGTTAAGGTTTTGGTCTATTTCTCCTTCCTGTCAGCCTTGAGGATAAAATAACAGATGTTTTTAGGTGCATTTCCTATAAATAACCCTAAAAACCCTTATTTCTCATTAAAGACACTCATTATTCACAACTCTCTCCACCCTTCATCCATTACTCTTCTCAAGCAAGCTAGGATTTGCATCCTAGGGCATCAAGATATCCTTTGTTGAAGCATTCAAGGGTTGGATGGTTGCAACAACTCAAGATATATCTCCATGGAAAGGTACTAAATCTACTATTCCATATTTCATTCTTTCTTGTCTTATTTCATCATTTGATTTGATTATCTACAAAGGTGTTTGACCAAGGCAAACCCTTATATCTTAACATCCAATATTTTCTTCTTCCTTCTTTGTGTGTGTTTGTAGATTTAGCAATTTTTCAAGTTTGGTTGTCATCCAAGGATGGATTGAAGACTTGTTAGGTCATCTCCTTGAAAATTAGGGCAAAACATCCACAAAAAGACACCTACAAGTTGAAAATCAATGTTTCTAGTTTGAACACTTGGAGGAACAAAAAGTGCAGATCAAGAGCCTTCGTTTCCACCTTTGGATTTTTAGAAAAGACATAAGGGACATTCCCACCAGTTGTGGCGACCTAGTCCCACTGTGCATATTTTTCAGAGATTTCTTCGGATCCAAATACCCATTTGGCTGAATCAGGCCTCAGAACAGTTTCTCGAAATCACCCTGAAAAAGGATTAGGTTGCCCAGCTTGGCACAAGTGTCCCGTCAGGCATAAAAATAAATTTTTCCATAAATTTTGAGTTCCTTGAAGTCCGTAACACACTTCCAGGTACACTTTTCTAGTTGTACAACTTTCTATTTTGTTTTATAAGCTTTCCTAGTTCATTTAGTATAAGTCTGCATATCATAATGTGTTTTCAAATATCTTACATTTTCTAGGTTTTACATTAGCATTTAGTTTGTTTTATCCATTTCCAACACTTAGACTATTTCATTTATACATAATCACACACAACCCTATTCATACCCCTTCCTTTGAATGAACTCACCCAAAAGTATATCATTCGGTGAAAGAGTGTCATTCCTAAACCAAGAGCTCCTAGGTGAAAAACCCTAGGAGCCTAGTAAAGGGGAATCCTCTTTCCCTTCTTGTATATGTTTTTGGTGGTTCATTTTGGTGAACCCAACATCCACACCCTCTTTCCTGATTTGGAGATCATCACCATCCTAGATTTGCATAGCATTGTATTTTTTATTTTATACTTTGCATGCTAGGGTTTTAAATTTTACATTAGTAAAATTGCATTTAGGTTGCATTTTTGCACATTAAATCATTCAAAACCATCAAAATGCTGCATTTTCATTTTATTTCTGCATCATAAAACCCATAAACCACCCAAATCCATCCAAAAATCTTGAAAATTCTAAAAAAAAATCACTAGGAGGACTAGGTCACCACCCTGGGCGACCTAGTCCCTTTAGGCCTTTGAAATAGCCATTTACAGAGCTGAAAAATCTATTTTTAGGCTTCTATTTTCTCACATTATCTATCTATATATGTTGGTTGAGTTTATGTAGCATGCATTTCATTAAATCTAGAATAAAATAACCTATTTAATGCATTTATTAAATTTCATTTTGCATTCACAACAAATTTTTTTCAGTACAATTAGTAAATTACATTATTTAAAATCGGAAAGTTGCATTTCATCGTATGTCTTTACATTTCATTGTAAGTTTACCTAGCTTAGATTACATTCAACTTATTAGAAATAAGAATTGTTTATATTCATGGCAATTAGAATTTTACAAATTTCATTTTCAACATTAGTTCCTAAAAAATTTAAATCAAATTCTTTCAAAAATAAAAACAACACTCTCACAACATCACAAGCACCCACTCACACCCTTGTTAATCCATTTAGTTGTGATGAATTGGACATGTTAGATGAAGCCCTTGAGGACTTCATCTCTCCTCTCTCATCCACTAATTTTTTTCCACAAGAGGTTGCAAACATCGATAATCATGATAATCATCATTGTTATTCTCTTGATATCTCTCCCATTAGTGATGAAGGTATCTTGCGGAAAGAAGGCGCAATCTTTGAAGATCATGATGGTATTGCTTGTCTTCCTCCTCCTCCCTCTTGTAAAGACCATATAACAAAAGAAACTAAAATCATGGTTACTACCTTACCTAGTCTTCAACCTTCTCCCAACACCTCCCCTA
The DNA here is from genome assembly GCA_007115665.2 of Sequoiadendron giganteum. Taxonomy (NCBI): domain Eukaryota; kingdom Viridiplantae; phylum Streptophyta; class Pinopsida; order Cupressales; family Cupressaceae; genus Sequoiadendron; species Sequoiadendron giganteum. Next base: position 765,889,205 of record CM021102.1, read on the forward strand.
TCTCTTATCATGCTTTAGTAAATATGGACATGGTGGTATCACACACTCCACTGATTGAGAGTTATAGCATTATTTCTCTCCTTCCTAATATTCCTCACATTTAGAAGGTTCTATTCAAACAAAATATTCCAATCATTGGTAACCATCTAATTCCTTGTTATCCTTCCCTTAATACCTCTCCTATGAGTGATGAAGCTACTTTATCAACTATAATCATGTCATGTGTGATACACCTATTGAATGTCACTTTCCAAATAGCTCTCCTCTTTGGATTGATACTATGGCACAAGAGAATGACACCTTAGAGGAAAGAAATGTAACTATCAACAATCACAACAATAAACTTTCCCCCTCTCCTAATATCTCTCCTATTAGTCAAGAAGATATTATGATCGAACAAGAAACTTAAACCATCGATCATTCCCTTACTTGCGATGAAGTCAATAGTGTAGAACCAAACAATAAATGTCTAGAACATCTTGTTTGTACTTCTCCTAAAAATTCTCCTATTTGGGAAGGTATCATGGTGGAAGAAAACAAAAACATGGTTGCACTCCTTTCACATGGTAGTAATGTGTCTTCCTTGGGTAATGGTAAAGATATGATACTCAATTGCCCTTTCCTAGAGATACATCAACCCAAGCCTGCTCAGGATATGAATACACAAGTGTCCATTAGATCCCCATTTATTATTGGATCTCCTAAGCATCCTTTGAGCCTTCACCCACCTATGCACAAAATTTCACATAAGCCAAGTTATAATGATATTATCCACATATATGACAAAGTATACACCATCATGACCATCTTTTCTGAAAATTTGTTTCGCTATCCATATAAATAAAATTATTTTTTGATCCTTTCATTGTAATAGTTGTAGGCTCATAGCACAGTCACTATTTCATGTTTTTCATCTCTCACGAGGAGCAGCATACCATCTAGCTAATGTTCCTCATACCGCTAGCCAAGACTAAACTACGGTGATAACTGATGCTGATGTCCATTTCTGGATGGTCACATTCGTAGGACATGTTGTGATTAGGTGATAATGAGATTTTGATTGGATGATAAGCTATTTATACTCCGAGTTGATCAACTTGCTGACTTACTGACCCAGATTTTAAGATTTTTGACGATTTGGCGCTTACTTTAGAACCTACTAGACTTGCTTCTGATTGCTTCACCAAAGGATGAAGGAGCTGATTGATTTATTATGAATGAGGATTATTTCGGGTGAAAGCGAGACAAGATAGATGCACCATTTTGGTTTTTTAGATATTTGGATGTTTTGAAATGTTTTGAGGCTATTTTTAAGATTTTTGAGATTTTCAATGTTTTTGGTATTTTTGAGATTTTGACCAAGAGACTAACTTAAAGACCTATCCTAGGGGTCTCGGGAGTTGGTCAATAGATTAACCTTGCCTACGTTACACACGTAGAGGCCACGTAGTTCGACTGATGATAGACTTGACTCAATGATGAGATAGATGGACAAACAAATTGCCATTGTGACAGACGCCTAAAGGACTGACCTAAGGTATCTCGGGGGATGATCATAGATCAAACTTGCCTACATTCAAGCTTAGAGGTGGCGTAGTTCGGCCTAGATGACTCCACTGACTTGATTGAATTTTGGAAAAAAAATTGATGTTTTTGAATTTTGATTGATTTTTTGAATGTTTTTGGATTTTTGATGGATTTTATGAATGTTTTTGGATTTTTTGAATTTAAGGAAGATCGGAAGAATATACACGAATCGGATCAGATGCTGGTATAGGAACATGCCCCCAACATGATGTGATAGACTACTTCGATACAAGTAGGACAAACTAACATTAGGAATATGCCAAGTAGTACTAGGGTGGAACATGATATGACCACAAGATCAAGATATGGTACCAATGTGAACGGATGATGGAAGGATAAATGGACTATAATGGATAAGTGACTGCGTGGAATAGGCCGTCAAGATTCTTGTGGATGGAGAGTGCTTTATCTATGCTTGGTGCCTGTTTGTCAGGTTTTCACCAAGGTACTTTTCCAAAGCGCCACCAAAGTAATTTTCACTAGTGTAAGACCCCACTTCGTATGTGAATAATGCAATCTTAATGTTGTTATATATATTTCTCCTAAATAGATGCCTAGATATATTTTAGAAAATGCATAATGTGATTTCCACGACAATGTGCTTGTATTTCATTTTGACATGTTTAAATATTATCATTTTCATGAAGGTATTATGCATTTCTAAACTATGAAAACGAATTGGAACTTTAATAAAAAAAATTGTACAATTAAATATTATTTTAGTTATCAAATTAATGTGATATATGATTCTTTCTTATGATTTCATTGGTAATGTGTAGGTAAGAAAGGGTGCCAATATGAGAAGGGAAAACTAGTGAGAACAAATTGAAAGACATCCTTTGGTGGTTATGTATTTGATTTCCTTTTTTTGGAACTTAGAAGAAAATAGAAATATTGTGTTTATCCTTTTGGGTTGAAAGGGTATTTAGTTGTGCATAATGTGAGATGTAAGTCGGGGTTTAAGGTTTAGAAGCCATTCTATCCAAGTATGAAACTCGGATAGAACCTTAAATGAGTCTATAAGGAGGGTTGTTGGTCAATTTCTTGTGTTGGGAAGCATAAATAAACCCCCTAGGGTCTATACCATAGTGGTAGGGGTCAAGTGGACATAAAATAGTGCTCAACATGATTTGACCCTTGAAAAACTCTTATAATGGAGAGTGACGAAATTTGAGAAGAGAATGGGGTGGAAAGATTGAGTGGTTTTCCAAATGTATGTTCTTATTAATGGGGAAAGGACCTTCATTGATGGAGGGAGGTACACACCACACCTTCCCATCCAAGAGTTGTAATTTTTGAAACTTCTATATATTGGAAGAGGAAGAAGGAGTGGGGTGTTACCCACTTCTCCTCTTGGAGAACCTTGGTGGAGGGAGTATGAGAAGAAGAGAGAAGCCTCCATTTTGGGGGAAGATAGTGCTCAAGATGGCTTTATTTGGTGAGGAAGGAGAAATATTTTAATCCCTTCACTCAAAGAGAAGAGATAAGTTTTTCCTACTTTCGCAATCTCTTGTTTTATGGTTGTAAGATGTGAGAATGTTTATATGAATCATTGTTGGTTATTGTGAGTGAAGAACCCAAAGAAATGTAATTTGATCTTATTACATTTTATCCTTTTGTAAATTTAGAGAAGAATCCAAGCATCATCTTGGGGTTAACCAATTTTCTTGCTCAAGGGTATGGCTAGAGCCCACGAGGCTCTATGACACCATTACAGTAGGGTGGAGAGCAAGACTTACTAGTTTGTGTGTCATGTATTGTGTTGATAAATAATATAATATGGAATAGCTAGTAGTCTATTGTAAAATGAAAGAATAGGAAAAGTAAGGTTTATTTCAATTGCATGTTAGTTGCTCCATCTTTGAGAACCAACTGAATCATGAAAATCATATGTATGGAATTTGCATCTTGTTTGGACATAAGGGAAAACTATCTAAGGACCTGTCTTGTAATGTGAAAAGGAAAAGAAAGAAAAAAAAACTTTATAATTAGACCTTAAAATTTGTGTATTGCAAGACCAATGAACAGTTGAATTAAATTTTATGTAATGCTATAGGAACAACTAATTGTTACAAGAAGGATCAAATTTATATGAGACTTTGTTTGTAGCTACGACTGGAATAAAAGGGGATTGGAATGAATTATTGTTGTTACATGCTTTAGAAACAAGTGTATGTAGCTCAAAGAAAAAAAGTACATTGTAACAGTGGTGCAGTTAAATCGATTCTATTTCAAGATGAACATCAGAGAAGTCATTATCTAGGTGTAATGTCAAAATAGTAAAATAAAAAAAATTACAAAAATGAATCTCTACGGGGGCTTATTTACATATTTCCCTTTTTCTTGTTGAAATAGTATTTAGTGTATTATTTCATCTAGAAATTTTTTGTTTTGTTGTTTTATGTCAATATATATATATATAATAAATAAGAAGGAACAATAACATTTGTTGATGTCCCAATTTGGGGTTGGTACTATAGAGCCATAATGCTGCTCCAATATATATATATGGGTTAGACTCCCCCTATGTCACTCAGTTTCATGAATCGTGCAATGATCAATCAAATCTTCTTGATGTTGGCTTTAATTCCTATCTATGCACTCCTACTAGACCTTGTTAGGATTTTCTTGACTAGCGTAGCTCGACCCATGCATCGAATAAAGCCATGGAATAAGATAAATTATATTCAATAAATAATAATAATAAAAGAAAAAACACAAAAATTGTGGCAAGCAACTTACCTCAGATTTAGCACAAGTTGTGCCATACTGTTACACTTGCATATCCAAGAGATTTACTATGCAAAAGAATGCTGAAGAGAATATCATGGAGGCTACTGCCATGTAAATATTTACAACATAAAGGTAGGTGAAATTATTGGAATTCTAGAGCTATTCACCATTTTATTAACATAAATTTATTGCAGTCTATTGTTTAGCATGTCTAAAAAATGTCAACATTCATTATAGAAAATTTAATCATTTAGCAACGCCAGTCTCATCAAATAAACAAGTCCAAAGGTTTCCTCAGGTAGTCAGTGTAAGATAAATCTTGATGGAGAGAATCCGATTGAGAAATAAAACCAAAACTCATGCTGTCCTCCGATAATCCTTCTTAATGCACCTCAGTTTGATGGCCATGTGATTAGCAGATAAGAGAAAAAAAGAAGAGAAAAGAACAAATAATAACAACGTGCTTAGCATGATATCCCGGTGGTCACAACCCTTAGGGCACAATGACTTGGAGGAAGAAATTTATATGACACAGCCAGAGCACTATGTGGTAAAAGGTCAAAGTCATTTGGTCTGTAAGTTGAAGAAATCCTTGTATGGTTTGAAACAAAGTCCTAGGATGTGGTACCAAAAGTTTGATACATATGTGTTGAGTTTGGGATTTGTGCGATCTAAATCTGATCATTGTATATATTTCAAATCTGATGGTGATCGTTTCCTAGTTATTTCCTTGTATGTCGATGACATGTTATTTATTGGCAAAGGAAAAGGTTTGATTGCAGAATTAAAATCTCAACTCTCAGCGAAGTTTGAAATGAAAGATCTTGGTGCAACAACGTACATTCTAGGAATGGAGATTGTAAGAGATAGACAAAACAGAAAGCTTTGGCTAGGCCAGAGTAAGTATGTTGGTACTATTTTGAAAAGATTCAATATGCAGGATTCTAGACCATTGAGTGTTCCTGTTACGATGGGAACAAAGCTTTCTAGTTCACAGTGTCCTACATCCCCATTAGAGATGGAAGAGATGAGTCGAGTACCATACCAGAGTGCTGTTGGAAGTTTGATGTATGATATGGTTTGTACAAGACCAGACATTGCCCAAGCAGTGGGAGTACTTTCCCGTTACATGTCTAATCTAGGAAGAGCACATTGGGATGCAATTAAAAGAGTTCAGATACTTGCGGGGTACCTCAGAGTACTCTATATGTTTTCATGGAATAGGAAACAAGCATTCCTTGGATATTCGAGGCTATGTGGATTCAGACTGGGCTAGTGATGTTGATAGAAGAAGATCCACCAGTGCATATGTGTTTGCATTATTTGGTGGTGCAATTAGTTGGATGAGCAAGCGACAGGCTGTGGTTGCCTTGTCCACTACAGAGGTAGAGTATATGGCTTCTACTCATGCCTATAAGGAAGCCATTTGGCTTAAGATATTGTGTTCAGATATAGAGTTCAAACAGGGTGCAGTGACAATTTATAGTGACAGTCAAAGTGCAATCTGCCTAGCGAAGAACCCGACTTTTCATGCCAGGACCAAACACATTGATGTACAATATCATTTTGTGAGAGATATGGTTGAGGATGGCAAGGTGAAGTTGGAGAAGGTAGACACTTTGGTGAATGTTGCTGATGCATTAACTAAACCTGTGAGCACAGAGAAGTTCAGATGGTGTTCAGAGTCTATGGGCCTTTCGGCCCCTAGCAATTAAGTCCATGATATTTTGGATCCCCTAACTCTTGCAAGGTGTTCGACAAGTGGGAGATTGTTGAGAAATATGTCTCAACCTTGCAAGCCTTTTCCAGGAAAATTACAGAATTTGTTTGTGGCAGTTTTCCACATGTTTATGCATTGGAAAAAGGTGTATGAGTTGTTAAAAGGTGCCTTGTCCTTAGTAGAATATAGGAGGGCCATTTTTAGAGCATAGTTAATTTGTTTTATGTCTTTTATGGGGGTCTAAACTAGAGGACAAAATTATGGACGGGATTACTATTTTAACCTGGTTGTTTTTCCATCTTGGAAATGTAAATGTCAAAAATGGGCAACATGTGGCATGGTGGTTAAGCCCATGGTTTTGTAAAACCACAAATGGTTTCCAGGTTGTAAATCACTATATAAGGAGGGCTTGGGGAGGAGTTTACATAATGGAGTTTTGTTTGCAAGGCTAGGTGCTAGAAGGATGCTAGTGGTGTCTCTCCAAGCTTGAGTTGAGGTGATGCTCTTGTAAGAACTTGAATTGCAAGTGTATTGTAATCTTCTTTGATTTGATAATACATTATGCAGGTTTTAGAGGGTGGGGTTTTTCTCCCGTAAGGGTTTTACCCACAATAATCATTGTCTTATGTGTTCATTGTTTTATTCATGTTCTTGTATGTTTCTTGAGATTCCTGTAATCAGTTAAGTTGAAATTTGCATATTCGTTCTCTCAAGATTAGCGTAGGAAGCGATTCCGCACACCTTTGCTTCCTTACACCAGAGTGTTTCTTTTAGGCAAGCAAGTTAGAGTCACTTCAGACATCCCCCTACAAAATGATTACCTTGGCCAACCGAAAGTAGGAGCCACTCATCCTAATTAATCTTATTTCATTCAGAAGTAAATGTTGTCAGTGAGCCTCAACCCTATCCCTCGCTTGTCCTACTCGTATATATACATCCTTCTCCCAATCGCATCCAGTGTTATATTGTTGAAGTGACCATACTGCCTGAATGTCAAAGGAATGTAAGTAATTATCAGATATTATCAATATTTGTGACAGGCGTAATGATAGTAACGAATATCAAATCAGATCATTTATACTCGCATCCTCCTACCTGGGTCCTCGTGCAACTCCTGGTAAATGAAAAACACAAACATTATCACCCGATCTTGCAAGTAAGGCCACATCTTACCTTGGCTTTGCATGGACTACAAGGTTCCATGTTGAGTTGACATTGCCTTCAAATCTCCCTTGAAGAGAATTTGATGGGAATAATGCACTCCACCATGGAGGCACTCGATATCAACCTTGAACCAATGGTAGTTACTCATTGTAACTAATGTTATAAAATGCCTCATCGTAATGTTGTTAATCAAATGGTTGTTAATCAAAAATATAAAATCAGTAAACTTGGTTTTATCACTGTCATTGATAGTTGATGCTAATTTTTGACGTTGCTATTATACATTACAACTAATGTTAATCAAAGGTCTCATGGTAATGACGTAAAAGTGGATAAAAGTCTCGCAATAAGGACCGTTTTTACATGAAAATCTTGCCTCCTTCTATAGGATAGTCTTATGTTAGATGAGAAAGACCATAATTCTTGTCGGATTGGAAGCAAGCACTTGAATTTCAATGTTTGGGTGATGTTGAAAATTTGTTCCAACACAACAGTTTCCTTTTCCTTCGCTACACTTGAAAACTACCTTACAATATTCCAAGAGTAAAACAAGCAATGAAATTCTGATATCATTCTCACCCAATTTCCCCCTAGTAGGCGCCTAAGTCATTCTAATGAAAGGACAATTTCATTAATAAATTTATACATGCTAGTTAACTCTAAACAACAATATTTTCATGGTCTAGCTAGTGAAATTATTATCGTTCACTGAAACATAAGCACTATAGTAACACTTAATTAATGGTATCATCCTTTATTTAATAACTAAAGTTCCATTGTTTATACATTCAATAGAAATAATTATTCCCTCTAAATTTATAACCCCAACCAACGTCATATTACAATTCCCACACTATAAATTAGAATCAATATATTGATTAAAATCATAATGCTCTTAAGGAGTTTGAGCAATAGTTAAATAATGTTATTAATGGTAAAATCCCAATGTTGATAGGGAAATAATAATATTACTATTTGTTGATGATGTTTTTTGCACAACAACAACTCAGACAGAATATGATATCCTATCTCTCTTGAAAGGTAAATCTTTATGGAAAAAGAGATAACCCTAAGGTCTTTAATGTCAGGTCTTGACAATGCAAATAAAACAACTCAGAGATAATGTGAAAATATTGGTAATCACAAAGGGACCTTACTACAAGAAAATACTGGACTGAGATTTATCAAATCTAGCAATATATTCATACTTCAAAACCTAAAACTAATCCAAATAATAAAAGAAATAGCAAAAGATAAGGGTTTCAAAGATAATTCTAAGACTAATTCTAACTCTAAGATTAACAATGCAAAAGATAAGATGCTCAAAATGGACCAATCTCTCATAAACTAATTCATATTTAACCCAGATAAATCTACAATTTTACAAAAATAGTGCAATATTCTAAGGTGTTAAAGATTTTTAAATCATGCATATTCATTCAAGACAACCCTATTGCAATTGAAATGAACAAACATTCATAATTGAACTAAGCACAGTTTTAAGTCCAGACTAACTTTGCAAAGTAGCTACCAATCAACTAACTGCAAAAAGTATGGACTAGAGACTGCTGCAAACACTTCAAGCATAAAACCCTAAACATTATCAAACCATCTAACATCAAATAAATTAAGCAATTTCAAAGATAGAATACCAAGAACCATTCCAAATAAAAATCAACACAAGAAAGGCACCAAATCACAATGTATTAACTTGTATTAAATCACCCAAAGTGGCAACAATTCTAGTCTTTTGTTACAACACTTGCTTGAAAATAAACTAAACTATAACTCTAATTCTTGCTCTTACAATTCGCTCTAATGTGAAAATTCGTCTAACTTTACCCTTTACAAATGAGGCATAATGCTCAAATTATAGCAAAACCCTCCAATACAGGTCGGCCCAATTAGGGTTTACAATGATAAACGCCACACAACAGGTTGGCCAAAAGATATTCAAAATAATATGAAATGTGCAATTTGCACCAATTTCATCCAAATCGGCCTGGAGTCTCCAACAAAACTCGATCCAATGCATGTGAAGGAAGAGGAGAAAATAATGGGGAAGCTGAAATTCTGATGTAGTAGTGCATTAACTACTTCCCCCCTTTGTCTTTAGCATGCTCCACCTTATCATGCACCAACAATAACACCCTATCCAAGTCTGCAATAGGTGGCATAGGCAAAACACCAACTCTCCTCTCAAGGCACTTGATATCATCTCTTGATTGATTCACTATATTATCCCAATCCACCTTATTTGTTTGATACCGATCAATGACTGCAATGTATGTTCCAACATCATCCAACTAATGCTTTGTAATAGGGCCTTCATTGATTGGAAAATATGCATTCCGCCACCAGGTTCTCAACTGCTCGAACTTAAGATGCTTTGGAGAAAATTTATTTTTCCCTGTCATTACTTCAAACAAAGAGATACACTTATTATAGATATCAGTCAAAGTGTCCTCAATCTGTCTTCCCTGTTTATATATCTTCTTCAAGGCCTTTTTCCTTATTTACAAAATTTCAAACCATTCCCAAGGCTCTACAATTCTTGAGGAAGGAAGAATTCCATCCTTTAACAATTGATCCTCGGTGTGTTCCATGATAGTCTTTGTCTTTTGCAGCAAGAGATCTAGATATCCTCCTTATCCTGAGTCAAAACAACTTTCAGCCAATCTAATGACCTCATTGCATCTCCTCTAGTCGAAAGGATGTCTTTGATAGCATTATCTCCCTTGGTTTGCACCCCCTACTACCAACTGACTATAGCATGTGCGGTATTCTTCATTTTTTCCAACTCTGATATGGTTTCTTGGGGTAAGAAGTCTGCAACAAATGAGGAAGAACAGATGGACTACAAGGGTTTCATCAACTCTTGCAAATAATTCTTCAATTTATCATTTCCCTTTTCCCATTTTTCCTTAGCTTGTACCTCATTCCTCAATCTTCCAAGGATTACAACACTGAAGCCTTCATGTTCTTCAATGTCTTGTTCCATGGAAGCATGCCCTAGGTTAATAGTTTGTACACAATAATCCTTACCAATCACATCATCCCTATTTTTTTCAGGAGCAACGGTAGCAATGTGGACCACCCTATTATATGACTCATCTCTCTCAATCCTAGAAATGAATCTGGCTTTCTTCTTTGTCTTTCCCTTTCCAATATTTTCGAGGAGTTCATCCCAATTGGGAGGAGTGTCATCCACTACAATCTATTTACTCTTCAATTATTTATCTAACCAGCCTGGCATAGTGGATTCTAATTGTAATTTATCCTGTCCATCTTGTTCTTGGTGAACATTGGGTGCACTCTTCTCCATTCTTGGCTCCTCAAGAGTCTTCTCAGCTGAATCATCTTTATCTATATTATGCTCTTCCTTCTCATGTATTGGTGAAGGAGTCGTAGCTGGTACTTCTTTCTCTGAAGAAGGTATTTCCTCCTCACCTCTTGCAGGTGAATCCCCACCAACTACCAAGGGAGACTGCAGAACCTTATCTATCCTTACCTTAACATTGTAGAGATCACCTTCCTGGAATTCTTCCTCTCCAAGATCCTTAGAATCTTCAACATCTTTTGGTTCATCTGGCATATTTCAAGTCTCATGGAGAGGAGGGATGTCTTCATGCTCGGTGGCAGGAGCAGTCATGGGAGCACTTCTTTTCAGTGTAGCATCATTAGGATAAGGATTCCTTGACCTCCTAGTGTATACTTGTGTCTTTTCTCTCGAGCTCTCAACTTCCACCACAGGTGTGTCAAACTTTTCATCTGCCTTAGAATCCTCCTTCTTTGATAATATCGCAATCCTCCTTCTCTTCGGTGAGGGAACACCGGTCTCTTCCTTTTCTTGCTCACCTCCCTCAACATTCTTCCTTCTTGAAACATGCTTCCTCTTCTTGGCCATAGGCTTTGTTTGTTTTTATGCCTCTCCTACCTCCTCTGTATGAACATCCTTAATCTTAATTTTGAAAGGAGAGCCCACCTTAGTTTTTCCTTTAGGATCCTATTCATGTGACTCCTCATATGTAGAGTGAGAATCCAAGTCTCCCATGAGATCATAGGTTCATTGCACACCCTCAATTTACAACTCCAACATCTTATGCTTGAGCCAGAGCTTGGTATACTTGGTGACTGGAGTCATGATCTATTCTATGTCTGTCTTTTCTTCCTCCAGCCAATCAACCTCTCTAATTGGGTTATCCTTCACAACCTCAAAGTTATGGCCTTGGATTAGATTCCTATCATCCTCAACCTAGCTAGGAACAACTCTTATGTTGTATAACCGCACCAAGCTGACTGGCAACCTGGAGAATTTATTTTTTCTAACTTCAAATTCATCACCAAGGTTGGCCCAGTAGTCCTTTATGTTATCCTTGTGGTTGTACTCTCTACTTGCCTTCTTCTGGGCTTCACCAGTTATATCAAATCTAGATCTCTTGGAGTGGAAGGAGAGACCAAGAGTTCTCATCTCTTCTTCAGAAGCATAGGCCGAGTTGATAGAAGGGCATACTTCACTAGTGCCTATTCTCAAGGGGAAGTCATTACCAAATCCTGTCTTGTGCTTCTCCTTCTTTACAATTACATCAAAGCCACATATCTACCTTATGACTTCTAGGAGCACAACATGATCAGTAGGGTACGTAGGGATCCTATATGGAGCCCTCTGACAACCATCAATCCTACGTATGAAAAGGTGGGGAACTAGATAAACCAAGCTCTAGACCTTTTGATCAACTCTTTGGCTTTGTCTGAAATTTGGACATGCTCCGCACCTTGGAGCAGCCTGGTGATATACATGGTGAATGCATCATTCACCCTCCTATAGCTCGAGTTACCTAGGTGTAGTGGGTAAACTTCATAAATTACATCATGTGCAAACACACCCTTTGTGCTTAGTCCCTTGTATGGGTGAAACCTACCCAAAGCATGGAATAGGTAAGAGGTCATTGTAAAACTCTTGTTTTGCAGGACATTGCACATCTTCTCATGAATCTTGGTGCTTATAATTCCTACCCAGTGGTAATTTGTACCCTATTCCATCCTAGCAATAACATGGAGCATCCAATTATCGAACATTCTTGCATTCTTCAATCCTACCACCCTACTGAGAAGGGTAATAGCATCATAATATTCCTTCTTGAACTTGAGTCTAACCAACTACGTGGGCAACTTGGAGAAATTGGAGAAATTGGACTTAAGGCTTCTCCAACCAGAAATTGATAACCTATTGGGATTTGATAGCATCTTCCTCATAGAAATTCCTTGCCACATCCATGTCAAATGCCACCACATGAGACTTGTTAGGCATTTCAAAGGTCTGGGCTATGGACACTGGATCCAAATTTTCTACAATCTTTCCTTGGTGACCAATTCTCCTTTGTGTAGTTCTATCATAATGCCTTGCACACTCATGTACCAGTTCATAACACTGCACTGTAGGGGGAAATCCAGCCACATGGGCCAATCCTGATTCCACTATTCTCTTAGCCAGCAAAGGATGGTCTTGTGCTGCCATCTTGGTCTTGAACTCCTCATATTACCATAGTCCAACATTGGTATTAGTCACCCTTGACCAAATAGAGGAGAGTTTTCTCTCCGAAATTCTACTCTTGACATCCAACTTGATTCTTTCTCCCTCAGAAATGGAAGACCCCTCTACACCTGGGTCCACTACCTTATCCTTCACTCCACTTGCCATTGCCTTACTTGATTCATCTTGCATTTGACAAGAAACCAAAGTAAAGACGCATGGAACACAAGTTAATCCATTACAAAGATAATTTCATCCTTTTAATATAAATATCATGATGAGCCAAATGCTCAAAAACCTTCATAAGAGTTAATCATTTCAAAGTTTGAGTTTTCAGTCCTTCCGAAAAATCTAGGCCAGAGAGGAATTTTGTCAAATTCCTAGCGAGGCGAATTCTAGTGAAGAAGGCACACAAGCATCCCACAATCATTCAATCAGCTGTTATTAACTATAAGGCAACAAGAAGCATCCTAAAACAAGTCTAAGTCAACTATCAAATGCATGATCATTAAGAAAACTTCATGCAATTCCTCAATTCTCCCTTGTTAACAATATCTCGAAAAAATCCACCAGGGACGGAAATCCGTGAAAAGAACAATAATTCACAAACTCTGGGAAAATGAAGAGGCCAAGAACTTTCAAGAGAATCCCGAAGACACGGGTTCCAGCAAAACTAATGCAATTTTCACCACTTAACTCTATTTTTGGGAAACCGGAAAGGGGACGGAAAAACTAGGGAAATCCGATCCCAACAGAATTTCGCGAAGGGCCAAAATCTCTATAATTGTGTACACTTCGGGAGATAGACAAAAAACTAAAAGGTTGGTAAATTCTGGAAGTTAAGGAATTTTGCAACGATGCTGAAAACCTGAACATTCACGTTTTCCCGTGACCCCCTGCAATTTCATCAAACGATCATGAATTTGAGAAACTAGAACTTGGAACTAGCTCAATTTAAACTTCCTACAGATTAACCATGAACTCAAACTCACCCTAAGGCAACTCAATAGGGATTAGCGATGCCCCAGGCATAGAACCCTAAATTTCTACCATGAATGCACATGATAAGCATGAACTCGACTCTCACAATGGCAAGGTTGACAACTGGTTCTCCCTAACCCATATAAGTAATCTCTCTCATGAAGGAGCTAAAGCGCAAGCCCAGGGACTCAATTGGGGTAAACATCTTCACGAAATGGGAAAACCCCAAACATGAGACACTCAATCATTTAATCATACAGGAATTCGAACCCCAAAATGACACAAGACCATAAAAGCAAGTCAAAATGACCAAACCCTACCACACTGACACTTCAAATCATAGTTCAAATGTGCACACCATGAAGAAATTCAATTCATTCATCAAAGAAAGGAGGGCATCATGCACATACCATGAAGATAGAAGAATCAAAATAGAAGAAGTCGACAAGACAACCAAACAAAGCACAAATGGCCTCTAGAAAATCCAACTGTAACAATCGACTCCAATTCTAAATGCCCAATTCAATAGCAACACTCAAGCTCAAGCACTCTAGAAGAAAGAGGAATCAAATGATAAAATTCAAATGGCACAAAATTCCCCAAAATTTGACTTAATACCCACCTTCGAAAATCGCACAATCAATGCAGTCAAGACGGGTCAACCCAGAATTTGGGAATCCGACAAGGTGATGGACATTCAGAGGAATCCAGTCCCAATGGAATTTCGTGAAGGATTAGAATCTCTGGATTTTCAATGAAGAGAAACTTCCACCGAACTTCAAAATGAAACCAGGAGAATCCAGAAGGAATGGATTTTCCCGAAGGCAGTGAAATACCCAGAATGAGTCCAGAACTTAGGATTTTCGCCATGTATCATAGATGGACCATTCCAACAAGTAGGATAAACATTGAAGCACATGCCCAAGAAAGAAAATCCCCAAAATACAAAGGGCCAAAAAGACCAAGAGAGAAATAAAAAATAGAGCAAAATAGGGTCCCAACTTTTAGTGGGGCGTGTGTGCAAAAAGGTGCACAACAAATGGCAACTTCGTTGGGAAAATGCTCCAGAGAATTTTAAGAACAAACTGGAATCAAGGACCCAAAATCTCTGGTTTCAGCCCTTAAATCAAGACACCTATGAACAAATTTTTAGACATCACAAGTAAGAAAACCTTTTTCCTGTACCAGGGTCCAAGTGTGTGTATTTGCATTCATTTCCCAATCCTTGGATGCAAAAGGAACTAGGGCAAGTCTAACCAGGCTACATAAAATTTCTAACTTCAAAAGCAACCTTGATAGAGCCTCACTGCTAGTCAGGCATCCATAGCCCTGATGAGGTTATCATTGTGACCCTCCCAAGCATAGCTCTACTGCCAGCTAGGTGTCTATAGCCCCGATAGAGATACTAGGATACCCCTGATAAGGTAAATATTCATTTTGATTTTCAATACTTTCTCTTTTCTTTCTTTCTTCTCTTAACATTCTTAAACCTTCCTTTCACCTCATGGGTAATGAAACTCACACTCAGGGATGAGGAACACAGTGGCACTGAAGCAGACTATACGATTTTTCACTAGGCCAAATTACACAGGAAGTGTATTCAATTCCGAAATATTTAAATTTTATGTGAAAATGTGAGACCCAAATATATTCCAAAGTTCATCCAAAACAAGTGACTCTAATTCTAAGTACAATGGACATTAGATAAAGGAATTCCACCACGTGACTTTGAAAAACTGACTAGAGTTTGTAAAATAAATTTCTAGAACAACCCCAGGTGAGTAGCCCATGATGCAGAGGCAATAGCCCCAAGAAATCCAGGAACCAAAAGAAAAAAATGAAGTGGAAAGCAAACACCAACCGAAGAAAACCTATGCTAACCAAAGAAAAGAAAAAATAAAATAAAAGAAACCTACTCTAACCAAACCGAAACACCAAACAATAAAAAAAAAAGCAAAAAGAAAACCTACTCTAACTATGTACAAGAGAGAGTTTCAAACAACTCAAGATTGGAAGTAATGCTTCGGGTACTGACCAAACCGAAACACCAAACAAGCAAAGATAAGCAAAAATAAAACCTACTCTAACTATATACAAGACAGAGTTTCAAACAACTCAAGATTGGAAGTAATGCTTCAGGTACTGCCCATTGACAGGCAGCGGGATATCCTCACCAGTGAGGGTTTTCAGGCGAAAAGAATTATCTCCCAAAATTTCTGAAATCTGGTAAGGGCCAATCTAGAGTTTGTCAAATTTACCATGCTCTCCCTTACGTTCATGGGATTTATCCCAGTAGAGAACTAAGTCAGAGATTCTAAAGGCCTTCACCTTAGCTCCCCTATCAAACCATCGTTTCACTATGCCCTGGTGTTTGGAAAGGTTTCCTAGGGCTTCATCTCTCTTTTCTTCAAGGTGTAACAACTCAGCCAAATGGGCTTCACACTTATCCTCCTCGTTATACTATTCATTAATGAACTGTAAGGTAGGGATCTTCAATTGGATGGGGAAGATAGGTTCCAAACCATACACTAAGTGATAAGGAGAGGTTCCTATGGATGCCTTTTTTCTAGTACGGTCTACCCAGAGAGAAAATCAAAGTTGGGTGTGCTAATCCTTAGGATTCTATTCTAGTAACTTACAGATGACTGTCAAAAAATTCTTATTAGAAGACTCAGCTAGACCATTACCCTGAGGATAGTAATTGGATTCAAATTTTATGATGATTCCATGATCAAAAGCCCAATTGGAAAGTTTTAGTGATGCAAATGTAGGACCGTTATCACAAACCAAAGACAACAGGCAACCAAAACGATTAATAATACCTAACTCAAGGAAATTTATTACCACATCAGAAGTACATTGCTTACATGCAAGAGCCTCAATCCATCTAGTAAAATAATCGATTATGGTTAGAATATACCAGTGGCCTACAGAAGAAGGTGGGTTAATTTGACCTATAAAATCCATTCCCCACTGTGCAAATGGTTTCACCTCTATGACCATTTGAAGTGGAAGGGCTGCATGTTTTTCCTTACTTTCTTCTATCTAACATACATGACATGTCCTCACATGGTTGTGCGCATCCTTGAATATGGTAAGCCAATAATAACCTACCCTCAGGATCTGATTGGTAGTAGATGATGCAGAACCATGGCCCGTTTCATATCTTTCATGGAATTCAATCATCACTCTAGTAGCTTCTTCCTTCCCCAGACATATTAAATACACGCCTTCATAATTTTTCTTATACATGACACCCCATTTCATCATAAAACTTCCACTCTTTAGGTGCAAGGCCTGCCTTTGAACTGTATTAAGGTGATTAGGACACCGTTGGTTCAATAAGTAATAAATGATTTCATCATACCAGTCACCTAGAGATACCTCTTGGAGATGATAATGCTAAGATATGAGATCAGGACCTATCTCAGCCATTTTCTTTGTTAGTCCCTGCCCTCTCACTAATTTCATGGGCTGAAACTCAATGTCATATTCCTGCAACATAGTCACCCATTTAGGTCTTTGTTCACCTAGCTCATTCTGCATTAGCAGAAGCTTCAACACACGATCAGGTACTATGGAAAATACCTTATCCCTTAGAATATAGTGTCTAAACTTTTTCACTGCTCTGACCAAAGCATAGGCCTGCTTTTCTACATTGTGATATCTCAACCCTGCATCCTTTAAAGGAGTACTCATGAAGTCTATAGGATGCTCATCGCCTTGATCGGACTTTTGAGTCAGCATTCCAACACAAGAGTGATCAGAAGCAAATGAATATATGTAAAAAGGCTTAGCATAATCTGGACTCACCAACACTGGAGCCTTAGTAATAACTTTCTTGATTTTTGTAAATGCCTCCTTAGCTTCTGCACTCCATTCTACTTTGGCCTCTTGTTCTAACATAGCTTTCAAGGGCTTCACTATCTCTGCAAATCCAGTGATAAACTTCCTGATGAAGTTGATCTTCCCAAAGAATGACTTCATTTCCTTTTTGCTTGCAGGAGGCTGAATCTTCAAGATAGCCTCTATTCGTTTAGGATCAATGGCGATACCCTATTTTGAAATCACATGTCCTAGCAGTTTCCCTTTTGTAACCCCAAAAATTCACTTATTTGGGTTAAGTGAGATGCCAAACTCTCTGCACCTTTGGAATACTTTGCATACATCTGCTATATCATTACCTCGCCTCTTAGAGAAAAATGTCAAATCATCCATATAAATAATGATGCATTTACCAATTATATCCTTAAAATCACTATCCATAGCTCTCTAGAAAGTAGCTCCAACATTGATCAACCCAAAAGGCATTCTTTTGTAGGTAAAAGTTCCCCGTTTTGTAGTGAAGGAGGTTTTTTTCCTATCTTCATATTGCACCATGACTTGGTTGTATCTAGAATACCCATCCAGAAAAGGCATCATCAAAGATCCATTTATGATCTGAAACACCTCATCCAAGGACGAAATTGGATAGTTATCATTTTGTGATGCTTTGTTTAGATTCCTAAATTCCACAAACAGTCTGATTTCTCCATTCTTTTTCTTCACAGGAACTAGATTTGCAACCCAGGTTGAATGCCTCACTGCAAATATAATTTGTGTTGAAAGTAGCTTTTGCACTTCTTTTTGAATGATGGGTTCCAAAAAAGCATTAATTGGTCTCTGTCTTTGCCTAAATGGTTTGACATTTGACTTCAAGGAAATGGTGTGCATAATGATTGAAGTATCATATTCTTTCAAATCTTCGTAACTCCAAGCTATCACATCTCAATATGTATGTATAGAATCAATAATTCCTCTCCCTTCTTCGGGAGTACATACTTTACCAATAAAAATATTCTTTACATCATTTTGTGTTCCCATGTTGTATGTTTCAAAGTGACTACTGAGAGATTCCCTTTTGACTTGTTGTTCCTAATCTTTTATCTTATCCAAATCAAAAATTCATTCCAATTGCACCATACCTTTTGGGATAGTGTTGGTCTTTAGGTTGATGACCCCTTCTAAGTACATTTCTGCCTCTTGAGGCTCTATCTCATCAATTACTTGAGAAGAAAACACATCACAACTTGTAATGAAATCCAGAATGTTCTTATCATCTTCAAATACCTAGAAATTGGTGACGTTATTAGGTACCGAAGGTACTGGAGTGAGTTTAACAATAAACTTCTTCAATCTTGAAAGTTGTGAGGGTTGCAACATACTAGCTGCTTGTGCCAGAGAATCTACAACTTGGTTCCTACTGTGAGGAATCAGCTGGATGTTAAAAGCATCGAATCTCTCGATAAGATTCCACACTCTATGTCTATAATTAGTCATCCTCCTATCACGACATAAATATTGTTTCCTCACCTTCCTGACTACCAACTCAAAATCCCCAAAAACTTAAAATATCTTAACTTTCTACTTTGATGCCATTAGCAACACGTGTTAAAGCTTCATATTCAGCCACATTATTAGTGCATTGGAATTGTAGTCTATGAGTAGAAAAATAGCTCTTACCTTTACGGCTGATCAGTTCAAACCCTACTCCAGCACCTTGCTTAAATTTGGATCCATCAAATATTAATGTCCAATAGCCATCAGGCTCTGATTGCTTCGATTCATCTTTCATTTTACTACAAATAGGAGGCTTCTCAGGAAGCATTGGGATTTTACCCTTATCATTATGTGGTTCTCCTTGTATATTCAGTCTGACAATTGGGATTGCATTAATACATTTTTGTACATGCTCCATAGCAGTCTGACATACATGACATTCCAACTCAGAGTGGGGGGCATCGTGGACTCGGCACCAATTGGGGAGCAACAATTCTTCAAAATTAATACTTCTACCTAGCTGGATCTGATTCTCCATACACCCCTAGATGAATTCCTAAAATTTATCGAAGAAACTGAGCTACATGTCCTCTTGGTCATTATTTTCATCTGTTTTCTCACTCAATGTTTTAGAATCACCGATGGACTTATCTTGCATCATGAATATTTCCTCAGACCTTCTAGATTCTGATGTAGATTCATAAAAGGGGCCTTGCAGCATACATACCTCTTCATTATCTGAGACTGATGCATCCAACACATAATTCCCCATGCTGACCTTTGATATTAATATCTCATTTGAAGTATTCTGGTACTCAGTGATTACATACTTCATTTTGGGCTCTCTTTCAATCCTGATCTGATTTGGAACTCCTTTCCATGGTAGCCACATGCGAGATTGGTCTATAGATGTATATCCATTTAATGCCTTGGTGAAATCCCAACCCAAAATCAAACCATAGGTGTTAGGAATGTCAGCAACCTGAATGTTGATCACCTATTGCTCCCTTGGATTTGATGCAACCTATGTGGGGATCATGTTCATTTCTCCTACTACACTCACCTTTGTCTTATCTAATTGAGTGACCTTCTTTTGAGAAGCAATAGGAGTAATACCTAAAGCTTTATAAACAACAAAAGGCATAACATTTGTGGATGCTCCTAAATCCAATAGATAATTATGTAGATTTTTTCCAAAGATACGAAAAGAAAAAAGAAAGGGAGGGGTTTCCATCTTGCCCTAGAATAGGCTAAATTGGGTGTCAGCTTGTGCAACCTGACTCTTATATTTATCCTTCCTTTTGTATGTAGGTGGGACTTGGCCCTGCCCTTTAGGTGCCTATGAATTAAAGGATCTGACAACTGCCTCACTGGAAGTTACTCCTTGTGGTGTTGTGTTTGAATTAAAAGACCCCAAGAAAGCATTCCTAATAGTAGTGGCTCTTAATAACTCAAAAGTAGAAAGACTTCCCCTTACCTTTTTGAATTCTTTAGTCACATATTCACCCAATTTCTCCATGTTCATATCAACATGAGCCTCCTTGCAGCCACTAGTATGTTTATCTTTTGAAACTTTAACACTATTTCCATTTGACAAGTAATATGTTGTCACATGAGGGTAAGATGGGTTATTACTGGCTTGCGGGTTTGGTGGAGTAGTGAAATTATTTGGAGGAATAGAAGTCGTGAAGGGACCTGTTGGTTCTCAAAAACGCGGGTTTGAACCACGAGAGTTTTCCAAGCTCTCACAATGCTTTTGGCCAACGTACAATGCCAATTTATACAATTGAACCTTCTACTCTTCAAGCTTTGCTAAACCTAGGCAGGTGTACCTATAAAAGTGATGCAGATTTTATATGATTCCTACCTATGTGATCTATCCCTAATGGAAAACTGTAAGGGATAAATGAAAGCTCAATAATTACTTCTACTCCTAATGATGTTTGAAATATGAATATATAGATAAGATTTTGTGAGATCCTAAAATGGAATTCGTATGACCAGTGCCTCCTTCTGTTGCGTAAATGGAGTCAAGATGTAAATGATATGTGAATCCTATTTCTGGATACAATTCTAATTGTTTGGCATTTTTATGAGTTTATGTCTGGCATAAACATGCAAGGATGTAATTATCAAATTCTTCTTACTAATCCAAATGTCCTCCCAATTACTGTGATTAATTAAATGAGTTTAATCCTTCCTTGAAGGAGCCAATTAACTAAGCCACACAAAAGCAGAAAATGTGCTTTGATAAGCTAAAAATATCCTTGATATATCAATTTAAATAATAGGGAAATGACAACCTTGGAGACAACCGGACAATATTTTTAATAAATTCAACAAACAACTGACACCATAATTGGAAAACCAAATTTATGCATTCTTCTCCATTACATTTTTTGAAAATATTTTACAATGTACAACATGATACTTTGTTTCAACACTTGTTCACCCTATCCAACTACCTAAAAATATCCCCCCATCTTTAACTGATTTTACAAAATATTTATACATGATATCCCAAGGGTCACGACCCTTCACATTCCTGTTACAACTGTTTGAATTTCGTTGACCAAAATTAAAATATTTTATTATATTTCCTTATCGGCAAATTAAATGTTTTAAACTATAGTCCAACTTTTAATTTTACGTTGATACTTTTCCCACCCTTTATTCTTCAATTCATATTTTGCTTTTATTACATTTACCGCCACCTTTCTTTATATTTTACTTAAATCCTTCATTCATATTTACCACCATATTATGGTCAACCTTTTGATCG
The DNA here is from genome assembly GCA_007115665.2 of Sequoiadendron giganteum. NCBI lineage: Eukaryota > Viridiplantae > Streptophyta > Pinopsida > Cupressales > Cupressaceae > Sequoiadendron > Sequoiadendron giganteum. The sequence goes on from CM021102.1 coordinate 765,911,024, forward strand.
GCCGCAGTATAGCAGTGAATTCTCTTTACCTCCTCTTACCGCTTCACCGTGGTCTAATTTTATACTGCTGGCAGTTGCACGGTGTTTTGAATTTGACCGTCTTCTCCTCACCTTACTGCTCAACCGTAGGCTCTTTGTTTTCACCCTGCGGGTCCGCGGTAACAAACTGTTCTATCTTCTTCACTTCCTACCATGGTCCTCGTTCTAGCTCCCTGGTATAGCGGTCCCAGTCATTAATTTTTACCTCTTCTAGTTACCGTGCCACTGCGATCTTTCTTTTGACTGTTCACGGTATCGTGGTGCCTCCTCCTAACCATTGCCTCACCGCACCACCACGGTCTTTGGCTTGACAACCAACGATACCGTGGTGGCCTTTCACTGATCACCAAGATCTACCTCTCTACCACAACCTTTGTTTCACCTCCCCGTAGTATCACAGTGTCCTTATTTTCCGCTTTCTCCATCTGTCTTGGTTCTTACCTTGCTCACCGCGGTCTTTGTGATGCCCCTTGCGGTATAGTGGTAATTATCTTGCCTACCGCCACTTCCGACCCTTCTACCGTGCCACCACGGTTACCTTGATGACTATCTGTGGTACCATGGTAGATGCTATCCCTTTCCCCTACCTCTGTTCACCATGGTCACTGCGGTCTGTGAGATGACCTCCTGTGGTACCACGGTGGGGTCTCTTGACCACTGCCTGGCCGGTAACTTACCGCCCACCGCGCTATCGTGGTCTATGTTTAGACCGCGTGCGGTGGCGAGGTAAGCACTTTATGACTGCTCCTTTAGTCACTACCGCCATACCGTTGGCCCTTTGTGGGAGGGCACGGTAAAGTGGTATGAGATAAAAATCAAATATTAAGGCATCGGTAAGGGTTTAAAGTGTATGGTCGAGGGGACGGGGGATAAAATAAATTTTTTTTTTATGAAAAGATAGGCAAATATTATGGATTTAAATTGGGAAAATATGAGGGCTATATAGGCCAAAAAATAAGGTAGTCAAATAAGGGTAAAAGCCATTTTTTATCATTATAGAGGGTGGTGAATGATTATTTTATGAGGGAGATAGTGAAAATACTAGGTCCAAAATAGGAAAACACCTTTAGGGTTTTGATGAAATTTTTGGTTCTAATAGTGGCTCCTGTTGGGGATGGAGTGATTGTGCAATCACTGCAAGAATTCAGAATCTTTGGGAGAGCAGACCAATCAAGGACATGAAAATGAAGGCAATGAAGGAAAAATGAAGGAGATGGAAGATGGGGCAAAACGGGGAATGGAAAATCCTAGACTACTGTACATGGATAAAAAATGATGTTTTCAATAAGGGAAATTCTGAGAGTGTCCATGTACTGGCAAACCCAGACCCTCCAAAAATTCCTAAGACTACTATGCATGGAAAATAATGTTTTAAAGAGGTTTATGTAGAATTTTCCATGCACTGGCAATCCTTAACCCTCCACTCTTCTTTAAGAGAAGAAATGCTTTAGGAACTGCCCATGTATAGGAAACTCTTGTTCCTCTCTAGACATGTTCTGTAGGAAATATGAATCTTCTCCTCTCTTACCAACAACAACAAAGGGTCCCGACCACAATGCTTCAAATTTCCCATGTTTTCCCTTCTCCTGGCATCTTGCTTTCCACATTAGTACCAGATCATTTTCTTCAAATTTTTTGTCGTTTTCTTTTTTATCAAACAAATACTTCATTTGTGCTTGTAACTTCATGTTCTAGTTTTGAGATATTCTTCTCATTTCATCAAGCTCTGCCAGTTGCTCCATTCTCTCCTCCATTGGTTCGGGAACATCTATATCTTCTTGAAGGATAAATTTGTAAACTGGCAACAAATTTTGTAAGGGAATCCTAGCTTGTGTTCCATACACTAATTCATATGGGGATTTTCCAATTGCCTTTTTCACAATAATCCTATCTTCCCATACAACCAATCTTAACTTTGAATCCCATGCCTTTTTATTTGTATCAAGCATCCTCCTTACTATCTTCAAAAGACTTTTATTACTCGATTATGCCTGACCATTTGCTTGTGGATGATATGGGGTAAAATAAGAAATATTAATACCATGTGTACTGCAAAAATATCTAAACTCATCAGATCTGAAACAAATCCCATTATCTTTAATCACTCTCAATGGTGTACCGAATCTAATAATAATGTTATCCATTAAAAAAATGATCACAACTTTACTTGTTTCTTGCTTGGTTGGGATTGCCTCTACCCATTTGGTGAAGTAATCAGTGGCTACTAGTATCCATTTATGTCCTCCACTTGATTTCTCTTGTATCTCCCCAATAAAATCAATCCCCCACTGATGAAAAGGGGCTTCGACCTGCATAGGTCTAAGTGGTAAAGCTCCCTGATATTTCATCTTGCCTGAAAACTTCTGACATGCTTCACACTTTCTTACATATGAAAAAGAATCATAATTTTTTCTTGGCCAGTAGTAACTTGCCTTGAGGATCTTAATGTGCAGTTGTCTTTGCAGAATAGTGGCCTCCATAGACTCCTTCATGCATCTCTCTTAAAACATGTTTAGCTTGTGACTCGTCTACACACAACAACAACATTCCATCCCTGTTTTTCCAAAACAAATATCCTTCTATGAATACATATTTAGATGTTTGTAGCTTCAAATTTCTTCTCTGGTTATCACTAAATCCTTCAGGGAACTTCATGTTCTTGAGGTAATACATGATATATGTATACCAAGGAGTATGCTCAATGCTTGCAATTGCATCTCCTTCATCTTCTACATTGCAAATTTTATTTTCTTCAATATTTGTTTCTGCCATTGACTTGGCCAATCCCTGGCCTCTTACTAATTTTGCAATTTGTATTTCCATATCAAATTCTTGAATTTTATTAATCCATTTGCATCTCTTCCCTATTAATTTTGATTGTGTCAAGATATCTTTAACAGATGAATGAGGAACATAAGCAATTACTTTGACTCCAATAAGATACGGTCTAAGAGATTTTGTGGATTTTACTAATGCAAAAGCTAGTTTTTCCATTATATCATATTTCAATTCTGACCCCTACAATGATTTACTAAAAAAGGACACAGGCTGCTCATGACCATCCTCATTTTTTTGTAACATAACAACAGCTATAGTGTGAAATGAAGCAAAAAAAAATATCTGAAATGGTTTACTAAAATCAGGGGACTTCAAGATGGGGGCTTCTTTGATAGCTCTTTTTATAGATATGAAAGCATCCACAGCTTCAATAGTCCGGTCCAACTTTTCTCCCTTTTTTAACATCTTGGATATAGGCTTAACAATCTCAACAAAATTGGACACAAATCTTCTAACAAAATTAATTTGGCCAAAAAATTATTGGATTGCTTTGACAGTTTTGGGAATGGCAATTTTATCTATGGCATCAACTCTTTCAACATCTATCCTAACCCCATCTCTTGACATAATATGCCCCAAAATTTTACCCTTTGTAACAACAAAATGATATTTTTTAGGATTAAGACTTATACCATATTCCAAAGCTTTGATGAAGATCCTTTCCAAATCCCCCACATGATTCTTCGCCCTTTTGGAATAAGCAGTGAGATCATCTTGATATACTACCATTATAGCATTGATTAGATCTACAAATGCCACATCCATGACCCTTTGAAAAGTAGCTCCTGCATTTATGAGACCAAATGGAATTCTTACATAGACATACGTTCCCCATGGTGTAGTGAATGTTGTCTTGTACTGCTCAGATTCTTTGACTTTGACCTGGTTATATCCAAAAAATCCATCCATCATTGACAACAGCTCACATCCTGTTACTTTGTGCAATATTGCCTCCATGTTTGGAAGAGGATAATTGTCTTTTAGGGAAGCAACATTCAGATTTCTAAAATCTATACATAGTCTTATGTCCCCATTTTTCTTCCTGACTGGAACCAAATTTGAGACCCATGTTGAATTCCTAATGGGTTTTATGATACCTCCATCTCTGAGTTTTGCTAGCTCCTCTTACATCTTAGGTTCCAGAGTTGGATTGATAGGCCTTTGCCTTTGTCTGAATGGATTTGCATCTGGCTTTAGTGGAATTTCATGTTGAAAAAGATCTTCTCTATATGCCTTCAAATCCTCATAAGACCAAGCAAACACATGCTTGTACTTTCTTAGCAATGTAATCAGAATTCTTCTGATGGTTGGGCTTATCTTTTTTCCAATATAAACCCTTTTAGGTGCCAATTCAGTTCCCAGATTTATTTCTTCAATATCCTCTTTCTTAAGAGGTGTTTGCTTCATGAGAGAACGATCATTCCCATCATACACTCTCTCCAATGCCACAAGTCCTTTGGGAAGCTTGTTGGTTTTAAGCTACAAAACTTCCCTACTAAGCACAATCTGTTTCCCATCCACTTCTTCCACAAAAGCATTGAAATCAATCTCCTGTGCCTCATATTGGTCTATACAGTGATGAAACTTCAGGAGGTCATTGTCCTCATTAAAAACTTGCCAACTGTATATATTTTCAGGCACAACGGGCCTTGTTTTGAACTCAATTTGAGACACTCCTGCCAGTGTTATGTCATCTTTTCTTAGTGCTACATTGGCTAGGAAGTATGCCATTATATTTTTTGACCTATCCACCCAATCAATGGAGAAAGCATCAAATAGCTCGATTGTATCCCATATAGAATTCCTATATTGCTTCAGCCTCTTGTTCTTTGCAACATATTTTGATATAACCTATGACACAACCAGCTCAAAGTCTCCAAAAATAGTTAATAGTTTAATCTTGTGCTTGAAAACCATGTTCAAACTAGTTAACAAGGCTTCATACTCAGCCACATTGTTTGTACATTCAAACGGCAACAAATGAATATTTAAATGTTGTACCTTCAGGAGATATGAAAACTACCCTAGCTCCATTACCTTCTTGGCTACATGCCCCATCAAAGTACATTTTCCATACCCCTTTTTGATTTTAAGAAATATGTTTATCAATTGGGTCTTTGTTCACTAATTCAGGCTGAGATAATTCTACTCTAAAACTCCCCAAATCTACATCACAGAAGCAATTAAGTTGCTCTTGAGGAACACACTCAACAATTTGATTCATTCTTGGCTCCCTATATAACTTGACCTCTTCACCATTTACTGGTATAGTGGCATATGATAAATCGAAATACACATTACCTCCTACTACTACAGTCCATTGTCTTGAAAAAAGCATTCCAAACTGAGGAGGTGTGTCAATTATAGTTATATCAATATTGTAGGTGGCTTGCGGGTAAGCTGCTAATCTTACTTCCACATTCTTTATTACTCCCACAACTAGAACAAGCCTGCTATCCATGGTGTAGCATTTACCTCCTTTCACATCTATCCACATACCAAGCTGTTTCATTACCCCTATTGGCATAATATTCATGGAAGCACCTGAATCTATCATGCAATTTCTCACTAACTTGCCACTTATGAGTAGGGTAGTAAAAAATGGATCAATCTATGGTGTATTCATTAAGCAGGCTTCTGGAACTTTTATCTTCTTCCTCTTATTAGTGACTTCAGGGACCTCCTTATTTTCAAGGTTTATATTTTGATTTCCATTAGACATCAATTGAATGGCACCTTCCCTATATTCCTTAATCTTCATCATTTCAAGTAATGGGATAGACATTTTTAGTTGAGATAAGGCTTGTATGAAATCAAAGGATGTACCATCAGTTCTGATCACCTTCTTTGGTTCTATCAATTCTCCTTTGTTTTCCTCCTTTTCCCCTTTGCATGTTTGACTTGGCTTTTGTTTATCCATGGGGACTTCTTTACCTTCCTCTTTAGGAGCCCACTTCTTTTCTTTTTTGTCAAATTGCTTATCACCTGTCCTCTTTGATATCTCATTCGATACCTTTTTATTTTTTACAAACATTCCTCTTGGGACACCCTCATCTTTGTTCACTATTTTGTTCCTCAACCAATATTTGCTTCTAGCTTCCTCCACCACTGCAATAGTCAACCTTTTAATCTCTTCTTCACTCAGTCTCCTTATACTGCATCTATTAGTCTGACATGATGTAATAGGGGGGTCTTGCTCATTGTCACTTTCTTCATAGTCAGAAAAAACCTGTGCTCTGCCATATGAATATTGTATTTTTGATGATCAACATCATACTCATATCCCTCCTGCTCTGAAGATGAATACTCTTGCTCCAAGGAATTAAGAGTGTGGGAAGTTAAATAGATATGATGGTCTTCACCACCATCATTTTCCAATATGTCTTCTTCTAGTATTGACTGAGCTATAACACAAAGCTTTGGGGAGTGTAGTCCGTAACAAACTAAGCACCAAGGACTCTTAGCTACCATATATGCTTCTTTCCCTTTTAATGGATTCGGTGTTCTTTATTTGTCAATCTATCAATTACCGGCTTCCCATCCTTCCAGTTTGTATTATAGGGCATGTCATGTAACCTTGGTATTTCATTCCTATATGTATTCTCTTGTCTATTTGGGGGAGCATATGGGGGAGCCCTAGGGTTTTTCCTTCTAGAAATCATCCCTGTAGCCTTCCTGTTATTCTCAATTGTGAGTGCTATCTTCTGAGCTTCAGTCAAATTCCTAGGATCTATGTTCCTAAGCTCATATCCTGTCTTGGGATCAAAAGCCTTCAAGTAGATGCTCAATGCAGCAGGATCAACCAACTTGGATCGATAAGGTATCTTATTATGTAGTTTGGAAAAACTCTTATTAAAGTCATAAGCTGACTCATTTTGATGCTTTTGGATAGTTAGCAATTCATGCAAAGCAAACTATGATGCACATTGATTCCCATACTGCTAGAGAAACTGCTCATAAAATATATGAATGGAATCAATGGATGTTGTCGATAAACTATTAAAATAGTCCCTGGCATTTTCAATCAACGGCATCATAAATAATCTCATCTGCACATCCTCAAATTGCATATCTAGGTCTTGAATGAATGCTTTAAAGCTTCTCAAATTCTCCTCAGCTATGACTGCATCACTTCCTATGAACTTAGGGACAAATCTTCTCCAATTGTTGTCCATAGGATAAGGGTATATCTGAAATCCAGCCAAATCAAACTGCCTAATCATGGTTGTATATTGTGGAGGAGGATTTTGGTAATGCTGATGCTAGTACAATGGATTAGTATTTTCCACATATTGCTGACCTTGTGGGGGTACGTGCTACTAATAAAGAGGTGGTTGAACACCCTTATGTTGTGGTGGAGCATTTTGATGTCCACATTGGTTCCTTGGCTGATTTCAGTGGGCCTGTGGGGAATTTGATAGTCTCATATTGTTATTTTTATGAGGGGGCACATATTTGGGTGAGTCAGCCATTGGCATTTTAATCTGAGCCTTTTGCAACTTCAATTTCTCAAATTCTTTCATTGCCTAAAGCCTTTGCTCATATTCTACCCTTGATCTTTTTGTTTCTTGCCTCATGCGTTCCCACTGTGCATCTGTCTCATTTTGGGTCATAAGTTCATGATTTTCTTTAGATGCTACTCCATATTCAAGTCCCTCAAAAAGTGCTAATTTATGATCATATTCAAACTCTCTCCTTTTTTTAGCTTCAAAATCAACCATGAACTCGTCAACCTTCTCAGGGTCTATTTGCTAGAGGGGGTTTCTCCTCTCCTCTGGAGTGTGAAGTTCTTTAGATGGGATGTTTTTATTTGGTAATACATCATATGAATTATGTGTTTCCATTGGTGGTTTCAATGTTCTGTTTCTAGTTGCTTGGCCCAGGTCATTAGATACTTTCTTGCCCTGATCATTTTTGTAAGTCCACTTACTTTTATCATTAGGACAATCACTATCTTTGTACAAAGATCTTCTTCCTTGCATGTTGTGAGTAATCATGATAGTCTGAGCTCTAGGAAAATTTCTTTCCAATCTATATTTTATTTTATCAGTCTCAATGCACTTGTTCATTTAGAGTTGCCACCGCCTTATTTTAAAAGTGAGAAAAATAAAAATGTTATTATTTCACCTAGTGGAGTCAATTTTCAAATTTATTAACTATGAATCTCTTCAATGGCCCTATATGGAAAAGCTACCTGCCACCAGACTTTTCTCAAGTTAGTCTCCAGTACAGTCACCAATTTGTTGGTTCTCAAAAACGCGGGTTTGAACCACGAGAGTTTTCCAAGCTCTCACAATGCTTTTGGCCAACGTACAATGCCAATTTATACAATTGAACCTTCTACTCTTCAAGCTTTGCTAAACCTAGGCAGGTGTACCTATAAAAGTGATGCAGATTTTATATGATTCCTACCTATGTGATCTATCCCTAATGGAAAACTGTAAGGGATAAATGAAAGCTCAATAATTACTTCTACTCCTAATGATGTTTGAAATATGAATATATAGATAAGATTTTGTGAGATCCTAAAATGGAATTCGTATGACCAGTGCCTCCTTCTGTTGCGTAAATGGAGTCAAGATGTAAATGATATGTGAATCCTATTTCTGGATACAATTCTAATTGTTTGGCATTTTTATGAGTTTATGTCTGGCATAAACATGCAAGGATGTAATTATCAAATTCTTCTTACTAATCCAAATGTCCTCCCAATTACTGTGATTAATTAAATGAGTTTAATCCTTCCTTGAAGGAGCCAATTAACTAAGCCACACAAAAGCAGAAAATGTGCTTTGATAAGCTAAAAATATCCTTGATATATCAATTTAAATAATAGGGAAATGACAACCTTGGAGACAACCGGACAATATTTTTAATAAATTCAACAAACAACTGACACCATAATTGGAAAACCAAATTTATGCATTCTTCTCCATTACATTTTTTGAAAATATTTTACAATGTACAACATGATACTTTGTTTCAACACTTGTTCACCCTATCCAACTACCTAAAAATATCCCCCCATCTTTAACTGATTTTACAAAATATTTATACATGATATCCCAAGGGTCACGACCCTTCACATTCCTGTTACAACTGTTTGAATTTCGTTGACCAAAATTAAAATATTTTATTATATTTCCTTATCGGCAAATTAAATGTTTTAAACTATAGTCCAACTTTTAATTTTACGTTGATACTTTTCCCACCCTTTATTCTTCAATTCATATTTTGCTTTTATTACATTTACCGCCACCTTTCTTTATATTTTACTTAAATCCTTCATTCATATTTACCACCATATTATGGTCAACCTTTTGATCGGCCGCAGTATAGCAGTGAATTCTCTTTACCTCCTCTTACCGCTTCACCGTGGTCTAATTTTATACTGCTGGCAGTTGCACGGTGTTTTGAATTTGACCGTCTTCTCCTCACCTTACTGCTCAACCGTAGGCTCTTTGTTTTCACCCTGCGGGTCCGCGGTAACAAACTGTTCTATCTTCTTCACTTCCTACCATGGTCCTCGTTCTAGCTCCCTGGTATAGCGGTCCCAGTCATTAATTTTTACCTCTTCTAGTTACCGTGCCACTGCGATCTTTCTTTTGACTGTTCACGGTATCGTGGTGCCTCCTCCTAACCATTGCCTCACCGCACCACCACGGTCTTTGGCTTGACAACCAACGATACCGTGGTGGCCTTTCACTGATCACCAAGATCTACCTCTCTACCACAACCTTTGTTTCACCTCCCCGTAGTATCACAGTGTCCTTATTTTCCGCTTTCTCCATCTGTCTTGGTTCTTACCTTGCTCACCGCGGTCTTTGTGATGCCCCTTGCGGTATAGTGGTAATTATCTTGCCTACCGCCACTTCCGACCCTTCTACCGTGCCACCACGGTTACCTTGATGACTATCTGTGGTACCATGGTAGATGCTATCCCTTTCCCCTACCTCTGTTCACCATGGTCACTGCGGTCTGTGAGATGACCTCCTGTGGTACCACGGTGGGGTCTCTTGACCACTGCCTGGCCGGTAACTTACCGCCCACCGCGCTATCGTGGTCTATGTTTAGACCGCGTGCGGTGGCGAGGTAAGCACTTTATGACTGCTCCTTTAGTCACTACCGCCATACCGTTGGCCCTTTGTGGGAGGGCACGGTAAAGTGGTATGAGATAAAAATCAAATATTAAGGCATCGGTAAGGGTTTAAAGTGTATGGTCGAGGGGACGGGGGATAAAATAAATTTTTTTTTTATGAAAAGATAGGCAAATATTATGGATTTAAATTGGGAAAATATGAGGGCTATATAGGCCAAAAAATAAGGTAGTCAAATAAGGGTAAAAGCCATTTTTTATCATTATAGAGGGTGGTGAATGATTATTTTATGAGGGAGATAGTGAAAATACTAGGTCCAAAATAGGAAAACACCTTTAGGGTTTTGATGAAATTTTTGGGTTCTAACAGGACCTCTAGATTGTGGACTCCTGTTAGGCCTATTCCTCAAATCATATTTTTTGGTGGGTTGCTGAAAAATCTGAACTTATTCAACACCAAATGCCTTTGCATCCAAAGGGCCATTATCATTCTCATTCTCTTCATTAAACAACTGAGATATTTCATCTTCATTCAACACCTACTTTGTCTCTTTATCTTGGTCATTGGACTATTTTTCTAGTTCATTCTCCTCACCTTTTGGGAATGGAGCATGGTTAAGTACCATCACTAGGGAATCATAAGGATTTGAGGGCACAATCTCCTGACCATTGGAATTTTTCTCAACTTCATACTGAAAGATGGAAGTAGCAGTCTAAAACTTAGAGCATTCTAAGTCAGAATGTTGGCTTATCTTATGGAGCCTGCACCATCTAGAGAGAGGTGCTTCTGTGAGATACACACTACTTGGAGGCTTCTCTTGGGTAGGAGGCTGATCTAATGGAGTAGTAATTCCCCCATTATTGGGTCCATTATTCCAAGGTCTATTATGTCTAAGTGGTTGCCTTCTATCAAACCCCTATCCACCTTGTTACCCCCTATTATAATTTTGGCTAGAGCCTTGTCCTCTTTCAAAAACTTGGTTTATGTCAAAATACTGCCCTCTATCAAAGTTTTTTCCTTTAGCAACATCTTTTTTCTCTCTTTTGTAGTTCGATTGCATGTTCTTTTGTGAAGCCTGAAGTTGGATGTTTTGATTTCTTAGGTAGGTAACCTCTATATTTATTTTTTCACCTGCTCAGATAACTCATCCAACCGTTCTTTATCTAGACCATTGTCTGGTGTTGAATTCACATTACCAGGCGGGTATCTAGATGCTCCTCCAAAACCAACACCTTGATTCGGGACTTCTGAATTCAGCAAATATATAGGAAAACCAACCTGTTGTTACGGGTGAAGGGGTTGATTGGCTCCCTGTTGACGATATGAGGTCATTGGCCAAGCCTGATTTATTAGAGGACCAGGGTGTGGGACCAAATGCAATGAGGGTACTGAATTCATAATGGGAGCATGATTAGTCAGTGCTTGGTTAAGAGCTTGGACTTGTCCAGGGTAAGCATCTAGTCCTAGGGATGGCAAAGGTCCTGACAAATGTTGCCTTTGATATGTGCTAACCTTAATAGCCTTTGTGTATGCGGTGAGCAAGGTAGTTGGGGAATTAGTCCCCCATTTTAGGAAGGTGGATGTAAGGCTATCAAGGGCCTCAAATTAGACCTCCAGGGTAGCGTCCTCATTTCCAACATAAGGTGCTTGAAGTCTAGTGTATGTTCGATGGAATCTATTGTTAAATGATCCTATAGGCTCATTAATTTCCCTCTTGAATCCAGTGAACTGTATGTAGAGCTCATTAGCACTCATGGGAATTTTAAACTTCTACAAAAATGCAGTCTCCAATTCTGTCCAATTATGGATAGAAGCAGCAGGTAAGTGATTGTACCAGTAAAAGGCCTCTTCCCTTGGGGAATAAGTGAAAATATTGCATGTGAAATCCTCATGGTTGATTCCTCTATACCTCAGGCATGTCTGGAAAATCCTTATATGCTCCTATGTTGTCCTATTGGGATCATTGGTATGGAGCTTTGAGCAAAAGTGCTCAGGATTATTGGGCATAACATTGTAATTATTGAAGATCAAGGGAGATGGGTTATTGGCCAGGAAAGCCATTAGTGGAGGTGGGGGTGGTAATGGATGATTTATGGCTAGTTGAGGCTATTGAATGGGAATTCCTTTAGAATTAGATGAAGATGAGAATGATGAGGATGATGGAAGTGGTCGGGTGGATGATGATTCTTCCCCTGTTCAGGCCCTTCTTCACCTAGTAGGAGCTTGAACTCTTGAAATGCTTCCTCTCTTGGAGTAGATTTGGTTCTCCTTCTAAACCTTTCAGGAGAGATGGCGTACGTTTAGAAAATGCTCCAACTTGCTTATTCAACACTCCTAGCGCCAATCTGTTGATGGTGTTTTCTGCATAGCAACAACTCAAACAGAATATGATATCCTATCTCTCTTGAAAGGTAAATCTCTATGGGAAAAGAGATAACCCCAAGGTCTCTAATGTCAGGTCTTGACAATGAAAATAAAGCAACTCAAAGATAATGTGAAAATATTGGTAATCACAAAGGGACCTTACTACAAGCGAATATTGGACTCAGATTTATCAGATCTAGTAATATATTGATACTGCAAAACCTAAAACTAACCCAGATAATAAAAGAAATAGAAAAAGATAAGGGTTTTAGAGATAATTTTAAGACTAATTCTAACCCTAATATTAACAATGCAAAAGATAAGATGCTCGAAATGGACCAATCTCTCAAAAATTAATTCCTATTTAACCTAGATAAATCTGCAATCTTATAGAAATAGTACAATCTTCTAAGGTGTTAAAGATCTTAAAATCATGAATATTCATTCAAGACAACCCTATTGCAATTGAAATGAACAAACATTCATAATTGAACTGAGCACAGTTTTAAGTCCAGGCTAACTTTGCAAAGAAGCTAACAATTAGCTAACTACAAAAAGTGTGGACTAGAGATTGCTACAAACACTTTAAGCATAAAACCCTAAACATTATCAAACCATCTAACATCAAATAACTTAATCAATTTCAAAGATAGAATACTAAGAACCATGCCAGATAAAAATCAACATAGGAAAGGCACCAAATCACAATGTCTTTGCTTGTATTAAATCACCCAAAGTGGCAACAATTCTAGTCTTATGTTACAACACTTGCTTGAAAATATTTTTGGTGTAGCATCCTTGGGACAAGTATTGCTTGGCCTCCTAGTGTATACTTGTGTATTTTCTCCTGAGCTCTCCACTTTCACCATAGGTGTGTCAAACTTTTCATCCGCCTTAGAAGCCACCTTCTGTGATAATCTCCCTCAATACTTTCATATTTTCCTCTGTACTATCATTTGCATGAATGAATGTTATATGAACAAATATAGCAACTGCATGGAGTTGTAGTATTGTGATTGCACCTCATTCTGTGGTTGTAGTGTGTAGTTCTTAGCAAAGTCGACAACTGAAAAGATATGACAAAGTGAAAATGTGTCCTTGCATAACTTGAACTATGAGTCCAACCATTGTGATCTGTGTGTATACGTTGCATAATCATAGACCACCTGATCACAAAAAATTCCCATAAACTGATACACCAGAATCTTATCACTGACCAATTCACACTTCTTTTCTTCTTTCCCATCTTTTAGACCGTATGCCACTGTCTTATATTTCCCGAATTCCATAATTTTGTCTCCAATTGTGTGTGTACTAGCCATGTGTAGGAAAATTGACAAATGTTACATTCCACCACAATGATCACATGTGCCATCCAAACATGGTTTTTTGTAAAAAAATTGACCATCCTCTCTTTCACATAAAATGGAAGACAAAAATTTCCTTGACGATTTAGGTGGAGGCATTATGTTACATTCCTACAAAACATTGCTAGTATGCATATCTACACATATACATCGATAAATATAATAATGGTTAGAAAACTCAATATGAACCCTACAACAACAAGTAGTGCGTGTGTGATTTATTTTTACATAAAAAGGCATTAGCATTTCAAAATACCTTTGACATATTTTAATTTCAAGAAACATTTGTACAAAATCAGCAAAAAATTGGGTTTGAGTGGTATCCAAATAATGCATTGGATGTGGCTCACGGTTTTTACTACCAATTCTCCTTCTTACAACATCTCTTTGATTAGGAGAGGTCCTTGTGTTATCCTTCCAATAATTCACAATTAAAGATCTCAATCCTTGCGCAATTCTTGTGTCTTTCCATGGCACTCTACCCGAAAATACCCATAACTCTTTGCTATTTGGATCCTCCACTCTTTCACGCCTTCCTTTGGCTCTCATTAGAGATGATCTACTTATTTTCAAAGACTTAATTTCCTTTGTAAGGTTCACCTTGTTCCTTGTTTTACTTCCTAACAGTGTTTTTGTCATCACACGTCGTGTGGCACAACTATCCTTCGTGCATTAGGTGGAACCCACACTCTCTTATGCACTCATCAAGTTCTTTACAATGGAATTTTCACTTGAGTCATTTGAAACTCTTAGCCCAAGATCCTTCATGGTGGGCCTAAATTTGATTTTCCCCATCATTTCAACAAATAGTTGGCATCTTCCACCCTCACTTAGCTTCGCAAAAAAAAAAACTCCATATCCTTTGTGCATATCTTTGACATGTACATTTTGGAATCTTATTAGGCATCCATTTTAAAACATTGGAACCAATATCAATAAAAAATATAGGTTTTATATGCAAAACTCTAGGAGGAGTTCTCAAATGTAAATTTGTGTCAATATTGAGAAGGTCAACAACATCGGGGATAGATCTTGTACCTTCAATTGGAGGTGCAATTGATGACATACCTTGAGATTGAAATGTAAGCGATGTTGTACCTCCAACTTGAGATGTTTTTTGTGGAGTGCCTTCAAATAGAGATGTGTTTGCTGATTTACTTTCAAAAGGCAATGTTTTTGATGGTGTGTCTTCAATTGGAGATGTGATTTCTGATGTACCCTAAAAAACCACATGTCGTCAATTTGTCTTCAACTGGAGATGTGCATAGAGCTTCACCTATGGTTGATGATGTGCGCCCAAATTTTGTATCCATTCTTGTCCTTCCATGAACTTTCCTCATTTATGCCCTTTTTTTTTCCAATTTGACATATCTCTCTTAGATTGCACGAGAATTTGTGGTTGTACGGGCTGAAATTCCTTTGCTTCACGAGCTACATTTTTTTATTCTCTTCTCCTTGAAATTTTAGCTGCACGTTCTTTTGGTGTTAGAGGCTTTGGTCATTTCCTCAACATGATCTTCAATGCTACATGTTCACAAACACACATAGAAAAAAATTTAGTAATGCATTTTACAAAAATATTGATATCGTTGATTACATTGCATTAAATATGAAACACACCAAATCATTTTACAAAAGAAGGCAGTGAGCTGTTTGGAATTATCAAACATGTATATGCTACACAATATTTTTCATACATGATGGAGTTAGATGTCTGTAGGGTTAGATATTAGAGTATGGATTTTGAGTGTGTTTGAAGAGCTGGAAAAGTACCTAGAGGCTGATGCAGTACATGTAGGGATCCACAATGAACTTGTTCAAAGATTTAGAGGAAGGCTCTTAATAGACTTACACACAACTTGATCGCTTAACTTACTAAGAAACACCATTTTTGATGCAGAGAGGGGTGGAAACCATTCAATACAACAAATCAATGAGAATCAATCAGATTCCAAAGCAAAACCAGATGTTGAATTAAAAAACCCAACTTCTACCAAGATTTCTCTTGTAGCATAGGTAACTCGGTTCAAGGGCCTTTTTACCAAGATTTTCCAAAACACTTGAAAAAATCAAGGATGATTAAGATACCTATTTGCAAGTTATAAAACATAGGTAAACCCTAGCATCAACTCCTTTGGACCAACATCTTCGCTCGAAATCCTCAAATAGAAGTATTTTATGTGTCAAAACCTCCAATTTCTTGATTTGTTTCCAAGTCCAAGACCTCTAGACCCCTAATACACCAAACCTTTAATTTCAAGAAAAATACTTGGGGTTTTAATGAAACTCCTATCTCCCGTACCTATCAGACCCATACCAAGTAGAAAACACACTTACCAGACCCTGCACATGGTGAATAATACATTACATGGACAGTCCTTTCCACATTTTGTCAAAACACTACTTGAAGCCCTAATTTTCACCATGAAAAGACCCTTCTACAGTCCTAGAACATCATCCCAAACACCCAACCTTGACCCCACAACATTCTAAATAGGTTAGCCATGTATTTTAAAAGTTAGAGGACCCATTCCACAAGTTACAGTATGCAGAAAAAGTGTAATGGGTCGAATTACATAATGAAACCCCTTAATCCAAGAACACTGTGAAAGTAGGTAACAGCAGTAAAAACAATATAACTTTCACTATACAAAGATTTAGAACCTCTAAATAGATGAAAATGAAAGATAACTTATTAATATACAACATCCAACTGGTTTTATATCATCTTAGAGTCCGTAGAGGCCGTAGAACAACAAGATTTGTGAGAGAAACTAGTACATTTCTAGAAAATAACGTTCTTCTTGATAAAAAAAATGGGGTACAAATCAACCAACAACCTCTCCTTCGAGGCATTGAATTTTATTAAACATATTTTGATTTCATTCCAACTCCCTCGAACTCTGCAACTTTTGCATCTTTTAGCAGCTTTTTTTACCATATTTAGCCAAATTGCAAGCTATGACACAACTGAACTCCCTTAGCTCCAAATACATTATAAAATGGTCTAATTGACCTTACTGAACACAATATACTCAACATTAACTAAAATCCTAGCATTTGACCATGCTCACTAAAATATGACATTTTTGACAAAATTGAGCTTATAAGGTGCTCCTACACCAAAGGCTTGGAACGTTGATTTTGAAGTTGTGGACCTTTTGACTAGCATTATTGAACTTGAACTTTATAAAGGTTATGATGAAAAATTCATGGATTAGAGTTTCTAGTAATATTGAGTTTATTTCATTCTGTTAGGAGTGACTGTTGTATGAATACAATATTTTGAGCAATAGACTTACATATGGTGGGTTTTGTTAAAATCTTCCAGAGGTTTAGAATGGTAGTCATCTTGAAAAGCATTGCTTGTTATTTATGGATGATCTTTGTTTTGTTTTAGATGTGAATTGGTTAGTTCAGCATTGAATTGAGGTTTTTGAGATTGAAGATTGTTTGAAACTGATCTAATTAAATGATTGTTGAAGGTTTTGTCTCCCTGCTCTGCATTACTGACCTAGGGTATAAGTTGTTGCCACCTAAATGAAAACTAGAGACTCTTGTTTTTATTTTTCTCAAAAACAGATTTTTGATTGTCAACGAAGTCATGAAGAATATGAATTCAAAGAAGGGTTTGTGATGCTATATCTTATAATTATTCACTCTTTCTTTGGCAATGAGGTAACTTAGAAAGACAATAACCATTCTCAATTGCACAAAATTTCCCATTTTTTATTTATTAGAAAGGTAAACGGTATGAATGAATGGAAACTTGTATTAACAACTATGTCAACTCACTTGAATTTATCTAAGCACATTTTCAATGAAGGTGAATTTTTTATGGAACAGAAAAATTAATGGACACTTGCATTAACATTGATGAAAGCTTTTAGGTTTTCCAAATTAATTGAAAAAGAATGAAATACAGTGAATTCCACTAGCCATGCTGGAAATGGACTACTATAAGCAATGCAAATAGAGTTCATAAGTAAATTTATGTTAAGTAAATGTCATGTTTTTAATTTTTTTGTTCTTCAAACTCATAAAAATTGAACATTTTTATGCAAATCCCATCTAATTCAATGCTGAATTCTATGTCCAATTGTTATGATTAATAAATCATTAAGGAAATTCAGTTTATATTTTCAAAAACAAACAAATATACTAAATATAAACATTTCAATTTACCAAAATGAATATATTACCTCAGATAATGTAAAATGATGTAGAAACTTCAAAATGTATTCTTCTACGTTGTCTACCATGCAGATTGGTGGTAAAAAGGTGATGGATCAAGCATAGATTGGTACAATATGAAGTCAACTGCATAAAAAAAATCTGTTTTTGACTCGGATAAAGCGCTGAACCAGACAAATTCACGCGAATGTGGGCCTAAATCATGGGGTCAAGCCTTATTTTACCATTTCAAGGTAAAAAACATTTGGCACTCACCAAATTTGGTGAGCACCAAATATGTTGTTTTTGAAAAAAGAGACCTGAGAGAGAGGGAGAGAGACAAAGTTGGAGAGAGTTGGAGGGAGTGAGAGAGAGAGGGGGAGAGTGGGAGAGTGGGAGAGAGAGAGATAGGGGGTAGGAGGGAGAGACTTGAGAGAGAGAGCAAGGGAGAGGGAGAAACCTAAGAGAGAGAGAGGGAGAGAGGGAGAGAGGGTAGGAGGGAGACACCTAGGAGAAGGAGAGGGATTCAAAGTGGGAGAGAGGGGGTGGGAAGGAGAGACCTAAGAAAATAGGGTGGGAGGTAAGTGAGGCCTAATAGAGAGGGATTCAAAGTAGGAGAGACCTAAGAAAGTAGGGTGGGAGGTAACTAAGGCCTGACAAAGAGGGATTATGAGAGAGGGTATTGGAGTGACACTGATTAGTGTAGGTAGAATGGGAGGGAGTGAGACCCAAGAGAAACAGACTTAAGAGGGAAATAATTTATTCAGTTATATGGTGGGGGGGAAGACCTTAGAGAGGGAGTGGGAGAGAGATATAGGGAGTGAGAGAGAGAGGGAGGGAGTGGGAGGGAGAGAGAGAGGGGGGTAGGAGGGAGAGACTTGAGAGAGAGAGAGGGAGGGAGTGGGAGAGAGAGAGGGGGGTAGGAGGGAGAGAGAGAGGGGGAGGGAGAGGGTGTGGGAGGGAGAAACCTAAGAGAGAGAGAGGGAGAGAGGGTGGGAGGGAGACACCTCAGAGGAGGAGAGGGAGTTAAAGTGGGAGAGAAGGGGTGGGAAGGAGAGACCTAATAAATTAGGGTGGGAGGTAAGTGAGGCTTGACCGAGAGGGAGTGAAAGAAGGAGAGAGGGGGTGGGAAGGAGATACCTAAGAAAGTAGGGTGGGAGGTAAGTGAGGCCTGATAGAGAAGGATTGTGAGAGAGGGCATTAGAGTGACATTGATTAGTGTAGGTAGCATGTGAGGGAGTGAGACCCAAGAGAGACCCCCATCCATCAACCCCACATACCCTCTTAATCCCTCAACCCTTAAACCCTAATCCTGCAAGCCCTCTACAATCTTAATCCCTCAACCCTTAAACCCTAATCCCTCAACTCCTATACCCTCTTAATACCTCAATCCTCAACCCTCAACCCTCAAAGCCTAATCCCGCAAGCCCTCTACAATATGAATCCCTCAACCCCTAAACCCTAATCCCTCAACTCCTATACCCTCTTAATACCTCAATCCTCAACCCTCAACCCTTAAACCCTAATCCCTCAACCCCTATACCCTCTTAATCCCTCAACCCTCAACCCTTAACCCTTAAACCCTAATCCCTCAACCCCTCTACAATATTAATCCCTCAACACTTAACCCTTAACCCTCAACCCTTAAACCCTAATCCCTCAATCCCTATACCCTCTTAATCCCTCAACCCTCAACCCTCAACCCTTAAACCCTAATCCCTCAACCCTCAACCCTTAAAAGCAAATCCCTCAACCCCTATACCCTTGTAATCCCTCAACCCTCAACCCTTAAACCCTAATCCCTCAACCCCTATACCCTCTTAATCCCTCAATCCTCAACCCTTATCCCTTAAACCCTAATCCCTCAACCCTCAACCCTCAACCCTTAGCCCTTAATCCCTAAACCCTCTACTTGAGAGAGAGAGGGAGAGGTGGTGGGAGGGACATACTTGAGAGAGAGGGATAGGGAGAGGGAGAGGGAGAGAGAGAGAGGGAGGGAGAGAGGGAGGGAGTGGAAGAGATATAGAGGGAGTTGATGTGAGAGGGAGAGGGTATAGGAGGGGAAAACTTGACAAAGAGAGAGAGAAAGAGGGAGATGGGGTGGGAGGGAGAGACTTGAGACAGAGGGAGAGAGACAAAGTGGGAGAGAGTGAGAGAGAGGGAGTGGGAGAGAGAGGAGAGAGACAAAGAGAGAGAGAGATAGAGGAGTCAGAGAGAGAGGAGAGAGAAAAGGGAGAGATATAGAGTGAGTGAGAGAGAGGAGTGGGAGAGAGAGAGGGAGAGACACAGAGATAGGAGAGGAGACAGGAGGAGAGGGGCAGGAGGAGAAACCCAAGAGAGAGGGAGAGGAGAGAGGATGGGGAGGCAGAATGGGAGAGAGAGAAGGAGAGGAGACAAAGTGGAGAGAGGGGTGGGAAGGAGATACTCTACGGAGAGAGAGGGAATGAGAGATAGAGGGATGGAGAGATGGACAAGAGAGAGAGAGAGATGGAGAGATGGAGAGGATGGAGGGATGGAGAGAGGAGGAAGAGGTGGACACAGGAGAGGAGAGAGGAGGAGAAGAGAGGAGGGAGAGAGATGTGGAGGAGAGAGTGGAGAGGAAGGGAGAGGAGAGGAAGGGAGAGGAGACTGGGAGGGGAAAGAGGGAGATCGAGAGAGAGGAGAGAGAGGGAGAGAGAGAGGGAGAGTGGTGGAGGAGATGAGAGATGGGAGGAGGGAGATAGAGGAGAGGAGGGGTAGAGAGAGAGAGAGGGAGAGGGGGTGGAGGGAGAGAGACAGAGAGAGAGTGGGAGAGAGAGAGGAGGTGGGAGAGAGAGGGGGAGGGAGAGACCCAGAGAGCGAGAGAGAGAGAGGGAGAGAGATAGGGTGAGTGAGAGAGAGGGAATGGGAGAGAGATAGAGGGAGTGAGTGAGTGATAGACCTAAGAGAGGGATTAGGGTAGAGATTTTAATTGGGTTTAAGGGTTTAAGTGTTGAGGGATTATGGTTGAGGGTATTGGGTTGAGGCTAGAGGGTAGAGGGTTTAAGGTTTTAGGATTTAAGGGTTTAGTGTTTAAGGTTTTGAGGGTTGAGGGTATAGGGTTGAGGGATTAGGGAAGAGAAGGTGGGATGTATGGAGGGAGAGATGGAGGGAGAAGTGAGATAGAGATAAGGAGACAAGAGGAGGGAGAGACAAAGATAGATGAGGGTTGAGGATCCAATGTATAGGGTAGATGGTTGAGAATTGAGGACCTATAGGATTGATGGTTTAGGGCTTAAGGGTTTAAGGGTTAAGGGTAGAGGGCTAAGGGTAGAGGGGAGTGTTGGTTCTCAAAAGTGTAGGTTTTAACCAGAAGAGTTTTCCAAGATCTTACAACACTTTTGGCCAACGTAGAATGCCAATTGATGCAATTGATGCAATTGTACCTTCTGCTCTTTATGTTCTGGAGGACCTAGGCCAGTGTACCTGTTGATGGTGTTTTTATGCACTTTACAACATAGGCAATACGTAGGTGCATTACCTCTCTTGAAAGACAATCTTCCACAATCAAATTGCAGAACACTATCCCAAGGTCTCTCGGATGTTAGGTCTTGATAGTGCTTGGAATATTTTAGTTGTTTGTGTGATTTGCCGGAATCACAAGGCGGCCTTACATGGTTGAAGTTGTAGGGGAATTGAGTCAATAAATGGATTTCTATAGGTCTGGAATTGATATGCTTTGCTGCAGGTTCAAGCAACAGTCTTAGACTCCATTATTTTGTTGGATTTGGCTTTATAATGTGCAAAGAACCTCAACATAAGTTGATTCTAAAAAAAATGGAAAAAAGGAAAAGGCGAAGAAGAAAGATGTTTCCTAGACCTGCAACTACCGATGAACAGTGATCATGGAGGTTCCTGCTATGGACAGTTTCCTTAAATGGGATTTCACTTAACCAGAATTCTCACAATATCATGAAATCAGTGCTATCTTCTAGGGACTGCAGATGTTCATCATTCAGTCACTATGGAAACATGAATAAAAGATGAAATTCAATGAGAAGTAATGGAATCAAAGTCCAGACTAACTTTGCACGGTCATCTACCTTCAGCAAATGACCAAAAGTATGGACAAGGAAAGCATACACACAACAATTACTTCCAAAACCAGAAATGGCATATTAAATCTACCAAGTCTAATCTGAAGGAGATAGAACAACAAAGTAACTTAAAGAAAAACTATAACTAAAAGGGAGAGGAATCATGAAACATATTGAGAAACCTAGAAAATACACCAAAAATGGTTGTATCTGCTATTTATAATTTCTTTAGCATGCCTTTACAACAACTCAACTCCCTTAGAATGAGAGGAGGAGAGCCCTATTTATAGTTTTCACAAAAAAAAATGAGTGGCCAAGATTTGATTCCATTATGTGGCCAAGATTCATTTTACATTAGGGTTTCACCTACCCCTCAATATATTACATTTATAAAATACTTTCTTATCTCTTCCCTATCTCGTCATCTAGTGACAACACTGTAGCAAATTTGTCTTTTAGTGATTTGCCCTTTGCTGTAGCTATTCTTCAAGGAACTATTCATCGATGACTAGGTTTCCCTCTCACTTCTTCAACGCGGCATACTCCATGAAATTTAGGATCAAAGACTGGAACTTTTCAACCTCCAGGATATCAGCCTTCAAGATCTGATAACTCCACTCTTGGGAATTGCTACCAAGCTTCTTCCAATCTGCCTCATATTTGACATCATTTTCTTGGCAGGCTTCTGACTATGCAAAGGCTCGGGCTGTGAAGCACATGAAATCAGTGGTGATTTCGGTAGACATCCCATCTTCCATAGCCTTGAAGAAGTGGGGCTTGATGTTCTCAAAGTTGATCTCGACTGCGAGCACTTCATGCCCCATCATCAGTTTGAGGTACTGCATACACTCCTCTCTGGATTCCCTTGCCCATTCAATATCGGGCGCTATTCGCTCCAAAAACTACTCCATCCACCTCTTTCTGTGGACATAGTCTCTCTTCCAGGTATCCACTAGCCAGTGGTCATCGTCTTTGAAGGCAAGGTCCCTCTCCCAGATATCACTCGGCAAAGCGAGAATAGCCTCAATCTTTGGGTAGGCTGCATTGTATTTCGTGGGGAACCTCTCACAAATTTGCCTCGTGTCCTCTAGAGTTTTCTGGACCTCCAGGAATCTATTCGCTACTCGGACAACCACGTTGATACTCGTGTTTCCTAGGTCCAAAACCTACCGGAACCAATTTTCCATAGTTCTGCCCAGGTTCCGCCTCTTTTCTAGTTTATCAATTTGCTCCCTGGACAGTAGCTGAGGCGGGGCTATTGATGTTGTGGGCTGATCATCCAAAGATGACCACTACTGAATATATGTGGTTAGGTCTGTCACTTGCTCCTTCAACTCCTCCTTGGAGATCTTATCCTGCTGGATAAGGTGCACTACGGTGGCGACCGACTCCTGGAGATGCTCTACCTTCTGCTCCCTTGTGGCCACTCCCAAATCGATGGTGGAGACATTGTAAGTTATACCTTGTTCTCCAACCATCAACGTTTCTAATTGCACGGCCCTTGATCCTAAGGCATCCATGGTTATCCTCGATCTGATCTTCGGCTTCTTCTCTTTTCTGGTGCCTATTCGTGCTCTGGCCATGATGGCTTCCAACCTTGCCTTGGGATCCTTTGTCGCAGGAGTCTTTTGTTTGAGCTGCCTTTGCAGCCAATCAGGCATTTGAGGTTCTTTGTATGGTACCTCACCTCGAGTCCCACTATCTTCCTTCTTGAGTTCGACATCTTGGATATAAGTGCCTTGTCACTTGTTTCTGCATCCTCTTTTCTTTCATCAGAAGTGTGTTCCAATGTTTCATGCTCGGCGGGGGACTCAGTTTGTAGCTATTGCTTGGGTGAATCTACTTTCTCAACATCCTCCTCCACATTCAGAGTATCTTGATGCTTCTCGGGGCTTTATGTTTGCTTGCTCTCCTGGAGGAAAGTTTCCTCACCATGTTCTGGGGTCTGGCCATGTTCCTCGATGGGTGACCTGTGACCTTCTGTTTCTGGAGCAACAGTCTCCTCGTCCTATGCAAGCCGATCCTGGTCCTCCTTGTCCTCAATTTCCTTAAGCTATTTACCCCATTCTTCATTGAGTCTGGGATCATTTCACTCTTTGATCAGCTCGGTGTCAAGGTCCTCGCTACTTTCACTTTCCCCACTGGAAGATTCACAAACCACCTCATCAATTTCCCGACGCTCATACAAGGGATGTTCGTGATACTCAAACTCTTCATACTCCGATGCCTTCTCAGCCTCTAGCTGCTGTCGTTCATGCTCTTCTGATATTTGCATGGTGGCCTCCATCTTCGGTGATTTGGTAGAGGGAGATGCCATTGGAGTAGAGGCCATAGCTTGAGCTATTGCTACCTGGACTATTGGATTGGCAAGCATCCCCAAAAGCTCAGAAGGCACATTCTGCATATACCTCACAAAGGAATCTGGAAGGCTTGGGGCTAGCGTTGTGGCAGTGAAAACAAAAGGGAGGGAAGGAGACATGGAGGGAGAGGTCATAGGCGAGGTGGTGGCGGATGATGAATCCACGGGAATGACCTGCGACACTAGAGGAGACTGAGCAAGGTGGACGGAGATATCCACCACGGGCGGGGAGGAAGCGGAAGCTGGAATTGAGGCAAGCGGGGTAGCGGTGGTGATTATAATGGGTGGAGATCCAAACAAGCTAGATCTTTTATTCGTGATCCTGAGGGGCGAACCCTTTGGCATCACTGTTGTCTCCGTGCCTCATGTTGTTTTTCTTTTCTTCTGAGAGGGCTCTGGCTCGGAAGACTTACGGGCGTAGACCCTTGGTTTGGGCAGTTGTTGGCTAGCCTCTTTTCTTTTTCTAGTCTTTGGAGGTGGTGGGATCTTAGATGTCTCCCCAGTTGCAGCGGCGGCTTCTCCACCCTCGGAGCCACTTGGCTCACTTACATGCTCTCCCGCGAGCTCGGTATATGTTAGGACGACCCCTTGTTGTTTCAATTGGGCCACCTTTCCATCGATCCATGCCCTTGTTCGTACTTTGACGGCCCTGGTAAGTACACTAATGTCATTGAGTTCCGATGCATCCCAGTTGATGGCGGGCAGCGGTAGGTTAGAGACTGTATCATACACCGGATCCACTATTACCTCCTCATCCTCTTCTAGTTGATCGGGTACAGGGCATAAGTTCACCCTTCGCACATGGAGGATGGTCATGCGCATGTAATATCACAGCCGCACCTCGAGATTGTCTTTGCAGTTGGCCCAGAAGTCCTCGATGTTATGGAGGTGGGCATATCCGTGCCCTAGCGCCTTTCTGACATGGCCATAGGGATCCATCCATGGCCTAGCTGTGTATTGTTCAAAATTATATTCCACCAACTCCTTTTCTGAATATCCAGTGTACTGGGAAGTGTGGAACTTAAACATCCCCTGCCCAAGGTTCATGGGGTAGACGGGGCCTGCTAGATGCTTTTCACTCAGGACATTGTGAATGTGTTGCAACTGCCGAGTCAGTTCCAAGAGGACAATCCAGTCGTTTGGGTACCGGGGCAGCTTGTTTGGTCTATCCGAGAAGCCTTCTGCACGGATGTATGTGAACCTTGGAAACTGAATATACCAGAATGCATATTGTCCGAGGAGGACCCTGGCACTGTGAGATGTTCTTCTCTGGAAATCTCCTCCTACTGATCGGATCACATGGGCAATGAACACATCATTCACCCTGCAGTAGTTCGTTTTGAAGTTTCTGTATTGCAATTGAGGGTACTTATCATACGGTTTGAGCTCTGGTCCTGATGGATCACCTAGCATTACTGTCAAACCTTGATAATGTCACCGATTGGTGAGGGAGTACACTAAGTATGATGTCATGAAAAACTTATTAGTTCTCTTCACGGTAGTGAACTGCTCATGGAAGCAGTCGCTGATGATCTCTCCCCAATAGAAGAAGGTGTCCTTTCCTTGGAGAATCTGCTCTATGAAATAGAACATCCATTCCTGGAAGAAGACCGCGCTAGGAAGGCCTTTGATTCAGTTGAGGAGGGTTACCAAATCATGGTAGTCCTTGGAGAAGTCACTGTGGTAGAGCTCCTGAGGAAGCTTCCCAGCACTAGCACGTTTTTCCTTCAACCAGCAGTGGTTGATAACCCTTTTGCACTCCAGCAGGTCCTGCTCCCACACCTCCTTACAGTCCTCCAAGGCGGGGATCTCCATGCTCTTAGATGTGGGAATGTGGAAGCTCTCGGTTATGCCTGACAGAGACATATCTGCAAGGATATTCCCCTCGTGATCCACTATTGTTCTAGTATCGGACTGGTATGCTTCGACACATGCCATTACCAACTCCGGGGCCACTAGGGCCGGTGGGAAACCTGCATCCTTGGCAAGTCCACTGCTCTTTATCAATTTGGCACCTGCAGTCTTCGGGTTCATTCTGACCCTTTGCGTAAATTCATCAACATCGACCTGTCCGATGTTGGTATCTGTGACATCCCTCCAAAGGGTAGTGACCCTAGATTGAATGGGGACCCCCTGGAACTTATACCTCATTAGTTCCTTGTCTTCCTTCCCCCTTACTGGCTTAGCTGGTCCTTTCCCTTTTTTGGAAGCACCGGAAGTCTCTAGGCCGGATTCCATAAATCCTGCACAACGGATGAGAATTAGCAACAAGGAACTGATAAAATGGCTGACGTCGAGTACCTGCATGTCAAGGTTAGTCCAATAATCAAAATTCATACTTTAGCAATCACAGAGGCAAGATAATTCATCATTAGAAGGCAATGCAAATAATCTGGAGTTCCTGGGCCGGAAATCCCTTGGTAGAATGCCATTCAAAATGGAAAAATGAGAATGGAATTCCCATATGCATTTCCCGAAGTTAGATTTGAAGATTAGACGTTGGAAATGGAAGAAAACCACATTTCAGCAAGTGGGTCAAAATCCGTTTTGGATTTGGAGGTCATTTGATGCCTCATTTGGAGGTTCGGGTATCACCTACAGAGAAGCCATTGGAAACGACGCAGAGGAGATGGAATTCCGGGCGGCAAAATCCGGGTCTCGGATTGCCATCGTCGGGAAGTCGCAAGGTGGATGGCTGTGTGGAATGGAAAAATGCAAGGGGAAACCCAGGAGGGGAAACTTGGAAGAGCAAATCCGATAGAGGAAATCCGGAAGCAGCCGAATGGTTCGGGAGAAACGGACGGCAAACGGGACACCGGGACCCGGAGGTCGGATAGACGCTCTGTGCCCGCCATTTAGAACGGCACGGTAGGAAAGGAATTCCGGAAGAGGAATTCCGGAAGAGGAATTCCAGAGGCTAGAATCCGGAGGAAGATCAGAGGAAAAATACCAAAGCCTATGGGTTCCGATGGACAGGGGACAGGGGTCCGGGATCCGGGAAGACGCAAGGTGGACGCCGTTCGAAATAGCGAGATGAGGAAAGAATTCTGAGAAAGGAATCCTGAGAAAGGAATCTCGCCGAAGGAATTTCGAGAAAGGAATCCCGAAGCGGGAATTTCGAGGACAAATTCGAAGAAAATCGTGAAGTTTGATGGTAGACGAAAAAGGAGGGTCCAGGATCCAAGGGTCGGGAAGACGATCGGACGGCGCTGTTAGGAACGGCGGGGGCACAAAGGAATCCTGAGAAGGGAATTTCGGAGGTAGGAATCCGAAAGGCAGGAAAGCTTAAAAATCCGAAGAAAGAGGCAGTACGGATGGCCGCGGGAAGACCCGGGATCGGAAGATGTCGGTGCCGTTCCGAAGAACAACCATGACGCAGGGAGGTTTCGGTTCGATTTCCTGGGCGGTTGAAGGTGGATTCTTAGATTCCAAGACATGGGTTTTGCACACAGGGGTGAAATCTACTTAGTTTATGTCTCATTTTACAATTCTACCTCAAGAAAATCCCAAAAATCACAAAAAGGAAACTAGGGCACGTGGACGGAAAACCCACCTCGAAAATCTGAAGAATAGGTTGCCAGACGCACGGAAGTCACCGAGAAAAAACCTCAAAAATTGACAGGAGGAGAGCCCAAAATCGTCGGGAACTCTTTCAATTTTTTCTATCACTCGAACCTTGAAAATGACAACCGAAAAAAGCATTTTTATAGCCAAAGACAGCCATTAATGTCGCATTAATGACTCCGTATGGTTGCAAGTTCGGTTGGTGAACTCTAGAAAACGCAGAGGCAGCGGGAGGTTCGGGGTCCGAGGTCCGAGAAGCCATCCAGTGGGCGCCGTCGGAAACAGCAACGCCCGAGGGGAAACCCGAGAAGGGAAACCTAGCGGAGGCAATCCGGAAGAGGAAGTCCGACAGGGGAAACCTGAAAGGGGAAACCCGGGAAGGGAAATCCGGAAGGGGAAACCCATAAATTGCCACAGATGCCAGAATTTCGACAAGGAAAACTCGAAAAACCTGAAACTTAAAATATGACATTGGGGAACGTGCCACCCCTGACATTTGGGGGCACAAAAAATGGGAACGCAAAACAAGGAGAAGCGAAAGGGACCAAAAAAGGAAAGAGGGAAAAGAGGCTCCCCATTCCGAATGGGGCGTGTGTGCAAAAGGCATAACAGTACCTATATGAATAATGCAGATTGAAATGTGTTTCATGTTCAAACAATCTATCCACAATGGCGAATGGATGTGGACAAATAAAAACCCTACAACTATTCCTACAACATAAAGGAAAGGATCTGAAAATATTGTTTTAAATGAACTTTATCTCCTAGGTTATGAATGACCAGTGTTTTCTATCCACATGGGAAATGGAGTCAAAAATATCAAGAATTATAGGTGTTCCCCTTTCTAACCTAATTCAAGTTGTTAGGCACATTTAAGGTATGAAATTCTATAACTGGCATATTATTTCACCAAATTTATGACTTGCATAAAATTGTGCTAGAATTTTTTCCTACCAGGTTCTTCTTCAAGCATCCAACAAAAATCCTAAAGTCACTGTGACTTGTTTAAGAGGATTTAGTTCTGCCTTGTACACACCAAGTAATCAAATCACACAAAGTGAAAAATACACTGCGATAAATTAGAAATATACTTGATATATTCTTTAAAAAAAATTGATTGGAGACAACCAGACAGGAAATACATAAATTATAGCATCTCTACAACTGAAATCAGAAAAGATGTCACCAATTTATTAATGTTTTCTCCATTACAATCTATTTCAAGAAAAAAATTTCATCACTCCTATTAGAACCAAAAAATTTCATAAAAATTCCTAGGGTGTTCCTATTATTTTCCATAAAAATCCATGAAAAAACCCTAAGGTTTTCTCCATTTACACCCATCATTTTCCTACCTATTTCATAAAAAATCATTTTTCCCATCCAAAATGCTAATACACCTTATACCTTACATCGTTTCCTTAATGTTTACTTTTTATGTCTTTACCGCTTTATCGCAGCCTCCAACAAAGGGGCCTACGGTATGGCGGTAGCGATTATGGAGCAAGCAAAGGGAGCTTACCACAACACCACGCATGGTGTTCAAACACACCATGGTGGCACAATAAATAGTCGCCAAGATTAGTAAAAGGCTACCACTACACCGTGGCCAGTTTGAAAGCACACCACGGTGGCACGATGGAGGAAGAAAGATTTACTGCTGCACTGCGTGCGGTCAACACAGTGACCGTGGTGAGCGGTGAGATAACCGGCGGGGCGACAGTCATCACAGTTACCGCGGTACTTCCATCGTCCAGAGGGGTGACCGTGGTAGTGTGGTAGAATGTAAGTAACCAGTGAGGCGTAGGTGGGTGGTGGTTAGTGAATGCCTACCACTACACCACAGATAGTTAAGAATGAACCCACGATTGAGCGGTAAGGGGACAAGCTATAGAGGAGCAGTCAAAGTTAGAGCACTGCAGAACCTCATGAAGACATAAAGTTGAACATGGTAAGGAAATAGGAGATGGCAATGAGAGATAGTGACATAGCTATACCGTTCACCATTGCCTCAATGTCTCTGTTAACTGCTTACCATGCCACCGCGGTCTCCATCCTAACCGGTGGCGGTACCATGGTATCTCTTTGGACTGCTTCCTCGCCAGTTTTCTCACCATTCACCACACCACCACGGGTTATGTGTTGACCGCCCACGGTTGTGCGGTAAAAATTTCTTTTGACTGTGGTGAAAGATTATAAAGGGTAGACAAATGGCAGTAAAAGATATTCAAATATAATGGATGAGAGAAATGAATTATTAAGAAAAAGAATAGTGAAATATTAGGAATTAAATGGGGGTAAAATGTGAGGCCCATATAGGCCAAAACTAGGGTATTGGAATAAGGATAAAAGATATTGTAGCATTGTAAAAGGGGGTGAATGATATTTTATGAAAAAAATATTGAAAACATATGTTCAAAATGGGAAAAAACCCTAGGGTTTTCCATGGAAATTTTGGATTCTAATAGGGAGAGACATAGAAGGAGTGAGTGAGAGAGAGAATTGAGAGAGGGAGAGGGGGTTGGAGGGAGAGAATTGAGAGAGAGAGGGAGAGGGAGGGGGAGAGAGATAGAGGGTAGAGGGTTGATGGTAGAGGGCAGAGGTTTTCA
>CM021102.1:765942230-765965327 GCA_007115665.2 Sequoiadendron giganteum
ACACTCATGATAAGAAGAACTGTGTTGCAAGCATCCAAGGAGGAAGATTTGAGTCAAAGAAGGAGCCTATTCAAAACTATGTGCAAAAGCAAAGGTAAAGTGTGTCAAGTTTTCATTGATTCTGGTTCTCAAGATAATCTAGTGTCTAGGGAAATGGTGGACAAGTTGAGTTTGAAAAAATTACCTCATGAAGCACCTTATAGAGTTTCTTGGGTCAATGATAATCAAAATGTTAGAACTATAAAATTTAAATTAAAAAATTCATTGGCCATTCATGCTCATTAATTCCCTAAGGAGTCCATACTACAAGTATAAAATTTCCTTCATGTAGCATAATCACCAATGTTCATTTTATCATATGGTCTCTTAAACCCTAATCCCTCAACCCCCATACCCTCTTAATCCCCCAACCCTCAACCCTTAACCCTTAAACCCCTAATCCCTCAACCCCCATACCCTCTTAATCCCTCAACCCTCAACCCTTAACCCTTAAACCCTAATCCCTCAATCCCTCTATAATATTAATCCCTCAACCCTTAACCCTTAACCCTCAACCCTTAAACCCTAATCCCTCAACCCCTATTCCCTCTCAACCCTCAACCCTTAACCCTTAAACCCTAATCCCTCAACCCCCATACCCTCTTAATCCCTCAACCCTCAACCCTCAGCCCTTAAACCCTAATCCTCAGCCCATGCCCTCTTAATGCCTCAGCCCTCAACCCTCAGCCTGGCCAAAACCCTAATCCCTCCAGCCCTATGCCACCCTCTTAATCCCTAAACTCTCAGCCTTAAGCCAGCAATCCTCAGCCCCTATGCCTCTTGATCTCAAACTCTCGACCTCAGCTCTTAAACCCTAGTCTATCAGCCCTCTACAATCTTAGTCTTCGGCCTTAACCTCAGCCCTTAAACCCTAATCCCTCAACCCCTATACCCTCATAATCCGTCAACCCTCAATCCTCA
This sequence comes from Sequoiadendron giganteum, assembly GCA_007115665.2. Classification (NCBI taxonomy): domain Eukaryota; kingdom Viridiplantae; phylum Streptophyta; class Pinopsida; order Cupressales; family Cupressaceae; genus Sequoiadendron; species Sequoiadendron giganteum. The sequence continues at coordinate 765,943,191 of CM021102.1, forward strand.
ACCCTCAACCCTTAAACCCTAATCCCTCAACCCCTATACCCTCTTAATCCTCAACCCTCAACAGCCATGCCCTTAATCCCTGAGCCCCTGCTTGAGGGGATAGGGAAAGGGAGAGAGAGAGGGAGTGAGAGAGGGAGGGAGTGGAAGAGAGATAGAGGATCTCACTATGAGAGGGAGAGGGTGTAGGATGGGGAGACTTGACAAAGAGAGAGAGAAAGATGGGGTAGGATGGAGATACTTGAGAGAGAGAAAGAGGGAGATAGGGTGAGAAGGAGAGACCTGAGAGAGACAAAGAGAGAAAAAGTGGGAGAGAGATAGAGGGAGTGAGAGAGAGAGAGGGAGAGAGATAAAGTGGGAGAGAGATAGAGGGAATGAGAGAGAGAGAGTGACTTGAGAGAGAGAGGGAGAGGTGGTGGGAGGGAGATACTTGAGAGATATGGAGGGGTATACAGAGAGAGATAGAGGGAGTGAGATAGTGAGGGAGTGGAAGAGAGATAGAGGGAGTGACTATGAGAGGGAGAGGGGGTAGGAGGGGGAGACTCAAGACAAAGAGAGAGAGGGAGAGGGGGTAGGACGAAGATACTTGGGAGAGAGAGGGGGAGAGGGGGTGGGAGGAGAGAGACAGAGTGGGAGAGATAGGGAGTGGAAGAGAGGGAGGGAGTATGTGTGTGTGTGAGAGAGAGAGAGAGGGGAGATGGAGATACCAGAGAGAGAGTGAGAGAGAGAGGGAGAGAGATAGAGTGAGTGAGAGAGGGAATGGGAGAGAGATAGAGGGAGTGAGTGAGTAACAGACCTAAGAGAGGGAGAGGGGGTAGGAGGGAGAGACTTGAGAGAGAGATACAAAGAGAGAAAGATAACAACCTAAGAGAGGGAGATGGAGTGAGAGAGATAAAAATATCAAAGAGGGAGAGTGAGATAGATTTATTTAGGTACCTATGTGGGAGGGAAAGAGATGTGAGAGAGGGGATTGGACTGAGAGAGTAGTCTAGGTCGCGTGGGAGGGAGTGAGACCTGGGAGATAGAGAATTTAGAGGAATAAAGAGTTATTCAGTTACGGTAACGAGTTAGAGAAGGTATGAAAGGTAAAACCTAGACTATCCATCTACGATCATAAACTGTGCACTCTAAGCATTATCAAATTTGTTCACCAAAGAGGGGAAATTCTAGTTTTGTGCAAAGCAGGCCATTTGGCACATGCCAAATGTGATGAGTCATTTGGCGCTTGCCAAATTTGGTGCTTGCCAAATGCCTTGCTTTGGATGTGTTAATTAATAGGATTTGCCAAATTTTCTCATATTTTCATCCTTGCTCCCCGTCTCATTTGTACATCTTTCAATGTAAGTTTATAAAAAAACCGTGATAGCATTAACCTCTCTCTTAGCTATCTAAATATATAATTATTTTTTCATTTTTATTTAGTTAAGGTTTTGATCCATGGCTTCTATTGTAAATGCCTTCGTTTTTGGTCAAAAACCAACACGTGCTAGGTTTAGGATATATTTTTACACATTCATGGGAATGTGAAACAAATTACATTTTTTGAAACTAGACTCCATTCTACACATGATGAAAAAAAAAAATCAATTTTTGATTAGTTTGCAAAAAATATGTCGGGGAGCACGCTCAAATTTCAGTTTTTTAGGATGTGTCTACTTTGAAAATTCATAAATCATTAAAAAAATTATCCAAAAGAAGTAGGATAAACTAAATGGTGTTAGCTAGTTTCTCACCATTGGGATTTTTCAAATTCTAAAAAAAATGTTAACCAAAAAGGGGGGAGCCCTCAGGCGCTATGCTATTGCCGCATCTTGAAATTTTGAGCGTAACTATCTTCATTTTCTCGTGCAAATCAGATTTTGCTGATTTCAGAAGAAAAAAAAAGTGGCATCCTAAAAGCCAAAATTGTGTCACAGATTGGTGCACTTACCCACCTATAAAATAACCTGAAAAAATATATATATTTGGGTTTCTAATGTGGGGTTTTCCTTGGTCAAACCCCTAGTTTGTATTTAAACTTGTAAAGAGATAGAAAATCTGCATAAACTGTAGCCTTAAGTGTGTCTAGAACTAGGAAAACCTGAAATAAGACAAAACCCTATTCTATTGTGCTAGAATAAGATGCATGCAAGAGATTTGGAATGATGCAAGACTTCAATCCAAGAAACCCTACAACATTACAAATGTGTGTAAAAGGGAATGAAAATGGTATGCAAACCTCAAGTCTGAAGATGGGCTGAAAATAGAAGATGTAGCCACTTTGAAAATAGTCTTTAGGTGTGATTTAGTGGCTAGTTGCACCTCTTCAACCTAGATTTCTCCATGAATCTCCATAGGCATCTATGTTCAACCTTTGTAAATGTATGTTCTTCACTGTGGAGTGAGCTTGAAGACTTGCAAAAGCCCTAGCTTGTTGTCCAAAAGCTTCAACTTTGTTGTGAGTGAGAGATGAAACTTCTTGAGGAAGATTTTTTTGCTCTTGAATCTTGAAGTTGCTTGTGGAAAAATGATCAAAAATTTGTGAAAATGACCTAAAAACAAGTATTTATAAGCAACAAGACCTAATTCTCAATAATTTTCACCTAAGAGGCCGACACCCATCGGAAATTTTTAACAAGATATTCATTTTCCCGCTTAAAAATGCAAAAATCCTCAAAAAGGACTAGGTCACCAACTTGGGCGACCTAGTCCCACTAAGGGATTTGTAAGTGGGATTAGTGGTTTTTGAATATTTTTGATATTCCTTTCTAGGGGTTGAATGATTCCCTAGGTATAACAGGCCTCAAAGTCAAAACTAACGAACCTTAGGGGCCTATAAATGTTGTTTTAGGGTGGTAATTGATGAAAGGGGACCTAAAGTAGGACCAAAACGGGCACAAAATTGTCCTTTTCTTCAAAGTTATACAATTTTTGGCAACACACTATGAATGGATGTGGGAGCATATGAATACTTAGTTTTCCTGTAACATGAGATTGAACCCTTGAGGTATCAATAGGGATTTTGTTGCTTTAAGTGTCTTTGTTGAGCACTTGTAGTCATTGGTATATGGGTATCCAATCTTCAACCTAGTGAACATGATTGAATAGTGTGGTGAGTCCCTATAATTACTTTAAGGTTAAGTTTCTTATGATTCTATTTGTAATAGTGAATTAACATTGCAATTAAGAAAAAGCCATTATATATTTTAGATTGTTGATGTATTCGAGAGATTGTTCAAAATTAGTGATGTCTACTCATGTTCTTCAATTTGAGGTAAATATGGACTTGTTGACATTGTGTCATGTGTATAAATTTTTTGCATCAATTACATGTGTTCTAGATAGTGATGGCAATGGTATGTGAAGGAGTTGAGCTTGACTATTAGGTTGTAAGGGTGATGTATTATCTTGAGGTTTGAATCATGATTTTGTGTTTCATAATTATATGTGTAATGAATGATGCCTTGTTATTTAAGTTTTATTTGATAAGTGTCAAGTTGGAAACTCATTCTTCCCTATATATTTTAATAATGGATTTCTTTTATGATTGGTTTTCGTTTGAGATGTTCAATGTTAACCATTATAGTCATATGTGAAAATACATACAAGATATGTTGCAAGAATAATTTACCATAAGATTGATACATAGCTTACATTTTATTTTGTAATTGTGGTAATATGATAGTACACTCATGACACATTGTTAAGAAGAAGTAATGTATACCACTTTATCATCAGTTGTGCACAAAATACTTCAATATACATAAAATGTGGTGTAAATCATCTTCACCCCTATCCTACATTGTAATAATGTCTTATTTAAGCTTACTAGCTAACAATATTCAATGGGGAAGAGGGCACATCCCTTGTGGTTCAAATTACATTGGGGACTTGAAGGGGTTTTCCCTATTTTCAACACTAGAAAAATTGCTCCATTTAGCACATAAAAATAAAAAAGGGTAAACCTTTTAAAGAAATTTTGCTAAGAACCCCCAAAAAAAACTAGGAGGAGAGTTGTCATTGCAAATGCAAAACATCATTTAAAATTTATTTTACTTTTAATTTATTTAATAGCTATCCCCCACCATCCCCAAAATTTGAAAAAAAAAATCCCCCTCTAAAACCTCATCCCCATGTACCCCATGCCAAAAACTCAAAGAAATGTTGTTAGCCAATTCATTGGAGGTAGCAAGTGGCCACTATGGTTGGGGTCATCTTACCCTTTACATTTGAGGTCAAGGACATCATGGATTGGCTTGCACTCTTGAAGGTGTCATGTATGTTACGAGAAACTATTGCACACCTATTATGATGCTTTGGCTTGAATTACAAATGAAGATACATGTATTGTAAAGTACAAAGACCAACTATAATGTATTGTTAGTATTGCACCATGAAAAATAGAGGATATCACTAAATTTCCTTATTGTTGGGAATTATTTTTAGAGATCCTAGTCTCAAACTTGGGAACTATTGTAATAAGTGTTATTCCAATGCATTGCTTTTTATTTGAATTTAGTATAATAATTCAATAAGGAAAATAATCTTATTGTGAAAGATAGTACACCTTAAGTTCTCCTCTGTACTAGTTCATTTAATTATTGATTTCTTTAGTCCAATATGATTACTTAGATGAAAATCACTATATGCTATGGATTAACAAACAAGACACTTTTATCATGAGAACATTAGTACCAACATGATCCAAAACTGATTGATGTGAACCAACAAAATAACTAATGAAAGAAATTGAAGTTGAACCAAAATGAATATTCACTTATTAAGAATGATGATCTTGTAAGAAAAACTAAATGTAGATAATGATTATTCCACATGCATAACAATGTGAAAAAAATATAATGGAAAGTGGTGTGAACACTTCCTTGCCCAACAATTTATGCCACAACTTTCCCAAAAAAATTGTTTGGATTTTGGGGGTGTTTCCAATTAGCTAGATATTGCATATTACATTTGTTGATTTTCTAGGGGGAATATTTTTCAAAAATTCAATGCAAAGAACTACCATACAAGGAAAATAATAGGGAAACTATTTTTTGGAATTAAATGAAAGAGCCTATTATCTCATATAAGGCTAATGTTGTTTAGGAATCAGTCCTCAGCTAATAAAATATTGAACTCCAAAGAAAAATCTACTATGAAATAACCTTTTGGCATAACCATAAACCTAAAAATAATCACCCTCCCATTGAATCTCCAAAGCTCATATTCAACTTCAACTTCAAACAAAATTATAGTGGCCGCTGTGATAACACTCAATTGAAAGCCTTTTAGCTGAGATCTTTTAAAAGATTGCAAGTTTCAACAAATAAAGGTTAGCTAGTTAGATATGTCCGCTTATTATTTTTTAAGTTGTCTTCAGTGCCACAACTACTTAGGTATCATAGACCATTGGTATCATTGCACTCTATCCGACCTTGGATTCCAAATCCTACAAGTCATTTTTCGTATAACCCTCCTAGGTCAAAGTTTACTTCAAGTTTAGGAAAAGAAAATGGAGGATGCATATCTTCCTTAGTAGTTGCAACAAACATAGTAGTCATATCCTCCTATATATCTTTCTTTTCATCATTATTTCAAAATAATTTTCCATGAAAATCTATATGCCAAGCACACTTGTGGAAATTCTAGGAATGTGAGAATGGAAGTGTGGAAAGTCGAGGTGGGGATGCCATCAAACAGCGTTGAAGATAATGGAATCCACACACAAAACCTCTACAATATCCAAGACATGATTTACCCACCCTAATCATATGAATTTAACCTCCAAATCATCCAATGCATCGACCCATTTATCAAAACCACCAAATTTTCAAATTTTCAAAAATGTGGAAAACTCAACTATAAAAGCCAGGAGTATGCGGGTCGAAGCAATGTGGAAGTTGGAGGCTTCGGTGTCATTGCACTGAAAACCCACACAGAGTTATCCATAAAGGAAAAAACTTAGTCATTCCAATGCAAATCAACCTAGTGGATGGAGAAACCATTGTGCAAAGGCCAAGGTTAAAGGATTATATGGAAAATTCAATCACAAGACATCACATAAACAAGGAAATTGATTCCAGAACCAAATGCAAAGCATAATCACCATCTAAAGGGCGAACTTGTTTAGACCCAGTAGACACAAAATATGACTGAACCCTAAAGTAGGAGCAACCATCAGAGAAGACAAGGTGAAAAGAGGGGGTTCAGGCTACTTTTAATGGGGTGTGTGTGCAAAATATGCAAAATAATTGGCAACTCTAGTGAAAAAATGCTCCAGAGCATTTTGATGACAAACAGGAATAACTAACCCAAAATCTCTGGTTCTAACCTTCAAGAAATAGGCCAAATGCACTAAAAAACGTGATCAAAGGATCAAAATCATTGGTTAATCTAACCCTATGTATGTTGAAAATCTAAGTGTGTGCAAATGTATTAATTTCCATCCTTAAGCGGCTATAGGAACCTGAGCTCCGTCAAGTTAAGCTACGTGAATGATTCTTCTTGAAAAGCATCTTGGACATTGCCTCATTGCCAGTCAGGCATCCATAGCCTTGATGAGGTTATCAATGTGATTCTCTCGAGCATAGCTCTACTGCTAGCCAGGTGTCTATAGCCCCGGTAGAGTTATTCGGATCCTCCTGAAAGTTGAATATTCTTTTGATCTTTCATGATTTTCCTTCTTTTCTTTTGTTTTTTTTAATCTTTTCATTCTTTTCCATTCATTTCAACTCACAAGTAGTGAAGCTTGTACTTAGGGCTGAGAATCATATTGGCGTTGAAGCAAAAATAAAATATTTTTCACTTAACAGAACTTCACAGAAACCTATAGTAACCTCAAGATTCTTAAAGTGTGTAAAAGGTATAAAATTTTAGAATCCATCAAAATCAAATTAGATGGTGACTTATCATCTTTGAATCAACATCTAGACCACTTGACACTAACAGAAAACTTTCACCATCTATTCCGAAAATATGATTAGAGTTTCTCAAAGAAATAATCTAAGCAATTCTAAACAAATAAATTGTCAGTCATGCTTGTAAATATTACCAAAATAAAATGAAGGGAACCCCAAATCAGAGAAGCAAAGAAAAAGAAAACCCATAGAACAAAATGGGAAAAAACCAAACCTAAACTAACTAAAGCACGAAAGAAAAATGGAATCAAACTACCTGCACTTAGTCAAATCAAACTATATACAAAGAGACTCAAAATGAACTAGAATCAGACAAGGCAAACTGACACCCACCCCCACTCAACTTCTTAGTGCATGCACAAGCAACAGGGTGATAGTAACAGTCCTAAGCCATGCAAATTCATCTTTATATTCAAAAAATAAATATCAGTATTGCAACATTCAAACTCAATAATATAAGTAGGAAAAAACAACAATTGAGGAGATTCATGAGGCCCATGGTCAATCCATAAACATGTTCTATTTACTAAATCACCATAATCAAACTGATAAACATGGCTATGAGCAGGAACAAGGAAAGACACAACCTAGATGTCATCCTGCGAGGGCAACGACATTTGATGGTCCAGAGTGTATGTGGTATCAAATGTCAAACCTTGCATTGACAACTTCAGGAGGACACAATTTGTGGTGAAACATTCCTCTTGCATTGCAGAGCTGCAGGTTACAATCACAGTCTTCAAGCAGTATACCATGTGAAGGATGAAAATTTGCAATTTCATGGAGTGTTTTACCTGATTCTGTAATTGCGTAAGGTTGATATGACAAATCCATTAACAATCCTTCAAGACCTTCCTCATGTTTAGCAACCTTTGTTGATTGCCCTTCAAGAGGACTTAGAACAACATATTGATCATCTGCATTCCATGTGTCCTCTTGACTCGTGCCCTCAAAAGACATCATGACATCCTTCTTGTTTTCTTGTACATCAACCTTATTTTGATGAGATTCTAAGCCATGAAAACATGATATGGACAAATTTGTCTTGCCAAAAACATATGACTGTAAAGAAAAACCAAAATCAAATAAGGCAGGGAAACCCCCTATTGCAGCTTGAGCTTGGTGTGGCGCGTTACACATGACAACAGTCTCTAAGACTTCCTTTATCTAGAATTTTTCTTCTTGTGTTTGTTTAGGCATGAACCCCTGATAAGATTCGTTAGCTAGATCACTAACATCCTTGTGTTGTTGCTCATTAGAATGCTCATCCATTTTTTCATGTTCATTGCTGCTATATGTTGAGATTGTATCCTCTACTGCAACCATCTCATCAACCAGAGATTCAAGTAATGCACCTTCTCCATTTCTGATAGTCAAAATATCCACTTGCCTTGTGTCATCAAAGTTCCTTAGCTTAACCTCAAGTACAAAGAAATTAGAAAAAATTTCTTCCATGTCAAGGGGATCAAACTTCATGATTGATAATTTGGGGAAGCCTTCTAAGTATTTTCGAAGGAAATGATCTTGCAAGGCCTTCAACGAAGGAGAAAGCTCTTGGAATTCGTTTGATAGTTCAACCATATGACCTTTGACATCTTTTACAAGTGATGTGTTTATTATGTCCTTGTCATAACATGACCGGGCCTTAGATAAAACTAAACCACAATGTTCATACTCAGTCACTTTCTCCCTTGTTGATGTCTCAAAGTCAGCCACCGAAGTAAACTTAACTGCACCATTGCTTGATTCAACTTCTTGTTCATGTTATGCAGCAACAGTAGGAGATTCTGCATTGGATCGCTCTAATAGTTATACATGTTCCTTAATTTATTTGATTATTATTTGGCACTACAAACACGTGAACTCTGAATGTGTTACATTGTGTATCCTACACCAGCTCGGTAATAGCAATTCCTCCAATTGTATTTCATACTGCAAGCTTGAACAATATTAAAAGAGCCTAACAAAAAACACTAAATCTTCATTATCACTTATAAATAAATTATGATTGGTAACTTCCTCATCTTGTGGTTGATCCAAACTGACTCGGTCTTCGGCTTCAAATGTTTGAACCTCATTCATAGGAGAAATTTCCCCTACCTCAAGTTCCATTCTATCTAGAGCTTCTTCATTATTTTCTATTGCCTTCAACATTTCAACTTCCTCCTTCTTGCCTTCTGCATCTTTGGCAATTGGTTCAATGTTTACTGCTACGAATTTTTTGAACTCATCAACTGTCGGGGGTCTTTTTGATTCATTGTAAACATATTCTATTAGAGATGATTTCTGTTTGCAGGTACTCAGCTGCTCCAAACAACTTTTGGTCTAGTTGATTATTTCTTCACATGCAAGATAGGTAAATTTTGAGTGAGGTGCATTGTGCACCCTGCACCAACCGAACATCAATACATCTCCAAACACAACGTACTTTTATTGCTCAGCTGATCTTTGACCAGCCCTCTGAAGGCATCGATTTCAGCATCAACAAGTTATTTTCCTGAATCTACTGGAGCTAATGGTTTGTGCATGCCCTAGAAGAAAATGTTCCCCTGCAAAGACATTTCCATTCTATCCAAAAGGTCAAGCACTCTAGCTCATTGTGCCTAGAAGTATTATGTACTCTGCATTTATCTGATAATACAAGATGATACAAAAATTTACGACTCTTGAGATACAATCGTTTATTCAAAGATTCTTGCAGTTGGGCAATATTGATATGAAATTGCTACTCTTCCATTTCAACGCAGATTTTTGTTTTCAAATTTTCTGATTTTTCATTTTTCTAAATATGAAGACATCTGCCATATCTCATATTTTTACATGAAGACTTAATTAGCTTCCAACTATGTTGCTTATTCTCAGCCCTCCTTCTAGTGCCAATTCTATTGATGAGTATTTTTGCATTGCACAACACAAATAAAGCACAAGTACTCTATCTCTCTTGAAAGGTGACTCTCTTCAGACAAACTTCAAAAAATAATCTCAAGGTCTCTAATGTCAGATCTTGAGAATACACAAAACAGCTCAATGATGATGCGATTTTCTAGTAATCACGAGGGGTTATACAACTCAACAATGCTAGAAGAGTTAAACCTATCATCAAATGTGGCAATACGGCGATGTTGATTCGATTTTAAAACTAACACAGATTCAAAGAAATAACAAAATATTAATGGTTGAGAGAGGGATCCTAAAACTAACGCCTAAGGACATTCATAGTAATAGTTAATGATTCCTTGCATGAGAAGCATTTGTTTCATCAATATTCCTTTCAAGAGCAAGATGGGGCATGCAGTAATTTTTTGGTTTGTGGATAGTTGAATCCACAAATTGGCTATGGATAATTGAGTTTGTCTCAATCCATAGTTTTGTAGATGTGTGTTTGTGGACAATTAAGTCTCGATCCACAAATGGAGGAGTGTTACTTTGGATAATGAAGTGAGTCTTGATTCAAAGTTAGTTGGTAATTTTCTTGTGAATAGTGGAGTGTGTCTTGATTCACACATAAATGTCAGAACATTTACCCAAACATGAGGAGTTTGGGTTGATGCTCAAGACATTTTCCTAGATAAAGGAGTTTGGATTGATGTTGATGAGGGTTGGCTAATCAGACCATTTTCCTAGACAAATAAATTTAGGTTGATGTTGATACAATATTTTGGTTTTCTTTTTTGTAATATAAACCTTAAGGGGGGGTATGTTAGGAATTTAAGGTTTATACTTTTACATCATTACCATTATCATTTTTGTTTTTGTTTTTATATTATGTAAACCTTGAGGGGGGGTTGTTAGGAAATTAAGGTTTACATTTAATAATTAGTTAATAGTTAGTTGTTAGTTTTAGGGAGTTGTTCCTATAAGGGAATTTGGAATAGTTATTCATGGGAATTCAATGCTTTATAAGCATTTTCAATGAACATTATAAATGAACTGATCAAGTTCATTAATCAAATGTATTTTATGTTTTATTAAGCAATAATGGTTTGATGTGGTTTTTTGTATTTTCTCTACCATTTTAACATGCTCTCCACCTGAGGCAAAGACGCCTAGGAGTTTAGGCGTGAAGAATTTCTCGAGGTGGTTCATAATCACAAGAACTATATCAATGTCAACTTTAGTCATATTCTTTGTTGATCTCCTCTACAGTTTGGGGGCGCGTCCCAATGCTTTAGGGCAAGGGACCGATCCAAAGGAGTAGTCCTCTATAGAAGGAGACAGTGTGAAAACAATGAGCATTAGTAATATCAGTGACTCAGAGGAGAACACATTGGTCGACCCCCCATCAGTTTACATCCTCCACATCAGTGAGAGTCTTAGTCCATGCAAGACCAAGATATATGAACAACACTAGTAGCTCTATGCTCCTATGAACATTAATTCCTCTCAATTTCAATTTTAATTTTTTGTAATTTGATTGAATGCTTGTTGATTACTTGTGGATTTATGATGATTGTGTTATTGATTTTATGGTCTTTTTATTTCTCCTCTTTGGTTTTTGAGGTTTTCATTTTTAAAGTTGCAAATAAAAGTTGGGACTTGGGGTTATTTATCAATATATGTATATGTAAACATGGTAAATAATTATTACATTTTAAATACAAAAATTAAGTTTGATGGTTGAATTAGTTGTTCATTAGGAAAGACAAATAGATATAGAGTATCTCCTCCATTCAGGGTTGTATCTGTTGGATAATGATACAACTGCAATTAAACATAAGTGATATCAAGCATACACTTGGAGGCATAAATTCTAAATTGATTTTTAGTGTTTTTAACTTTTAATAAATTGTAATTTATTTATTTTTAATGTTTTAGTTGTTTTAAAAGCTATGCATGAAAAAAAGGTCTATCTTTATTGTAATCTCTATAAAATGAAATTCTATATTGAGATACATTGAGATACATTATGATGTAATTCATATAATGAATTTGAATGAATTTTAATTTGTATGTTAAAAACAATTTGTATTTGTTTGCTTGAGTTTTAGAATCTACCCTGCTCCCACCCTACACTCAGTCTCCTTATCCCTTTGTTTCTGCTTGCAGCTCCTATTATGTGACAGTAACAAAGAACAACTCCTTTGACTTATTCCTTGTTCCATGCACTTCTCTACTGTTTGCACCACCACAAAGCGTTGGGAGATTTTGTACGCAGCCCTTTAGATACTGTCTATTCAATATTTTATCTTCGCCTCTGCCTGCTCATGTACCACTTTAGGCGGCTTCTCTATCTTTTCTACGACCTAATGATCACCATGACTCACTTTTCCACACACATCACTGGAGCAATCTCTTAGACCACTCATCCTTGCTACTCAACTTACAGCATATATAACTTTAATATGTAAAAAATATATAATATATTTATTAACAATATATAATTCTAATATGTAAAAAGTATATAGTATCAATAATATTATATAATAGATCATATTATATAAGATGTGAGTCTTATCTGTACAATATATAATATTATATAAGCATATCTCTCCCTCTTCCTTTTTTCTTCCATTTTCTTTCTCTTTCTCTCTTTCTCTTTCTATATGTTTGTCTCCTTAAGTGTGCAATGGGTATATTGAAGAGGTCTTAAAGTTAAATTATCATATCCTTAATCAAACGATATATTACCTTGAGCATAACTCCCCAAGGACACACGCCATCTTTGGATTGTTGACATGAAACAAGCAATCAAAAGTTAGTTTCTCTTTTCTCTCTTTCTTTTGTATCTCTTATATTTCTCTCTCTCATACTCTATCTCTCTTTTTCGCTCTCTATCTATCTATCTAAATTTGTCTATGTCTCTCATTCTCTATCTTTTGAGGTTCTCTATTTATTAGGCGATAGGCTACACATAGTGTGAGATTTGAGTATGAAACAATTCTCACACTTGCAAACAATTATTGAGTTGGAAAACAAGTTTCACTTGCCATTTAATGGTAAACTAGCCACAGTTTAATGGTAAAATCATCTAAAATATTAGGTAAAAGCCTCCAAAAGCTCACTTGTCACTTAAAATCCAAATAAATATTTATTTGACAACTAGATGGGAGCATTCTATTTCCATTTGCAATATTTTTTGTTAATTTGATGGCAATTTTCTTTTTTCATTTGCATTGGTTTATGTTTTAAATATGTATACAAATATTTCATAATCATATAATACTAAAGAAAAATGTAGATTTGTCTAAATTTATTTCATTCCATTATTTAGCACTTATTATTAATTGTTTAATCTAGCCACATGTAGTGCATCCATGCACAAACACATACTCTATTTTAATAATAGTAATAAATAGTATAATTATATTGTTTCTAATTTTATTTTTATTAAATAAAATATACATAAATAATAGTAATATATTTAACTACGTAGGGTAAAGGATGTTGTAATGTTAAAACCTAAATGTGCTCATAATTAGAGGCCATAATTTTCATTTTAATAAACATACTCTAAAAACCCTCGTCCAAACCTTATTTTCAAGTTGTCGCTTGCCAAATTGGAGAAGTGAAAGCTCAATACCAACGAGGAAGATTTTGGAGGAGTGAAAACCAATAGCAACAGAAAAGCAGTAAAAAGGACGAAAAGGATGAATGGTTGAGATTCGATTAGCCTTCTTGAATAGTCTATGTGAAAATATTCATCGTTGATGGACAAAAGAAGTTCGTGAGCTTCAAATAAGGAAACGCCTTTGGCATAAATATTTAAAGGAAATCTTGTTGTTCATGAGTTTCATTAAACTGCCTACTCCATATTTTCATGACTTTGAGAGAGAACTCCAAGATTAAAATTTGTATTTTATAATTTCTCCCTTAACCCACATAAGATTTTAAAACACTCTTTGCAAAAGCTATAAATTCTTAAAATATATAAACTATTATTCAACATGTTATAAAATTCTAGAATGGAATTAGGTATTGGGGCAAGGGTTTTATATGACTTTAGGATAATTATTGACCCTTCTAGTATAAGAACCTCAATATTATGTAAGTTCCAAATGGAAGTTCTTTCTTATGGATTTTTGTTAACCAAAGTTTAATTATTTGAGTAACCTTTGTTTGGACTTTAAAGGGAAGATGGCAACAAAGAGTTTTAGCTCAAATTATTAGTTATTAGACTACCTTATGATATTAATTGGGAAATAGATATAATTAATACAAGGTTTGTTTAGAGGTTATATAATATTGTAAGTAATGGCAACTTCATTTAGTGGTACAACAACTATACCTTACTAAACATATCATTATTATTAAAAATCACTATCTTACGAAATTGATTGATATTGTGGTAGAGGATTTACATGACTATAAAATATTTATCAACCTCTTAAATATGAGAACCTTGATATGGAAATTATAATATGAATAAAGGAACCATATTATAATTTTAATGAAGTGTAATATAATTGCATAGTAAAATGGAAGACAACTATTGTTTAATTTAGCAATGTTGTTGATATTAAGTTAAGAGATAATCCCTATGTAATCATACTATGCTCCATCTTTAATACCATAGTGTTGACCATCAAGGTTATATTTAGTATAAATTGAAAGTATGAATATATTATCTATTTTATGAACTAAAACTATATTGTATTCATATTTTAACATTATTACAAATTGACACTTTTCAGTAATCTATGCTAGATTTGAGAGTATATGTGTACATGCATTCTATTACCACATGATGTCTATATAACTCATAAGTATCATTTGAACTATCAATTCATCTAAGGGATTGGTACCAAATTGTTGCATGATTAAATTTAATGAAATTGCCATTTATTTCAATGATTATATAGAGATTAAGAGATAAATCCATTTCCAATCATATAGAATAATATATCTCGATGTATTATTTCTTACCCATAATTTAATATTTAGTTATAAGTGGCTAGGAGGAACTTTTCATATTTTGAGAATTAAGACTATTTTAAAAGTAATGGATTTCACCAAATAATAAAACATATTAAGAGATTAATAATATATTATTATTGATTGTATATATTTGGATGTTGATCCAATTAATATAGTATTTTTAAGATCATCTAGAGTCAAATTGTGTATCAACTATGCTTAGAGATAGTTTATAACTATTGTGTTATGTCTTTAAAATTTTAAATAATTTTATATGACCTTATTGAGGCTTTATGTGTACTAAGGGAGATTGATGTCAAAAATTAATAGGATCATGATGCTTGATCATATTAGTCAAATATATTTTGGAGCCATAAAGGGCTTCACATAATTGCCACATTACGAATAGATCTTGAGTATTACTTCTCTTAATTTTAGTAAATGTATCTTAATTGAGATACTTATTCTACCATGTTATCTACATAAATGAATGTTTAAGGAGATTATCTTTGGTATAATATAGTGGTCTAAAATATCAAGAACCATTACACGTACTATCTAAGATTACAAATCACATTGTAAACATGTTATCACATTCTAAGCCCAAATAGAACCCTATGTTATAAATTATGTGGTAATGTCATTAGGGTACCAAAGGTTGCACAATATCCTTGATAGGAAATCATAAGGGGGTTTAGGGATATTTACATTGAATTAAGAATAATAATTGTGGTAAGGTTTAAATTGAGATATTGACCCACTTGGATGGAAGTGTCATGGTATAGGTCGCTAAATTGGGAACCAGAGCATAAGTATCTATGAGATACTTTACAAGGAGGACTACATGTGACTTTGATCTGTTTAGAAGAAGGTACATAGGTGGTCCTTAGACAAAGGATGTCCTTGTGACCTCAAGTCCAAAGGGGGATGGTTTAGAGGGATAACTTCGAGGATTGGGGTTGTTCCTAATTGGTTTGACCTTTCCTCCTCCATAAGCTTTAGTTTGAGGCTAAAATAGGTACTAGATGGGTATGATCAAGTAAAGAAAACCTAATAACTTATATTTAAAACATAATATTCTTCTATATAGTAAAAAAAATGAAGGGATTTAACTACTTTATAATTTGTATTTGATTATATGTATATGTTGGGTAAAGTCCATCACGTCTTGACCTTCCATATAACTTTTATGTGTTTATGAATTTCAACTTCATATCTAGGGGTCTCTATTTATAGGCTCATGTATCTATTTATTATGATTGTGACTCATTCTATATATGACCTACCCAAGTGTGAACCTCCAGAATATTTGAGCAATCACAGGCAGTCGTTGGATCTTGCCAATATCCTATGTTTCTGCTACTACTAGAGACTAGCTGGCATTCACCTATTTCATAGAGGTGAAGGTTGTTATGAGCTACCCTAATTATGATACGACCATAGTGGTTGCATGGTTAGGGACCCATCCATGTGGGTAATGGTAATCTAGGGCTAACCATTAGATCGAGGGGTTTCACTAACTATCACTGATAAGCACAAAAGTGATTAATGCCAAGTGTTACCTGGGATTGTGAAGAAGATAGTTGATAATACTACTAAGGTCACATGGTAGTATATGTTGAGAGATACTCCTTTATGGGTGGACAAAATTTTCATGGGTGGCCTTTAGATGATTGAAGTTGGAATCCATCGGGTTATGGTAGGTTCACTATTTTTGGAAGCCTTGGGATGGTGGATAGACCTGTGGTGTAGTATGGGATGCATTGAATCCCCTTCCTAGTTGTTAGACTGTATACCTAGCCTTGTGGGGTTGAGGATGGACCCATAGTGTAGTATGGGATGCATAAAATCCTCTTCCCATTTCTCCAATGATGCAAAATATTGGAGGAAAAGATAGGACGTGCGATGTAGTGTGAAATACACTGATATTCTTTCTATCTAGGATGCATTATGGACATGTGTTAGTTAGCCATTGTGATGTGTTAGCCAATCACTGTGTATGTGATGTATGTTGGAGCTTTTCACTATGTATGTGATGTATGATGGAGCTCCTCACTATGTATGTGATGTATGTATTGCTTGTAATTATGTATGTGATGTATGTAGGAGCTTGTTATTGTGTATATGTGATGTATATTGGAGCTTGTCACTATGTATGTGATGTATGCAAGAGCTTGTTATTGTGTATATGTGATGAATGTTGGAGCTTATCACTATGTATTTATGATATATGTTGGATCTAATCACTAATGTAAATTTGATATGTGTATGAGAAAATCATTGTTGTACTTGTGATGTACATAAGAGCTAATCACCATTATACTTGTGATCTGTATATGATCTAGTCACTGTTACACTTGTAATGTGTATGAGCTATTCAGCTTGTGTATATGATGGTATGCTCATGATTATGGTATGAATTACCCCTTGTTAATATTGTTAATGCTTACATACACTAAAATTTGGTAATGTTCAGAATGAACCCAACACTTGATGGAAAAGTTATTATCATATGCGGTAGAGCAGTGTACTAATATACTACCAGGAAGGTGAGAAACATATGCAGTAGAAAGGTGTACACCGCAACCTCGTAGAAAGAAGCCTTGAGAAAGGCGGTAGTGCAGTAAATAGTAGAAGGGAGGAGAAAAACACCACTATACCAAAGTGATAATCACAAGTCTCCCGTACATGGCAGAGTTACACCGATATATAAAGAAATACTACCAAAGGAAAAATATCAATGAGACAATGGAATATCAGCAAGAGATATTGACTTGTCTCATCAACACCAGCAACCAACATCAAAGGAACATAAGATCTAATTTCGATGAGACATTGAGATATCGGCAAGACAAATAATATTATCTCATCGACAATCTTCAAGTAATAATCAAAAGCATACACTACTATACCACTAAGAAGGTGAGCAACATATGTGGTAGAGTGGTATACACTACAACCCCGCAACAAGAAGCCTTGAGCAAGGTGGTAGTGCGGTAATCAGCAGGAGGGAAGGGGAAAACACCGCCATACCACAATAGGTATAATAAGAGATGGTGGTAGTAAGGTAATCGTGGCATCATTATAATTTACAGCAATAAATGCAGAAAACCACATCAGTTACCAAAATTAAATGTTATTAAATTATTAAGAGTTGCCAAAACTAATATGACTGAATATTGCACCATCCAAAGATAAGTGAGTTTTCCCAATATCACACTCAATTGCAATGCACTAGCATGGAAGGAGATAAGGATACGAGAAGAAGTCCTACAAGCATGAAATACTCAGGTAAGTGCACAAAAACTCTCTAAAAGAGCTCTAATAATATAAAAAATCTTTCGATGTTTTTTCATCTGAAGCCATAGTAGAGAAAATTGAAACATGCCTCCTAAAAGAAAATGATCAGAAGTAAAAGAAACTCAGCCTAAAATTAAAGATGAAGAACCTAAAGTAAAGAAGAAAGCACTCCATCCTAAAACAAAACAATCATAAGAAAGAAAGTCAGCCTAAAATTAAAGATGAAGAACCTAAAGTAAAGAAGAGACCACTCGATCAGTCCATAGTAGATATACTTCTAGGGTATACTAAAGAGGGTAATAAGAAGTTTCTCGTGGACACCGCACAAAGTTTTAGGGATGCCCTCATTTCCAAATCTGGATGGGACCTATTTTGGTATTTTTACTGTAAGAGAAATGAGAAGATTCCAGTGTCAAATGCTTGGATGTTGGATATAGCAAGGTTGATTGTCCCAAATGTATTTTTTCATTTAGAATTTATCAAACTGTTATCCAAATGCTATCACTCAGCTACCAAAATAGTAAGGTTTCCAAACGACACAGTTTTGGTAGAAGTAACCAGAAAATCCATCATCGAGTGTTTTGGCATAAACAAGC
The DNA here is from genome assembly GCA_007115665.2 of Sequoiadendron giganteum. Lineage (NCBI taxonomy): Eukaryota > Viridiplantae > Streptophyta > Pinopsida > Cupressales > Cupressaceae > Sequoiadendron > Sequoiadendron giganteum. The sequence continues at coordinate 765,961,834 of CM021102.1, forward strand.
AGGCTCTGACCAAGATAAACCTATTGAAAAGTGAGGAGGATTATGCTAGGTTAAAAAAGACTTATATAAGTGATGAGGTACCCCTATATATGAAAAGAGGCATTGGTAACAGAACATTCCCCGTCTCTACTACCACTACTGAAGCATTTAATGTGACAGATTTTTAGTATTACTTTGTGAATACATATTTATCTTTTTGCCAAGTGTTGGGGATAAATGCTCAAGATAAAATTCCAATAGGCCTAATGATGATGACCATAAGAATTCAAAACCCTGAAACTAATATTGAATATGACTTTGCTTCATACCTTGAGAACGCGTTAGATGATGAATTCTCCCAAGTTATAGAGGATAGAGCACCGATTAAATTCAGACACTGTTCCCTACTATGTCATCTCATATTGTACCAGATTAGGAACCATTGGAATAAAATAATGGACTTGGCTATAGTAGATGAGAAAGGAAATCCTACACCTGTCCAAAAATGGTGTTATATTTGGGACAATCGGTGCAAGAATTCAAGCTTTGTTGTATTCTATGTAGGCTTTGTACACAAAATCCTTTGAGTTCTTGGGTATGCAATACCAAGATTTTCAACCAAAATCTTGCAACTAGTAAGACCTTTGGCTTTAAGAGAAGAGCAGGGTCATACACATAATTTTGGAGATTGGTTCTTCCTCCTGGAAGTTACAATAATAAGAGTTTATGGATGCCCTATTGCTCAACACATACTACCAAAATTTGTGCCCCTCAAATTAGCATTTCTTGAAATTATGTGGAAAATGATGTGGATGGAGAAAGATGTGATGCACAAGCAGAAGAAAGGCACTTTCCTTCCAAACCAAACCAAGTGTGAAGATTGGACTATAGGCTCAAACACACTAGAGGAGTTGCAGTATTATTTGAAGACAAGATATGCATTGAAATCTGGAAACGAAAGAGCCTTTGACCCTAAAAATCATATGAACAACATAAGGTGCAATCTTCCTACCAAAATGATAGTGCCACACCAAGTGTATTTTGAAGAAGATGTCATAAGGAACTATATTAATTATAATGATGTATTTAGTAGAAGGAAAAAATGGGAATATATGAAGAAGCTTGAAGAAAGGATGAAGCGGAGGTCCAAGGATTTCCTAGGATACTTTTTTGAGGAAAAGGACCCCATCAAAAGGATTGAATTGATAATTGGTAGATTTGAAGACTTGTACAGAAAGAAGGAAACATATCTCAAAGAACATGATAGTGGTGCAACTGTAGAGCATACCCTAGGTGAAACCTCTGAGCCTCCCATGGAGTAGTTATCTCCCAAAAGACAAAAGAAATGAAGCATTGAACAGTTAGTACCTTATGAGGATATTGAAGAGGTGGGCGATACTAAGGAAGTAGCTACAGTACTGCATTCATTTCTAGGTGATATTGAAGTTGATCAATCCATCCTTGAGACCAGTGCCCATAAACATGAGGGAAGGATGGGTGATGTAGAAAAAACAAGTACAGAGGTACATGAATATGAAAGGGAAATTGCAGGTAGGAGATTCATAGAAGATGATGAATTCATTAAGACTCCTGAGTTTAAGGATTTGTGGATGAAGATGAAGATAAAATAATTTCAAGAGAGGATGGAATCAGCTGAAGAAGGGATTGAAGAATCAGAGAAAAATGAAATGGTAGCACAAACTTTCCAGGAATTAAGAGTTGATAACATTGAAATTATCCCCTAGAAGGCTAAATGGTCTTGAAGAGAAATATGCTCATTTTCCTTGGCTTGGAATTAAATAAATAAAAATTTCTTGATCAAGTGCAAGCTCAAGAAGGTTCACTGCTAATTGCAAAATTTGACTTCGATGAAGGTGTGAGTGGAACTGGGTATAACCCAAAGATTGAAACCTTGGCCATATGGATCAAAAAGAAAAATACACATAAGCCAAAATTATTGGATTTAATTCAAGGGATGAAAGGGGCAGTGATGGTAATAAAAATACAAGATACCACCCATTTGGAGGCAGCCACAATAACCATGCATTCAACCATGTTCACTCGAGAAACTATTAAGGGATTATAAGACAGATTGAAGGAGTATGAAAAGGAAAAAAGGTTCGTAAATAATGAAGTTAATAAAATTTTCATGGAGAATGTCAAATTGAAAGAAAAATTAAGAGGAGCATACCATCATATACTAGTCCATGTGCCATATTTTGACAAGAGGAGAAATATGGCCGCCATCCAAAGAAAATTGAAAAGAATATGTTACAACAAAAAAAGTGGAACGATATTGTAATTTGGATGGAGAACGAGGTATCAATAGTTGAGTTTCAATAACTTAGTTGGATATTGTTGTGTTAATATGTCAATTTGCATCTCTTGTGTTGATTTTTTTATTGATGCATAGGATGAGTAAATAGAGCTCAAATCTTATGATTACAAGATGACCATTTATGTGCATGAATAAATAGTAGAAGAATGTAGATGAACTCAATTCATCTGACTTTATGCCTCTTGGCATGAATTCCTCTTGAATCTCTAATATCAGGTGCCTGAGACTTCGCTGTAGCTTTTACCTTTCATTTCCGCCTTTCCTAATCTTCACTGTTAGACTCGTCTCCTTTTTCCGTATCTGCATTTTTGGCTTCGGCTTCTAATTCATCCCACATTTTACCTTCCTCCTCTTTAGAATCTTCTTCTTCTCCGTCCTCCTCTGACTCCACAAGAGATTGATCTTCTGAACCTTCCTCATCTGATTCTGATTCCTCTTCTACATTAGAGGGTTTGTATCCTTGATCTAGCTCTTCTAATTTATCAGAATCAAAATCACCACCTTCACTAAATTTATTTGGATCATCAAATAGTCTTCGAAATTGGCCACCAGTTCAAGCTCAATCTACTTTCATAATACTTTATATCCATGGAGTTCAGCCATTCCTTGATGCCATCAAGCGAAGATTGAGGAATGGCGTACATGCGGAGTACATCCCGCTTGAAGTCTTTGAAAATAATAGCCCTATCAAATGCCTTTTTCCCAAGTCCTATTATCTAAAGGTTAAAAATTCTCAATCTCATTAATAGGATTACTAAGAAAGGTAATTCCACCAACTCCACCAAACAGTTTACTGTAGGAACAATAAAAGCAAAGGCTTTGAAAGGAACTCCATGAAAACCAAGCTCTCTAAATGGTGCATCAAACTCTAGTTCAAAATATTTTACATGAGGCTGCTCCCATAGCTCTCTTACTTGCTTGACAAGTCCTTCAAACTCTGACTTCTTAACATTCAAAAGATAAATGGAATGTCCTCAACACCCAATAGAGCTATCCAAAAAGGCTAACTAAAAACACAAATGTGCTCCCACACATAATGGCCTAATGGCTGGTTGTCATAGAAGTCAAACTACCAAAGTAACAACACTGATTGAGTTAACATATATGCATCATTTGCATAAACAGATGAAATTCGTAACAAATGTTAATCAATACATTGAATTTTGAGATGCGTTGA